>OX589589.1:22711876-23263438 GCA_951329385.1 Polia nebulosa
AGCAGAAAACGATATGTTCGACCAATATTGACATAAAGCTGTCAAACCACAGATTAGATAGTGTCAAACGAAGCTACTCTTTTTTTTTTTTATTATCCCCGAAGGGAAGGCGAAAGTCTTTTGACCATATTGCCAAGTCTTACGTAGTGTATTTATACTTTTTCTCCATTAGAATGCAGATGTAACACATTCTAATGTTTTTTGCAGTATTTGGCAACAAATGTGTCGAGTCAGCCTTCTCGGCAAACTTCGTTGAGGTAGTCAATACTACAATAAAATTCTCAGCTCCATTTTCCCGAGATCGCGCCTGTTTCAATAATTCCACATATTGTCCACTTGCGTTGACACTTGAGACACAAAAGTACACCAATTTTACATCACAATATCCACTAGGAATCAATAAACGAATAATTAAAACAGCCACTGAACTGCACTCGAGAAAATCCCGCCAAAAACCCCTCCAAACGAAGCTACGCATCTTTTTTTTTTATTTTTTTTTATTTACCCCGAAGGTAAGGCGTAGAAAGTAGTTCCATCACGGTCCCTATAGCCTATACTAAACTGAACGAAATTATATTCTCTTTGAACTGAACTATAGATAGCGCCACGCCATGTCAATGTCAAGTTCCGTCTATATTATATTAATATAATAATAATATAATAATAATAATAGGGTGATTGGACTCGAGAGGTCGAGCGCGCGTGCGATCTTATACCAGAAATGGGGGCTATTACCATCAGCCCCCAAGATGTAGCTCGTGCAGTCCGTCCGTTGCCTAACTGGAAATCTCCAGGGCCGGACGGTCTGCACAATTTTTGGATAAAATGGTTTCAAAGATCGCACGCTCGCTTGGCAGCTCAGTTCCAGTCTGCCCTAGAGTCAGGGTCGCTGCCACAGTTCCTTACGACAGGAGTAACCCACCTGCTCCATAAATCAGGTAGTACTGCGGAACCCAAAAATTATAGGCCGATCACGTGTTTACCGACGGTCTATAAAGTTTTTACATCCATCCTGAGAGCCAAAATTAACAATCATATTGACACAAATTTTACCATGTCTGCCTCTCAGAATGGATGTAGGAACGGGTCCCGTGGTACTAAGGAGCTGCTCCTCATTGATGTTGCCATTAGCAACAGGTTCGTCGTTCTCGAAAAGATCTGTCGACATGTTGGATAGATTATAAGAAGGCCTATGACTCGGTGCCACATACATGGCTCATGAGGGTGCTGGAGCTGTACAAAGTGGATGCAACTTTGCGCACCTTCCTGATGTCGTGTATGGGGCAGTGGAGGACGGTTCTTCACTATCCAGGATGTCGACAAATCCGGGAGAACAGCGAACCGATAAGGATCGAGCGTGGCATATTTCAGGGCGACAGTCTGAGTCCACTGTGGTTTTGTCTGGCCCTAAACCCTCTCAGTACTCTACTGGAGGGTTCGGGCCAAGGCTACCGGCTGAGAGGAGGTGGTCAGGTCATATCACACCTCCTTTACATGGATGATCTGAAACTCTTTGCCCCCAACAACTTGCAACTGATGAAGCTACTGAAGGTAACAGAAACCTTCAGTAGCGCCATCAGGATGGAATTTGGTGTGGACAAATGTGCAGTCATGCATGTAAAGCGAGGGGAGATTATGGAATCCGTGGGAACTCAACTCTCGGATTCCGTACACCTTAGATCTCTCTGCTAAACCGAAACCTACAAGTATTTGGGTATGTCGGAAGCGTTAGGCATCAGTACTGCTGAAGTGAAACAGTCGTTGAGGGAGCGCTTCTTTGGCCGCCTGAATAAAGTACTGAATAGTCTTTTATCAGGCGGGAACAAGGTGCGCGCCTTCAACGGTTGGGTCATGCCGGTATTGATGTACTCTTTCGGCATACTCAAATGGACTCAGACGGAACTTGACGCCCTGGATAGGAGGGTCCGCACACTGCTGACCGCAAATCGGATGCATCACCCACGATCATCGGTGATGAGGCTGTATATCCCGCGGAAGTGTGGGGGTCGTGGGTTCTTAAATGCTAAGACCCTACACAACCGCGAGGTATGCAGCCTTAGGGAGTACTTCCTCAAAGCTGACGTGGGTATGCATCGAGATGTGGTCGCTGTGGACAAGGGCCTCACCCCGCTCTCCTTGGCAAAAGAGAACTGGCGCAAACCTACAGTACTGGATACTAATGACCGCAGGGAAGTATGGCAGAGCAAGGAGCTTCACGGGCGCTTTTACCGGGTCCTACAGGGGCCCGATGTAGATCTCTTAGCGTCCGTATCCTGGCTGCGCTTTGGTGACCTCTTCGGGGAAACCGAAGGTTTTGTCTGTGCGATTATGGACGAAGTTATGATGACGAATAACTACCGGAAATATATTGTGAAGGACGGTACGGTTGACATCTGTCGGGCATGCCACCGGCCCGGAGAATCAATCCGACACATTATTTCTGGTTGTTCTCGTCTAGCTAACGGAGACTATTTGCATAGACACAACCTTGTAGCCAGGATTATCCACCAGCAACTTGCTCTTAAATACAATCTTGTGGAAACTGAAGTACCGTACTATAGGTATGAGCCCGACCCAGTTCTCGAAAATGGCAATATCACGTTATATTGGGATCGATCTATCATCACTGACAGGACTATTGTTGCCAATAAGCCTGACATAGTGGTGATAGATCGACAAGAGCGTCGCACAATGATTGTTGATATAGCTGTCCCTCATGACGAGAACCTCGTGAAGGCTGAGAGAGATAAAAAAACAAAGTATCTTGATCTGGCTCGCGAGGTTGTCGACATGTGGGAGGTGGATACAGCAGTCATTGTGCCGATAGTCGTGACGGCCAATGGCTTAATTGCCAAGAGCCTCGACCAACATCTCAGGAGGCTCTCGTTAGGCAGTTGGATCAAGGGCTTGATCCAGAAAGCAGTACTCCTGGACACGGCTCGTATTGTTAGGAGATTCCTTTCTCAGGAGCCCTGACCACCGGTAGCTTGGACCCTATTCCCGATACCGGTGGGCTACTACTTTTTATATTTTTAAATGTTTTTGTATTTATTTATGTTTTTATATGTAAGTACCTAAATATTTGAAAATGTAAAGTGTATGTATATAAGATTAAATAAATGGAATAATAATAATAATATTCCACAACTATCACACAACGCCATCTAGTCCCAAGCTAAGCAGAGCTTGTGTTATGGGTACTAGACAACTGATAAACATACTTATATATTTCTAAATACATACATATTATAGATAAATTACACCCAGACACAGAACAAATGATCGTGCTCATCACACAAACATTTGTCCTGGGTGGGAATCGAACCCAACGACCTCCGGCATAGCAGTCAGGGTCACTAACCACTAGACCAACAGGCCAGTCTCATATTACTCTTTGGTCAAGTATTTTTACAGTACAACTTGCGGATTTCACTCAATAGATGGCAGTCTACGTTACGTACGTCTACGAAAAGCAATTTATTGCATGCAGCTGAGGTGAAAATGCTAAGAGCGATGTGTGGTGTTACGCGCATGGATAGAATTAGGAATGAGTATATAAGAGGAAGTCTGAAAGTGGCACCGCTGACTGAAAAGTTGTGTGGAAATCGGTTGTCGTGGTATGGGCCTGTGATGAGGAGGAATGAAGAAAATGTCGTGAGGAAAGTCTTGTGTATGGATGTGGATGGCTATAAGAGTAGGGAAAGGCCAAAGAAACGATGGTTGGACTGTGTGAAAGAGGATATGGGTAAAAAGGGGGTGACTACTGAGATGACGACTAATAGAGGAATAAGGAAGATAAAGACATGTTGCGCTGACCCCAAATAAATTGGGATAAGGGCAGGAGAATCATTAGATGGCAGTCTACGTTACGCGTGCTGCATGTGTGCATGATGTGTGTGTGTATACATATATGACACGGAAATGTCAATGACAAGTTTTTATAGGGTAAAAGTATCGAATTTACTCCACAAGATGGCACCAAAGACTACTATAGTATACTGTGGTGCTATTCTGTAAAATCTCACCGTGAAAACTTAAGTGAAGTGAACGTGAAGTGGGCTGTCAATCCATACAATCAAGATGGTATGACTGGATGGCACAGACTACGCCGTGCACGTTCCCTATAGTCTTTTGACATCAGTAGTGTATTTTTATTATGTTTTTTTCATTAGAATGCAGATGTAACACATTCTAATGTTTTTTGGAGTATTTGGCAACAAATGTGTCGAGTCGGCCTTCTCGGCAAACTTCGCTGTGGTAGTCAATGCTACAATAAAATTCTCAGCACCACTTTATCGAGATCGCGCCTGTTTTAATGATTCCACTTGTTGTCCAGTTGCGTAGATAAATGATAAATGATTTTATTTTTGTAAGTAGGTTTTAACAACACTTTTACACGTCAACATATTTTTTTTAGCTAGATGAGGCCGGTGTTACCTAGCTGACTACCCTGAGAAGAAACACCGAAACAAACTCAGAGGTCAAAGTCTCTTTTAAAGTGTTCAAATCTATACAATGGTGTTGATTCTGTTATGCACAAACTAAACTTAATTTAGGCTATTGCTATCTTTTTCTCTCTAATAAAACAAGAAAGAGACGGACGTAAATTAGAGCTGTCAAATTTAGTTTGAACTAATATTTCCATACAAATTAAGGGTACACGTAAAAACATCTCGTCTAAGAACACGGCGAAGCGCAAGGCGTAAACTAGTTTGACATCTCTAACTTAGTGCATAGCTATAGCCGTCATTTTCTCGCACTGCCTTTTAGTAAAAGATAGCAATTCTCTAATTTTAGTTTAGTTATTGAACAAGAGAATCCGTGCCAATATGTACTAGGCAAATCATATGAGAACCATGTACGTTTTTTTTTTTTTTTTTTTTAATTAACGTTGGCCCACACTAGGAATTACTCCTGTATCGTGGTTGCGTTCACAAACATGTATACCCACATACACAAGACACTCAGGCCCGGAACAAATATCTGTAGGTCATACATACTAATATTTGTTCCGTGTGGGAATCGAACCCGCGACACACAGCGCAGCAGCCGAACGCTCAGCCACTGCGCCAACCGTGTCGTCGTTTATGTCTGGGATGAGCTTTTGAGGAAAGCAACACGCAAATTCGAGTGGCCCTGTCCAGACAGTGCAAGCATTTGTCAGTTATCGTGAAGCTCAACTCAGAACTTTGAGGAGCTCAACCAACCGACGAACAATACCAAAGTAAGGATATTTGGGTAGGCCGCAAAAATACTCAAACTGCCAGACAATCATAAAAATCTACATGAATATAACGATATACAAAGTTCTCGCATTCACATTATGCTATATGGGACCATGCAGCGTAGTGTCTGTAATGGTCTTTTGAAGAAAGAACCACACATATTTGAGTGGACCGGTCCAGCCAGTGCAAGCATTTATCAATAGTCGACAAGCTCAACTTAAAAACCACTAAGGAGCTCAATGACTTGATGAACAATACCAAAGAAAGGACATTTGGGTAGGCCGCAAAATTACTCAAACTGTCAGACAACGTTAAACATTACTGTAAGAAAGAGAAAATAATAATAATAACCAACATAGTCCTCACAAATAATTTAGAGTAATCAAAAAAAAAAAAAAAAATATAACATAATACGAGTACTATACAAGTATTCATGTCAAAAACGAATATAAAAAAATAAAACAATGTCATCAGTGTTTATATATAGTACATATGAAAACAATGGCTCATGTATACCATTAAAGCAGCTCAATCCCACGGCTTTTTGTCTTCAAGGTAGTCATTAATTGTGTAAAAGGCTTTCTGGCATAGCTTACGTTTAATAAATGACTTAAATATATTTATGCTTAGTTCTTGAATTTGGCTAGGAAGTTTATTATAGAAACGTATACATTGGCATCTAAACGAACCACCTATTTTCTTCTTGAGCCTGGTTTTAGGTACAATAAATTTGTGTTTGTTCCTAGTATTTATGCTATGGATAAACCAGTTAACTACACTTGAAAGAGCATTATTTACATCATCAACAACCACCTGTTGATGTTTAAGTTTAAATAAAAGCGAAGTGACATCCGCAAACAGCACTATATCATGTTTATCCTTTATGAGGTAAGGCAAGTCGTTTATATAGATTGGAAACAAAAAAGGACCCAGAATTGAGCCTTGAGGAACCCCCATTCTGACTACAGATCTGGGAGAACTTTTGCCGTTCACATCAACTCTCTGAATCCTATTACTTAAGTATGAAGTAATAAGATCCAGAGAGGCGCCCCGGACTCCGTAATAGTGCAGCTTCCTGATCAATGTTTCATGGAGAACGCAACCGAAAGCCTTAGACAAATCACAAAAAATGCCCAACGCATCGCATTTATCTTCCCATGCATTAAAAATGGGTCTACCTTTTATAGCAGACCTTTTTATGTTATGATATTATTTTGCATAACAGCGGATAGCATAAACTTCATTTCGCAGAAAATCGTTTGGCAGACACATATTTAGCATACATTCAAAACTCATAATTTTGTAAGGTAGAATCATCTTTAGGCATAAATTTCATATCCATAATAATTAAAAAGTAGAACCTTCATCTCACAGAAAGTTCACAGTCAGAATCGTCTTTTGGCATGCATTTCCTATCTATAGTCATTAAAACGCAGAACTATCATATCCCAGAAAGTTTATAGTTAGAATCATCTTTTGGCATACATTTCATATCCATTGTAATTGCAAGACTCATCACATTAGAATAATTTTGTATTTCATACCATAATAACAAAATTAATTTAGGGTGTCTTGTGTATGTGAGTTTAAATGTTTGTGAACGCACCCACGATACAGGAGTAATTCGTAGTGTGGGGCAACGTTTTTTAAAATATTAAAAAAAAATTAAGATTAGTTTAACGTTAATTGTCTATGTATTTTGTTTAATTAATTATTTAATTATTTTTCTGCGTGTATTATTATTTATCACTAAATAAAACAGTTAGTTGTGAACATGTGGTTTTTATTTCCCTGTAGGAAGCATGCAAACAAGCATACACCATGCATGCAACAATCATGAAATATGCAAACAAGCATTTGCCGCGCATACGGTAAGCATGCAGCAAGCACCCAGCACGCATGCAGTAAGCATGCAGCAAGCAGGCAGCAAGCAGGCAGCAAGCAAGCAGCATACATGCAGCAATCATGCATCAAGCATGCAACATGCAGCAGGCATGGTTTCTGTCACGGCTCCAGTGCTGCGGGGCTCTGGCGGTCGCAAGCGAGCTTATCGTCGCAGATGGTTTTAACGTCCACCACCGCAACTTCGGCTTGCTGGCCGGCTCGGTCGGCCAGCCTCAGCCGCGGCGGCGAGCGTACCAAAATCACCTGGTCCTCAGCTCGCAGGCCGCCTCGACCCTCCGCGCCTACGCGGTCTCAAATTACAGTCTAGGGGTAGGGCAGACAAGACTACGTGGAGTCGGTTTTGCAGTGATTCGTTTCTGTAACTAACTTTTGTATCATAACATATTGACTTTTTACGACAATATCTTAATTTTAGTTTAAGGTTAAAAATGCTATTTTATAGAAATGGCAATATGCATAGTAATTGTAAATGAAATTCAATCTTCATTCAAATGGAATCTATGAAGATTCCATTTGAATGAAGATTGAATAAACACAACTACTACATTCATTACTATTTCATTTGGCTTACTATGAAGTAAGCCAAATGAAATTGTGCCAAAAATTGTCGCTATACATAAACTTTATGCTTTGCAAAATTATGCGGAACTTTAACTTTGCCAAAGGTAATTATGCCAAATAAAATTCTGCCATCTTAAAATGATGCCATTGTAAATTCAGACATATACACATTCGGCCAGACAATAATTATATTTAATCATTTTTATGCCTCAAAATTATTCGTTTAAAGAAGATTATGCCAAGTGTGTTATGCCAAACAAATTTCGGAGCAACAAGATTCTGCCAGATAGAGGGAACCCCTCTAAGTCGAGTGGATGGAGCACGCTTGCCTAGAAATAACCTGTACACAGGTTACTTCTAGGCAAGCGTGCTCCATCTTCGACCACATCATCGCTTACCATCAGGTGAGATAGTGGTCAAACGCAAGCATATCATTGATAAAAAAAGTAAATTTCCAGCTTCCAAAGCGTGCTCGGCCTTCTAGTTTATAAAAATAATAATAGTTTTTGATCACGCAAGGAAACTTCGAGCATTCCACCGCCCTTTGGTGAGATTTAACCTTCTGATAAGTGCCATTGTGAGTGACTACGTTTCTCTGCCATCTTCGGTCGTAAACGTGACGACCGAAGATGGCAGAGAAAAAACATTGGCAACACGCACTGGTCATAGACTTTCAGTTTAAAGACATTTATTCCTCAGATAAAAAGAACATTACAGTTCACTTACTTATTGAGAAATGTATAAAATATATTTAAAAGTACATAAATGCAATCTCTGTTACCACGCGGTGACGCGGTTATATAAAACACGGAATTAAAATACTATAAGTGACAATCGATGTTAGTATTTAGTTCTGACATATTCTTCCAGGGCTTTTTTAAATGAATACAAGCTGTTTCTATTACACACATCATCAGGTATTTCATTCATTATAAAGTCTTGCTCCTTCATATAGTATATTTTTCCTACCATAGTTAGTTCTAGGTGCTCTTAATTCTATTTTGTCTCGTCGTCTTGCGTTATATGTGTAGGTTTTCTTTTTAAATTTAAGTTGCGAATGTGTATTTTGTGTTGTGATTTTGTGTATTAGGATGCATGTTTTAAGTGTGTATATTTGGTTAATTTTAAGTATTTTTGTATCATTGTAGATTTTTATCATTGGTGTAAGGTAGTCGTAGTTGTAGAGTGTTTTTATTGCTTTGTTTTGTAGTCTTTGTATATCCTGGACAATGGATTTTGCTGCAGTTCCCCATATTTCAACGAGATATTCTATATGAGGTCTAACAAGAGAGTTATAGGTCATTGCGCGAGCTTTGCCAGGAATGCAAGTGGACATTCGACGCATTGCTACTACCAGAGGCGATATTTTGGACTTAATGTGATCAATATGGGGTTTCCAGGTTAATTTATCATCTAACATGAGACCCAAATATCTTTCGCTGTGTGATCTAGCAATTCGTTCGTTGTTTATTGTTAGTTGAATTTGATTGAGGACTTTCTTATTTTTAGCAGCAAAAATCATATATGAGGTTTTCTTTGTGTTAATAGTTAGCAAATTAGACAGAAACCATGTATTTAGGATATCCAAATCATTCTGAGCCTCGTTCATTATATCAGTTAGATTGTGACCAAAGTAGAACAAGCAAGTATCATCTGCGTAAAGTGTGATACTGCCTGATGTTTTGACACTGTTTATGTTATTGATGTAAATCAAAAATAATAAAGGTCCTAGAATTGATCCTTGGGGGACTCCGAAGGTTACTTTGCAAGGTAGACTTTCATAATTATCAATTTTTACTATTTGTGTCCGATTTTCTAGATACGACTTAACTATTTTGTGTGCAGGTCCCGCTATTCCTACGTCAGTTAACTTTATTAAAAGCAAATCATGGCTAATCGTATCAAACGCCTTTTTTAGGTCTATAAATACACCCAAAGCATATTGTTTGTTGTCTATAGCATTTTTTATTTTAGTAGTAAGATCTATTGTTGCTGATAAGGTATTCGATTTTGGTCGAAATCCATATTGTTGCTCAAAAAAGAAGTTTATGTCTGCTAAGTAGGTGTAAAGACGAAGGTAAATTATTCTTTCAAAAATTTTGGAGATTACTGGTAGTACAGATATCGAGCGATAATTGCCCGGATCAGTTTTACTTCCTGACTTAAAAATCGGAGTTACCTTAGCAACCTTCAGGCTTTCAGGGAACGTTCCCTTTTCAAGGCATTTGTTTATGCAGTCAATCAAGTTGTCTAATATTATGTTTTTAATGCATTTTATTTCCTTAACAGTAATACCATCAACTCCACTACTTGTATTAGTATCTAGGCTATCGATAATGGTATTTATTTCTTTTTTTGTGGTTGGCTCAAATGTTTGCAGCATAGGTGTTTGTGATTGCGTTGTGTTTAGTGTGAGATTTGATTGTGTTTGTGTTATTTTATTGGCTAAGACAGAACCAACTGTGGAAAAGAAATCGTTAAAGTGTTGGCAGATTTTTTGTCCATTTGTTATTATGCCAGTTTCAGTTTCTAACTGAGAAGGAGCACTACTCTTTTTATGTTTGTTATTTGCCAACGTATTTATTAAATCCCACGTTTTTTTTGGGTGCTTCTGACACTTTTTAAAATTGTCAAGGTAGTATTTCCTTTTTGTGTTTCTTATTGTTTTGTTGGCTTCATCTCTTATGTGTTTGAATTTTAACTCAGTTTCATTGCTATTAATGTTTTTTCTATGTGCGCTCCATGCTTCATTGCGCTTGTATGTAACTTCTAGCACGTGCTTATTGATCCAGTCGTCTCGAGGCTTGTTTAAGATTTTAACTTTCTTTACTTTGTTTATTTTAATTTGATCTGCGATGAACGTTTCCAGCTTAAGATAATCATTGTCTTCATTATTAAATTTAGTTTCTTGAATTGCTTTATACAGCATGGTGTAGTCTGTGGCTAAGTATTCGTGTTTTAATTTTTTTGTAATTTTTGGTTTTTTTAGTTCCAAATATATCTGTTTATGATCGGATAGTGGAGTGTCTAGTAAAGCCATATGGAAGGTATCGTTTTGAATATTTGTTGATATATGGTCAATAATAGTTTTAGTAGTTTTTGTTTCACGAGTACAGTAGTTGACATTTCTGTTATTCAATATCTGATATCCAGATTCATTAAGCATATCTGTATAAATGTATTTGCTTGTCGGTCATCACTCAGTAGATTAATATTGTAATCACCAAATACTATAACTTTTTGTTTTTTCTGTTTTTTATCTAGTTGTGATCTATACGTTTCTATAAATTCGTTGAAGTTTGTTTTGGGAGGCTTATAAACCAGTCCGACGTGTATACCATATTTTTCTAAGTGTATCCAAAGATATTCATTTGGACCTTTATTGCAGAGTTCTATTATCTCATATTTGATACTATTATGTATGTAAGCGGATACTCCACCTCCAATGCGCCCCTTCCTATATGCATACACATGTGAATAGTTAGGAATATTTAGTAGGTTAGCTTCGGCTTCGGATTTGATCCAGGTCTCAGTGATTAAAATCATATGCGTGGTTTTCTTTATTGATTTTAACATACATTGCAGCTCATCTAGTTTATTGCATTTTACGAGGCTTCTAATATTTGTATAGAGAAATTTAAGCGAAGTTCTTTTCGAATAGATATCTTCGCAGCAAATAATATTTTGATAAGTAATATTTGGAACGTTTTCTACAAAATCTATTGGTAAATTCAATTTTGTTCTTTGTCGTTTTTTGGAGTTAAATTCATTATTTTAGGAACACCTCCTATGTACTTTATAATGAGGTCAGATTCACCATTTTCTTGACGTTGATGTAATTCCGAGCGTAGTTCCTTCAGATATTGTTGTTGAAGAGGGGTTTGGTCCGAGTAAATGCGGATATGATCTACAGCATGTTTGCTGTAATTTCGCAGTATCCTGCGATTCAAAACACACTTTTAGCGATCGGTTTTTACCGGGGATATACTTGCCCAGTCTTATAAAGTTGGATGGGGTCGGACATTCTGGGTGGATAGATTTAATAATTAGCATGACCTTGTTTTTTTTCATGTTCAATTCTAGCGGTTTTATTAGAATTATTCGTTTCGGGTACACCAACAAAAATTACGTTCCTTTCTCGGCGATAGCGGTCCTGCAATTCCAGCATGGTACCTTCGAGAGGCGTTGGCGAGTTTTGATTCAAAGCGGGCGCGTCAGTGGATTTAATTTGTGAAATATCGGCTTCAAGCTGGGTGATTTTTTGTTGATATGTGTAGTTAGCTAATTTTAAGTCTTTCAGTTCTTGTCGAAGATCTTTTTGTTGCATGATTAAAGATTCAGAATTTTGTTTAGTATTTTTTATTTCATCTTTTATTTCTGTTATTTCTTTTTGTAGCTGTGAGTAGCTTTCTTGTTGCGTTTTTGTAAATTGTTTGAAAAAGGACATTATTTCCATTCGGAGATTTTCAAGACAATTTGTGTACTCACAGTTGTTGGGTTGTTTCTTCCTTCTGACAGAAGTATTCGAAATTTCCTCTAATGTAAGTAGATCAGGTGCTGACCGACATCCGCTCTCGCTTGTGGACTTGCTACGGTTCGGGGATCGCATTAGACTCATGATTGTTTACCTACGGACGTTCGTCACGTAGCTGGGTCTTGGAGTGAGCGAGTTAAAAAATATCACCGCTCTCGTTTCCTCGCGGGGGTGAAGGGCGCCGCCAACGCACTTAAGTTGAGGATACTAGTTGTTGTTAAGTTGTAACTGATTTTGCACTGTTTTTGTAATTATGATTATTATGAGTTCAGTAATAAGGATTCAATTGTATTTACTCTCAAACAAAAAAAAAAAACACCAATCATTTCTAGTAACACCTTTATACACGTCTGTTCGCGGCGGTCACAGAGATCGAAAAAAAAAAGATAGACTTTTGCTTTAAACACTGCGGTATGTGGGACGAGAAGACCCGAATGCTGCCCAGCCGAGTCGGATTCTTCGGTTGGCCTCTTTCCCGAAGTAAATGTAATCATCTGAAACTTCAAGTGAAGAGTCTCTGATCTTGATAGGAGTGGGCTACATGAATTTCATTTTAAAACCCACACTTTCGGAAGCTCTACTGAGGTCATCGAGCATTGTACTGAGGTTCTCCATAGTCTCAGCCATGACTACTATATCGGCGGAAAATCGAAGGTGAGTGATGTACTCGCCATGACGTTAATGCTTAGTTCCAGTTCAGAACCTTGAAGACATCCTCCATTGCGTCGGTGAAAAGTTTCGAGGCAGGGAGACATTACTTCTCATGACGTCTCCCTGGCTCACACCCCGCTGCAGGAGGATAGGTTTCGAGGTCTGGTCCTGAAGTCGGACTGACATGGTGGCGTTTTCGTACAGACACTTCAGCACCTCGATGTAACGATAGCTAGCCAATCTGGCACCGTTGGAGAGACTGCAGTACAGCCCAAGTCTTGATCGCATCGAAGGCTTTCTCGTAGTCCTAAAACCAGCTAACCAACAAATACCAGCTATGCAATGAGACAATTCCTTGTTCTTTCGAAGTAAGAGATCTTGGAGTTGAATTCGTCTCACAGCTAACTTCACGCTCATGCTCACGTAATTGCAAAATTTTACCAATAAGACTGCTCTAAAATTATTGTATACTTCTCTGATACGCTTAAAAGATTTAGGGTATTTTTTTCCATGTTGCTAAGTACCGCAATGTTACGGCAAATTTTTCACTCGGTGATATAGCTCGTATCATCTGTGTGTCTTGTTTAGTAATATGGTGACACCAAGATTAAAAGTTTCTCAAACAAGTCCTCACTCATTCTAAAATAATTGGAGTAATCGTCCAAATCGTCGCCTAAGATGAATGACTATAAAGCGGGCTTTATTCTCTTTGCCTAAGATCATTTCTTGCGTAATGTTCAAATGATTTCGTTTTAAATAGTACTAGTACTATGGCTATAGGCATAGCTACCTTTCTACTATTATCCATTCTTGTAAGTTGTACGAAACACCACTTCACTCCTGTTTCACTCTAGTAATTTCAATGGAATACTGATGATGATATTATTGACAAGTGTAATAGCCCATTTGAAGACTTGCGATATTGCGTTAATAGCATCATAATTAAATTGATAATGTAACTTGCCCCAATACGACAAGTTATTATTACAACAGGTCTGCCAGTAGATATTTTTAAATTATTCGGCAATGTTTCTGAAATTATACAAAATTGAATGTCAAAAAAAAGGATACAGTCAGTTTAATATTTAGTAGTTTAGTAGTTTAGTAGTTTTTTATTTTGTTTTATATTTTTTTTTTTTTTTTTAGGAGCTCGTGGCTAAAGTAATAACAGCCGCACGGGTCGATCCATAAGGTTAAGCTACGCTTGCCGGGGTTGGTCCATGGATGGGTGACCATCTTTACATACCGAGACTCCTCCGTGCCTCGGAAAGCACGTTAAGCCGTTGGTCCCGGCTGTCAATTGTGGATCTTTGACAGTCGTTACGGGTCGTCAGAAGCCCGAAAGTCTGACATCCAGTCTTACCAAAGGGTATCGTATTACCCAGTAACTGGGTTGTGGAGGTCAGATAGGCAGTCGCTCCATGTAAAGTACTGGTATTCAGCTGCATCCGGTTAGACTGGAAGCCGACCCCAAGATAGTTGGGAAAAGGCTAGGCAGATGATGATGACACAATAATGAATAATCACGTGAACTTACCTACGTTATTTTATTTATTTGTTATGGTACTCATATGAGAAATAAAAATTATCAACATAAATTGTGGTAAATAATAATATAAACAGTTTTACTCCGAAATTCAAACAATATCTTTATGTTAAACTCAGATAATAGAATCTAGGCTTTCCGTATCCAATTATACATAAGGATCCAGGATACAAAGAGGATACAATCAGTAACCAAATTATACAGTTTTTGTATCCAAATATATACAATCTGGCAGCCCTGTATTACAATGACTTTTTATCATTCTTATGAATGATAAAATCATGACAATAATAATCAGCATCTTCATAGCTCGCCAGAAAACCAAAATACAAAATCTTCATTTTTTCACGTCAATTTGACTCGAAAAGTTTATAAACTCTATGTTTGACTCCTGAGGTTCTAGAAAAGTGACATTAAATCAGCGCCAGTGTGGCGATACCGATTGTCAAATAATCATAAATACAATTACGTAAGTTAGGGTGGTATCATTTGCTGACCTCCCTAGCGGCCGGCATCAACGTAAGTTGCTACGCTAACGACACGCTAGTCTTGGCGCAGGGGAGGTCGCACCAGGGGGCGAACGACCTGATGACACGCGGGGTTGTGACAGTCATCGAGAGGATCCGGCAACTGGGACTCGAGGTGGCACTCCACAAGTCCGAGGCCATGTGTTAGTCCTCGGAACGCGCCACCGTCGGGTTCCCAGATAACGGTAGGAGGGGTTCACATCGGCGTCGAGGGAGAGATGATGAAGTACCTGCTGGGACTCGTCCTCGACAGCCGGTGGAACTTCGTGGAGTATTTCCGACGTTTGGCTCCCAGACTGGAGCGGGCCGGGGCTGCTTTGAAGCGGCTACTGCCCAATCTGGGGGTCCAAACGCCTCCTGCCGTAGGCTCTATGTGGGAGTCGTGCAGTCCATGGCCCTTTACGGGGCACCGGTGTGGGCGCATTTGTTGAGGAGGCGACGAGCTTGCCAGTTGAACGCGTCCCAAAGGGTCATGGACATTCGGCTAGTCCGAGGACTGCCCTGCGCAAGATTTTTCTATATAAGATGCCTTGTTTTAATTCATACGTTTGGGCTATATCTTCTGGTAGTTGATTGTTACGAAATTTAGATATTAAATCAGAAATTTCGGAGTCCCTCTCTTGTTCAACAATCAACCAACCTTTATCTAATTCGAGAAAATTTATTTTTCTGGGTTCAGTATTATCATTAGATTTCGGGATAAGAAGTCTGCATGGGCCATTTTATGACCTTCTTTGTACACTATCTGAAAATCGTATGCCTGAAGTATAGCTCACCATTGGTGCACCCTAGGAGTCAAATCTCGTTTTGAATTTGGCTTTCAGAGAATTACAATCAGAACAAACAGTAAACTTTCGGCCATAAAAATAATGTCTGAATTGTTCCACTGCCTTCACAAGAGCTAAAGTCTCCAGTTCATACGAGTGATATCGGCTCTCCGCATCGGTTGTTTTGCTTCTGAATAAGTACTGCACCGTACCCATCAGAAGTGGCATCAGTGTGGAGTTCGACTGGTAAGGAAGGGTCAAATATTTTTAAAACAGGCTCAGAGGTCAATATATTAATAATTTCTTTATGTATTCGATCATGGTCAGCCGTCCATTGGATTTTACCTTTTCCTTTGGTTAATGGATATAATGGTCTTATTAGCTGAGAAAAAATTTGAAAAAACTGACGAAAATAGGTAGCTAGGCCTATAAGTTGTCTGACTTGTGTTACGGAACTTGGAGCAGGAACATTAGTTAAAGCTATGATTTTCTTTGGATTTGGTCTAATTTCACCAGCCGAAATAACATAACTGAGATATTCAGTTTGAGTTTTCATAAAAGAACATTTTTTTAATATTAAAAGAAAAACCTGATTCAGACAGTGTTTTTAATAATTTATCTAAACGACACAAACCCTCATCGACTGTTTTTGAAACCTAGAGGACATCGTCCATATAAACCTGAATCCTGTCATCAGCTAAAGGCTTAAGCCATTATTAATTGCTCTCTGAAAAACGGGAAGGGCATTACGAAGACCAAAAGGCATAGTAAAATATTCGTACTGTCCCTTGGGAGTGACAAAAGCAGTCTTTTCTATAGAGTCTTTATGTACACCAAGCTGATAGAATCCTGAAGCCATATCTATAGTGGAAAAATAATGAGAGCCATGTAGCTTATCTATCTGTTCACTAATCAAAGGCAAGGGATAATTATCTGGTTTGGTATTACTATCCAATTATATCTTTTTTTCTACTAGTATTATACGCTTGCGAAAGGAGACATATTTTCTCTAATAATATTAGCCATTAATAACTCGCTAATTTTTTCATCAACAATCTTAGATTCTTCTAAAGACAACCTATAAGGCCGTCGTTGTACTGTTTTATGGGGGTCGATCTAGTCTATTTTTAATTCACCCGTCTTTGTACGTGTCGTAGGTAATGTTTCAGTAAAATTGCCCGAATATTTAGTTAAGATATTGTACAGTTTTTCTAAGTCGGTTCCGGTTAGGTCAGTATTAATAGTGTTACGAGCTGGGTATGGGATAAATTATTTTACACCAATTAATTTACCAAATATTCTTTATTAACTCAACAACTTATTTACACAAACACTAAATCGCTAATAATCACTATTCTCTTCGCAATCGCTTGTATTCGCTTCCGTTCGCATTCGTAGTCGAAAACAGACTGACTCACTCTTTCTACTTTCTACTTTGCTGACGTTCACTACACCCCCCCGCAGGGGGGGTGTGGTGGGCGTTACCAGGGCATGGCCCTCTAAAACGCGGTGGCTGTTGCCACCCGCAAAAACGGGTGCTTCGAGGGGGTACCTAACATGGTGTGGATGCCTTGGGTGACTGCCATAAGAGCCTACTAGGCAGGCGATGGAACTACATCTGCCGATGCTCTCACAGCAATCGCCCATGTGTGATACTGCAGGCTCGAAACATGTTTTCACGGCAGCTAGGCGGTCTGTCACCGCCGGGTGAGACCCACAGTTCCCTATGGGAGGCCCAGCGGATGACGACCAGCTCACGGCCGCCGGCTTACAGTGAGCCTACAGTATTTAGTGAGTGGCCCCCGTCCGCCCGGTTTCCAGGTCTAGCCGGTTACCGTCCGGACCGCAGGGCCGAAGGTGTATGTGTGGGCGGCATTGTATGTGTAACGCCGCCCATGTATGCGCGGTATATGCGGGCTAGCCGCACATACAACGCGTGAGTACACAATGAGTGTGGAGTCATGTGCGTCTGGCTGCGATACGCGACGTGCCTATATTAACTTAGAACACGTCGCGCACAGTGCATGTACTGTATGTGGAGTTTTCTTGTTTGGGTAAGTCGCGTGTAGGTGTAAGCGACTTACTCGGCGTCAACTGCTGCTGGCAGGCTGCTAGCGGCGGTCCCGCCCTGATATAGGGCCAGGATGGCCACCATGCCCTCCAGCACGGTGATAAGCGGGTCCTGGCCCCTCCTGATGGCCTTGATCAAGTCCAGCAGGAGGCCAGTGGCCCGCTTATGGAGCTCCGGTTGCGAGATGGCGGCCACAGTGGCGCCTAGTGGCGCAAGGTGTGGACGCATGGCGGCGGTTTGTCCAACAGCAGCGGTGGCGCCCTCTGGCACCCGTAGTTGTGACTGCTCGCGGGGGCACATGGTGCGACCCTTTACCGTAGGGACGACCTCTTCCTCCGACGGAGGCCGCCCCTGGCAGATTCGCACCCTGTGCGGAGTGTTGGGGTTGGGGTGGCTGGTTGTCGGTGACGGTGGGGGGAGGGGGCTTCCTCCCACGTCTCCTCCTCTTCTTCCTGCGTCGTGGCAGGGGGGCAGCTGCTCCACTCGGCCCGTTCGCGGCCGCCATCAAGGAGGCGCCGCAGGCTTCGTGGTCCTCCACGTTTGTGGCCCGGGCCGCTGTTGCGGCCGGGCGAGGTGCTGTACGCGTCAGCGCCACCGTGCCTGCTCGCCTGTTGGCGGTCTCCCGACGGAAGACGGGGCACTCGCGGTGCGACGCGGGGTGCGGTCCGCCACAATTGGCGCACGTTGCCGGCTCCTCTCGGGGCCGGGGACAATCTCGGGCGGCGTGCCCACCTCCGCATCGCACACAGGCGAGCGGGCGGTGGCACTGGTGGCTTGAGTGCCGGAAGCGCTGGCAGCGGTGGCACTGGGCGGGCCTCCTCTTGCCTCGCCATCCCTCCACCCTGACGCCACCCATCAGCAGGATGGTGGTGACGTCATAAATGCGCTGGACGTCCGGCTGGCGCTTAAGGACTGCATGGTATATGCAGCCCGGACGTCCTTCGCGAGCCTTAATGGCCCGCACATACTGGGGCTCAAAGCCGAGCCCGCGCAGGTCCTCTTCTATCGCGGCCGGCTCGGTGTCAACCGGCAGGCCGCGTATGGCCACCTTGAAGGCACGCTCCGCCGGCAGGGAGTACGAGAACTAGACCAGATCGGCATCCCTCTCCAGGTCGCACAGATAGCGCTGGATCACCCTAAATTCTTTCTCGTCTCCGGGAAGGAACCGAATGCCGCCCTGATAAGGGCGGGCACTCGGAGGGCGACCCAGCAAATCGCGCAAGACCCTGAAGTGGGTCTGCCAGTCCGGCAGCCTCTCCACTACCAGCGGCGGGTAGTGTGACTTCTTTGCTGGTGCACCCTTGGCGCTTCCGCTCTGAGCGGCGGCAGCCGAAGGGTGGGAGCTCTTCTGTTGCGGTGGGGAGCGGCTCGTGCCGCTCGTGGCGCCTGCGACGGAGGCGAATGACGACGCGTCAGCCCCGCTGCGCCTGCGCGGTGTGCGCTGCAGCTGGCGCCGCTTCGCCTCCTCCGCGTCTTCTTCTTCCTCTGGACTCCTAGGCCTCCGCTGCGGGCGAGCTGCGGGCGGGGGCACGCGCTCAAGCCCCAGCGGAAGCGGTAGTGGGAAACGGGAATGGGCCTCCTCCGCGTCAGACTCGCCCGACGATGCCGACATGTCTGACCACTCACTCTCGCGAGGGGAAAAACACGCCGATACCGCCGGGGAATCCTGGGCGGCGACCCTTGGTGGCGACGGTGATAGGGCGCCGCTACTCACCGCGATAACGTGCGGTGTCAGCGGCGGCGGCGGAGCTCGTGTCGGCGGCGGTGATGGCGCCGGCGAGGGGAGTGGCGACGCTACCTCCATAGCCAGGGGCGTAGCGGTGCGTGGGCGCGACATGGGCGCAGTCGCGCTCGGCACGGGGGCCGAGCCACGCTGCACTGGCGCGGTAGGGCCCGCGGTCCGCGCGGCAAGGCGCGGGTCCCGCGGCCCTATATTAGGGCAGGATATGGCTGCTCGGGGCTCCGTGTGGGCGGGCCTAGCAGGCGGTACCGCAGCGCGCACGGTCGGCGCGGCGGCGCGCCCCCGACGCGACGGCGGGGGGCCGTGTCACGCCCGGGGCGCGCGGCCGCTACGCCAGCGCGGCAGGCAGCGGCGCCTGCGTAGGCACTGACTCACTCGCCCGCCGTCCGGCCTATTTATACGGTCATGGAAGTTTCTAGAACATTGTCGAACTATCCCATACTGGAATATTCTAGAAACATCTATGAACTTCTACACAGTAGCACAATGGAATGTTCTCGAACGTAGTGGAAACTTCTGGAAACTTCGACTACATTCTTCGTTCCAGTGAAATACGTTCGACGTAACAATAGAATTGATATTAAGAGTATCACTTATTTTATAACATATATTAGTCTCTTTAAGGCACATAAATTTCATTTTATTTTCGCAAATTTCAACAGAAATGTTATTTTGAAGCACGTTTCGACCCAATAAGACATGGAAAGTAATTTCAGTCGCAATGTCTCCAATCATAACTGTACTAGTGATTTGCTCAGTGCTACTGACGCTGCTTTTGCCTATACCAGTCATATTTATTAAGTCATGCGATCTTTGCCTATTTACTAAATGCGTACAGCTTTCTTTTATTAAGCTAAATTCAGAACCAGAGTCAAAAATAAACTGTAAGCTCATACCACTGCAGTCCATGACACCACGAACACTCTTGGAGCACACGTTGACTTCCTTGCTCCCTGCCGCCGGTTGCTCCTTTTTTGTGCCATCGGTCCTCGTAGGGCAGCTGGAGACCACGTGGCCTGGTTCGCCGCACACGTAGCATGTGACTTGAGGCTTCTGATTGAGGCGTTTGTCTGGAACACTCATGCTTGAGTTGAGGTTTTTCTTTTTGTCCCGACACTCTGAAGCTCGATGTCCTATTTTACAACAATTATTGCAGTTTCCCCGGAAACTAGGAGTATTCCAAGGACGTTTTGGATCAAATTCATAATGATCAGAAGATTCGTTTTTACGTTTTAAGGAAATTCCACGCAATACACGGAAAAGTTGTGTTTTATCGCTTACAATTGTGGACTTTAATTCACGACGAATTATGGCATCGCATTGTGATAAAACAGAGACCGCGAAGCCAGTTATCACTTTGTTGGATAAATTAGCATCGGGAATTTTTTCGATAAATTGCCATAGACGTACGCAAATCTGAAATTTCAAAATTTGATCGAAATGGTCCTGTATAAGCATGGGCCGGGCAAATTGAGCCTTTAAAACTTCCTTAACTTTGGTCCATTCAAATTGGTCAGGAGGAATTTTCGTTAAAAACGTTGCAGCCCGTCCTTTTAGACAATGTGTTAATGCTATTGTAGAGGATCCACCATCACCCGGTGTTGAAAATGGCGCCATCACTCTGACCATAGCTAAATATAGCTAGCATAAGTTCGTTTTATAATGTTTAAAGTATGCCTTATTATGTCCTAAGTATGCCTTATTATGTCCTAAGTATGTCTTATTATGTTTTAACTACGTAATATTATGTTTTAAATATCATAAGAATAAAGGTAAAAATATGTTCCATGTCAAGGTTTATGAGGTAACTTTTTTGTATAGCGCAAGTAGTGCATGCCACAGCGCTAAAATTGACCAATTGTGTTAAAGTCCGTAGTAAGAAATGTCGGCTAGTCAGCGATTGGTTGATCATATTCATGCTTCTCATGATTGGCTACAGACAGTGGAAAGTTTTCGGAGTCCACCATGTTGTTTTATGTACATATTGAAATACATATGTAAAGTTCCTTTGTTTTTATTGTAGTTTGTAGATTTGTGAGAATGTAAATTTAGAATCTAATATTAAAGTATAACGTAGATTCAGTTTGTCCTTAGAATACATACTTTGTATTATGTATAAATGTCAGTTTTGTTGTTAGTAAGACCAGTAAATATGTAAAAGTAAATATGCAGGTGTTCATTACATAAGAGATAAGTAAGACTTCTCTGATTGGTTATCGTTAGAATGTCGGAATGCCTGTGATTGGTCGAAAGTTAATGTTCAAGTTAATTTGTAAAATTAACAAAATGTATTGGCTGTCCGGGTCTGCATTTGCTGCACTACGTGCCCCATAGTATTTGGGTAATATATATAGGCACCCCTGGCAGTCAAAATTAGTCTCTCAGCGTTAGTGACTCAAGTGAGCTCGAAGGCCTCTGGCTTCGCTCCTATCGCCTAGTACCACACCTTGTACGGCGGTCTAAATGTCTTGTACCACTCCTTGTACAGACTGTAAAGTGTCTAGTTCCGCACCTTGAACTGACTGTTGTTACTGTCCACTATTGGGGCAGTAATTCATATTGTTTTCCATCGTAATTCTGTGTTATACCTGTGCTTCATGTGACTTTTACCATTTTACCTTTATTTTATGTACCAATATACCATTTTATATTCAATCTGTGTATCAATTTTATTGACCCACTTGCTCAATTCATCACACGTGAGTGTCGCGAGACAACAATACGCCAGTCACACACAAATCCTTCAACCCTCGCGCCTATCGCGAAAAGCATCGTCAACAATTTGGTCCTTCGTTCGCCGGATTGTGTGTTGTGACTGGGTATTATGAGTGAGCATAGTGCGGTCACGACAAGAAGTATGTCAAGAAGAATGGCCAGTACAAGACATCCAGAGTCAGACTCGGGCGTGCCCAGTGAGAGGGCGCCCGCTTCACCGTCAATGGCACCAACGACGTCGTCATTCCCCACGCCGGCAATACCTCTGGTGGGTGGTCGAATAGTAGATCACCGTAATGTGAAAGCACCAGAGGTAACGCCACGAAGAGGCCGTGGAAGGGGAGAGTCGAAAGAGCCCAGTGTCGCCGCCTCATCCAGGAGCGGGCAGAGCCACTCCACGTACCTGAGGAGGAAGGCGGAGTACGAGGCACAACGGGAGTTGGTGCGCCTCAGAGAGGGGCTGGTGAGGAAGAAGCTGGAGGTCGATCTTGCAGAAATAGACGCTGAGAACTCATCGGGTACGGACGAGGAGGGGACTACAACCCGACGTGTTGAACAGTGGATGGACACGACTCCACAAGAAGATGGACGTCAAGAGTCATCGGAGTATCGTGTACCGTCCACACTCGCCGTACCTACACACAGTAACGCGCGCGTAGAAGTGACCGTGTCAGCGCCCGCTTCGTACAGCGGAGCGCCCGCGACCGCGCCCGTTACATACACCGGTGCGCCCGCGACGTACGTTACGCGCGACGCGACGCCAAGTGCCGCGATGGCGACTGTTAGTTCCTGCGCTCCGAAAGCGCCAGTGCTAAGGTTCGCGCGTGAACCCAGTGAGGACAGACGACCACCCAATATGTCAGTGCAGTTTGCGGATCCAGTGTTGGCGGCGCCAACTCGTGAGGTTGCTGGTCCGCAGACATCAGCAAGGGGGGGAGTGAACTGGGGGCACGAGCACGAGGACACGGAGCGCAAACCGAGGGACAACCGTTTTGACCAGTTGGCCGACGCTATTGCAAGCATAGCTCGGCCACGCCCGGTGCCAAGGCAGGCTTACGAGCTGCCCATGTTTGGTGGCAACCCGACAGACTGGCTCGCCTACAAAAATATGTTTTGGGAGACGACGGCCCAGTACAACTTCAAGTCGTACGAGAACCTAGCTCGGCTGCGAACATCATTGCAAGGCGACGCACGGCGGGCAGTGGAAGACCTGCTGCGCACGTGCATCAATCCAGCCGACATCATGAGGGCGCTCGACGAGGAGTTCGGCCATCCGAACCTGTTATTAGAATGTTCCATCAAAAAAGTGCGTGCATTACCAAAAGTCACCGACAGTGGACGTGAGTTACGTACATTCTCCACCACGGTACGTAATTGTGTGTCGTTGCTAAGAAATATTAACGCAAATGGATATCTCAACAACCCACAGCTGGTAAGTGAATTACTTTCAAAACTTGCACCTATACAACGTGCTCAGTACGGGGATTTCGCAATGGGGGTGGCATCGTCGCAAGGCATCGACGTCAGAGTGTCGCCTAGATTAGAGCTATTATCAGAATTCCTAGTGCACCTAGCCAGGGCTACTTCATTTTATGTACAACTAGACTTGCCTAGCCCTGGCCCAGCTGTTAATATAAAGTCAAGATCTGCTGTGCCCAGTAAAAATAATAATCAAAATTATAATAAACAAAAGTTGTTCGTACAAGCTGAAGCTGACACTGGAAAAACAGCTGATGCTGACAAACAAGCAGCTGATGTTAAAAATGAGATTAAATGTTCATTATGTCAGAAAACGCACACATTACTACAATGCGAGAAATTCGCGAAATTAAATAGTGAAGAAAGGTGGGGACATGTCAGAAATACGCGTGTTTGTTTCAAGTGTCTCAGTAAAGATCACCCGCGTATCCACTGTCGGGGCAAAAGATGTGAAAAATGTAACGCGGCACATCATGTGATGTTACATCAAGAAGAAAAAAAGCATGAGTCTGTAACTAACATGAGAGTAAATGTAGGCAGTGCTCTTCTAAAAATTATGCCAGTAACAATTAAAGTTGGTAATAAGATTAAAAGTTGTTACGCCCTATTGGACGACGGTGCTACTGTATCTTTGGTAGATAGTAATCTTATTGGAAATGTAAAAGGCGTCCAAAAACCTATAAGAATCCAAAGTGCACGTGGCATAGAATTACATGATTCCAGTTCGAAGGAAATAAAACTGTCAGTACGCGGAGCTAATAGTAAAACTTACAAGATTATGTGTCGCACGTTACAGGACCTGGACCTGCCGGCGCAGTCGGTGCCTGCTGGCATCATGGAGGAGCATCGCCACCTCCGTGACTTGGGCTGCGAGGAAATGTTGGGAGCCAAGCCGCTGCTGCTGATCGGGCAGGACAACTGGGAGCTGCTCGCCAGTGAGGAGACACGCCATGGAAAGTCTGGTAAGCCAGTTGCCTCTCTCACTAAGCTAGGGTGGGTAGTTCACGGGCCTATTAGAAAATTGTATTCCGCTGACAGGTCATGTAAAGTTCATTGTATGTCTAGCCTACCCATGTTGCATGATATGGTCAAACATCAGTTTGACCTGGAGGCCATCGGTGTCAGAGAGGCCCCACGCAAACATTGGGAGGATGAGCGAGCCACTGCCATCTTGGAATCTACCAGCAAGATGACGGCAGATGGCAAGCAGTGGGAAGTAGGTCTGCTATGGAAGCATGACAATGTTCAACTTCCTGATAATAGAAGGCAAGCGTTGCAAAGATTAGGTGGCGTGGAGCGTAAGCTACACCGTAATGTCGAGTATGCAGCAGCATACTGTAATCAGGTGGACAGGTTACTAGAGGAGGGGTATGCCTCCAGGGTCCAGGATGGCATAAGTAGTCACCCTATCTGGTACCTGCCTCACTTTGGGGTGGTCAATCCCAATAAACCAGGTAAGTTGAGACTGGTTTATGATGCTGCTGCTGCATATGGGGGCACGTCACTTAATGACAACCTTTTAACTGGCCCAGATATGTTAAATTCTTTGTTAGGAATTTTGATTAGGTTTAGACTGGGACCAGTAGCCTTCAGCGGGGACATAGCTGATATGTTCATGAGAATTCGTATCAGGAAGGAAGATCAGGGTGCCCAGCTGTTTTTGTGGAGAGGCCGAGATAAGGTCAATGAACCCGAAACGTATGTTATGAATTCGATGATATTTGGTGCAGTGTCCTCCCCGGCAACCGCGATCTTCATTCTTAACAAGAATGCAGATAGGTTTTCAGGAGAGTACCCCCAGGCTGTGGAGGCCATACATAGTCGTCATTACATGGACGACTATCTAGATAGTGTATGGTCTGTGGAACAAGCTAGTCAGCTGGTCGAGCAAGTCACCCACATACACGCCCAGGGGGGCTTCATGATACGGGGGTGGATTACAAATTCATCGGATTTACGGGAGCGCCTACAGCTGGAGATGCCTGAAAAAGTATCGCTGGACAAGGGTGAGTGCGCGACAGAGAGAACGCTAGGTATGATATGGTCGCCTAGCAACGATCATCTCGCGTTCGATCTGTCATTTAAGCGATTGCCTGACGAGATAAAATCGGGTAAGTCTATCCCTACAAAGAGGGAATTCTTACGTTTTATCATGTCGATTTTCGACCCGTTAGGCCTGTTGTATCCGTGTGTAATTCAGTCGCGGATATTGATGCAACGTGTGTGGAAGTCTGGGATAGACTGGGACGAGCCGCTGCCTGCAAATGAGGTGGACGCATGGTTCACATGGCTCAATAATTTGCAGTGCCTAGGTAACCTAGAAATACCTAGGTGGTATGGGCTAAGTTTAGGTAAAGTAGAGCTGCATGTTTTTGGTGACGCTAGCGAGTTAGCGTATGCAGCAGTCGCTTACCTAGTAGGTACCACCAAGGATGGCAAGAAACATGTTGCCATGGTACTAGGCAAGGCAAGAGTGGCACCCCAAAAGGTTGTATCGATACCGCGACTAGAGTTACAGGCGGCTGTGCTTGCATGTCGAGTGGCAGACACAGTCGTCAAGGAAGTAGGTATAGATATTACACGAAAGTACTTGTGGACCGACAGCAAAACAGTTTTGAATTGGATTAACTCTGATGCCAAAGATTTTCAAAAGTTTGTGTCTCATAGATTAGGTGAAATAGACTCGCGTTCTGAGAGATGTGACTGGCGCTGGGTTCCATCGGCGGAGAACCCAGCTGACGTAGCGACCAGGTTGTCGTGGCCGATAAATAGTGGTGCGTGGCTGTCGGGTCCCGCTTTTCTTCTGAGTTCACAGGAGCGGTGGCCGGTGTGTTCCGACTTGAGGTCGGAAGGTACTGACGCCGAGAGGATCCAGCGCACCCACAACCTGGTGATAGTAGAGGAGCCAGTAGTTGACCACACCAGAGCGTCAACATGGAGACGCACACAGCGAGTACTGGCACGCGTGCTGGCATTTATCAGTAGATGCCGCAAGCAGAGACCGACTGCCACACTCTCCATAGAAGACCTGCACGACGCCGAGATACGTCTCCTGCGCCAGATGCAGAAGGAAAGTTACCCAGCCGAGGTGACAGCACTCTCAGATGGAAAGCAGCTGCCACAGACAAGCAGGTTAAAATCTCTTGACCCTATGTATTATGAAAGTCTCATTAGAGTGAGGGGTAGGCTGGGGGCTTGTGAAGCGCTCTCTTTTGACGAGCGCCATCCTATTATTTTAGACGGGCGCCATCCGCTAACCCGTAAACTAGTTCTTCAGTATCATATGTCTGCCTTACATGCCAATCAAGAGGCAATAGTGAACCTAATAAGGGAAAGGTTTTGGGTCACTAACATACGGTCCACAGTAAAGGCCGTAATATCACAATGTCAAGTGTGCCGGCTGTCTCGAGCTAAGACAGCGGCACCCAAGATGGGTAACCTGCCGGCCGCAAGGCTGGAGGTGACGCGTCGAGCGTTCATGCACTGCGGGGTCGATTATTTCGGCCCAATGGAGGTCACCATCGGGAGGCGCCGGGAGAAGAGGTGGGGGGCGCTGTTCACGTGCCTCACCACACGCGCTGTCCACGTGGAGTTGGCGGCCTCGCTGAGCGCCGACTCAGCCATCCTCGTCCTGCGGCGCCTAGTGGCGCGCCGGGGCCGGCCCGCCCACATGTACTCTGACAAAGGTACCAACTTTGTCGGGGCCAACTCCGAGCTTCGTGCTGCGCTGCGGGACCTGGACCACACCCGGGTCCAAGAAGAAGCCGTCAGCCGGGGTATTGCCTGGCACTTCAACCCTCCCGCGGCCCCACACATGGGTGGCTGCTGGGAGCGTCTAGTGCGTTCAGTGAAGAACGCCCTCAAGGCGATGCTGCGAGAGCGCGCCCCACGTGAGGAGGTCCTTTACACCCTCCTCACCGAGGCCGAGCTGATTGTCAACAGCCGGCCTCTGTGTTATGTCTCTGACGACGTGAGCCATCCCGTCGTTTTGACACCCAATCATCTCCTGCTGGGCTCAGCCGCGGGAGATGCTCCGTACGTGCGCCCTGATCCGGGCGACATCGACTCGCGACGCATGTGGCGTCGTGTCAACGCGTTGGCTGACCTCTTCTGGCGTCGGTGGCTGCGGGAGTCCCTTCCGGCTCTGCAGCGGCGACAGAAGTGGACGAGCGACGTGCCCAACGTCAAGGTCGGCGACGTCGTGCTGGTGACAGACGAAAATAGGCCGCGTAATCAGTGGGTAAAAGGGGTAGTCAAAAATGTAAGTCCCGGGATGGACTCTATAGTTAGGGTAGTCGACGTGGAAACGACTTCGGGGGTCTTACGTAGACCTGCGGTCAGGGTGATTGTGCTTCCTACCGACGGTAGCGTGATCGGTTGAAGCCTTTCACGGGGGGTGGTATGTAGAGGATCCACCATCACCCCGGTGTTGAAAATGGCGCCATCACTCTGACCATAGCTAAATATAGCTAGCATAAGTTCGTTTTATAATGTTTAAAGTATGCCTTATTATGTCCTAAGTATGCCTTATTATGTCCTAAGTATGCCTTATTATGTCCTAAGTATGTCTTATTATGTTTTAACTACGTAATATTATGTTTTAAATATCATAAGAATAAAGGTAAAAATATGTTCCATGTCAAGGTTTATGAGGTAACTTTTTTGTATAGCGCAAGTAGTGCATGCCACAGCGCTAAAATTGACCAATTGTGTTAAAGTCCGTAGTAAGAAATGTCGGCTAGTCAGCGATTGGTTGATCATATTCATGCTTCTCATGATTGGCTACAGACAGTGGAAAGTTTTCGGAGTCCACCATGTTGTTTTATGTACATATTGAAATACATATGTAAAGTTCCTTTGTTTTTATTGTAGTTTGTAGATTTGTGAGAATGTAAATTTAGAATCTAATATTAAAGTATAACGTAGATTCAGTTTGTCCTTAGAATACATACTTTGTATTATGTATAAATGTCAGTTTTGTTGTTAGTAAGACCAGTAAATATGTAAAAGTAAATATGCAGGTGTTCATTACATAAGAGATAAGTAAGACTTCTCTGATTGGTTATCGTTAGAATGTCGGAATGCCTGTGATTGGTCGAAAGTTAATGTTCAAGTTAATTTGTAAAATTAACAAAATGTATTGGCTGTCCGGGTCTGCATTTGCTGCACTACGTGCCCCATAGTATTTGGGTAATATATATAGGCACCCCTGGCAGTCAAAATTAGTCTCTCAGCGTTAGTGACTCAAGTGAGCTCGAAGGCCTCTGGCTTCGCTCCTATCGCCTAGTACCACACCTTGTACGGCGGTCTAAATGTCTTGTACCACTCCTTGTACAGACTGTAAAGTGTCTAGTTCCGCACCTTGAACTGACTGTTGTTACTGTCCACTATTGGGGCAGTAATTCATATTGTTTTCCATCGTAATTCTGTGTTATACCTGTGCTTCATGTGACTTTTACCATTTTACCTTTATTTTATGTACCAATATAGCATTTTATATTCAATCTGTGTATCAATTTTATTGACCCACTTGCTCAATTCATCACACGTGAGTGTCGCGAGACAACAATACGCCAGTCACACACAAATCCTTCAACCCTCGCGCCTATCGCGAAAAGCATCGTCAACAGCTATTATTAGGTCTACCCCTTTCAATTTTTTATTCTCAACTATAATCTCTGAAAGCTGACACCAACCCTCTATATCTGAATTGGGATCGTCTGGGTCGAATGAGATTAATGGACTTAGTGTACGGGAGGTAGATGACAATTTTTCAGCGATTTTAGAAAATATGGCTTCAATGCCGTTACTAAACAAAAGCATTTGGTCTTGCATGACATTGGAAGCCGAGTCTTCAGAAGTGGGGTGATCTTCGTATCCCACTTCTGATGTCGGGATAGGCTCAGACATCAGAAGTAAAACACAAGAATAGGTATGGTTATAAATAAATTGTTTATTAATTTCAACCCTATTAATTACACTAAATCAGCAATAATGTTATAGTAAGTGCACACACAATCAGTATCAGTATTTAAACATAGATTAAACAGTAAATCAAGATTTTACACAAGCCAAATAATTAGCAAGAGTACCGACTAATGGCAGTGAGGGAGGCAGAGACTAGTACTGAGACAGCAGTCCGTGCACCGAGACGCATCCGTTCGAAATGCGTGCCGATACTTTTTTTTTTTTATTGGCGTCTCGCAGGTCAACCTCTGAGGCTGTCGTCTGCTCAACCGGACTTGCATGTGAAGGCTTTAATTTATTAAAACCTCCAGCCAGGGCGCGTGCCGATACAACGGAACGGCCCGTTTTATACTCTCCAAGCGTAGTGGGAGGTAGGTGGGGGCGATGACGTCCGGTGCACGTGCTGCTAGCGCATGATGTCACTGTCTTTTTCTTGCACTGAATGTCAGCTGCCGCCGTCATACTCATTTCTCACTGTATCCATTCTCGTTACTCCACACATCCATCTCAACATTCTCATCTCCGCCACATGAAGTCTTTTTTCATCCGTCTTTTTCACAGCCCAACATTCTGATACATACAGTACGACTTTCCCTTTTAACTTAAGGGGCATCCGTCGGTCGCAAGTTGTTCCAGTGGCCTGTCGCCATTTCATCCATCCTGAGTTGATCCTGTGCGTTAAGTCTCGGTCTATATCGCCATCCCCCTGGACAAGCGACCCGAGGTATCGAAAGTCGGAGCAGATCGATATAGGCGTTCCGTTGAGAGCTACAGGCATAGGACTGGTGAGACCGCCGAAATCGCAGAACAGATATTCCATTTTGTTTCTGCTCAATTTCAGGCCCACACTCTCCAGTCTTTGCCACCACGTCTCCAATCTGCTCTGGACCTCTGAGCCGCTTTCGGCAACCAGCACAATGCCATCAGCAAACAGTATACACCAGGGAGCCTCTTCCTGGATGTCCGACGTTAGGGCGTCCATTATCATCAGGAAGAGGTAAGGGCTGAGAGCCGACCCCTGGTGCAAACCGACCGCTACACTGAAACTGTCAGTAGTGACCACTGCAGACCGGACTTGTGTACTGCATCGACTGTACATCGCTCTGATCAACTGCACATACTTCCCAGGCACACCTTTCTCCTTAAGGGCCCACCACAAAACCTCTCGAGGCACCCGATCATATGCCTTTTCGAGGTCAATGAACACCATGCATTCTGTTGTGGGGAAATGCCGTTGATATTCAGACAATTTTTGTTTTACAGAAAAGGGCTATTCGTGCAATTTATAAATTAAGTCCCAGACACTCCCTCAGAGACAAATTTAAAGAGATTAATATTATGACTGTTCCCTCTCAATATATTTATGAGAATCTCATGTATGCACATAAAAATATTAATCTGTTTAAAAGATACAGTGATATCCATAGCATAAATACTAGGAATAAACACAAATTTATTGTACCTAAAACCAGGTTCTAGAAAAAAATAGGTGGTTCGTTTAGATGCCAATGTATACGTTTATAGAAACGTATACATTGGCATCATAAACTTACTAGCCAAATTCAAGAACTAAGCATAAATAAATTTAAATCATTTATTAAACGTAAGCTAGGCCAGAAAGCTTTTTACACAATTAATGACTTTCTTGAGGACAAAAAGGCGTGGGATTGAGCTGCTTCAATGATATACATGAGCCATTGTTTTCATATGTACTACTTACTGATGAATTTTTTTTTATATATATGTTTTTAATATTCGTTTTTGACATGAATACTTGTATAGTATTATATTATATTTTTAACCGACTTCGAAAAAGGAGGAGGTTATCAATTCGGATGTTTGTATTTTTTTTTTTTTTTTTTTATGTATGTTCGGGCATAACTCCGTCATATATTGACGGATTTGCAAAATTCTTTTTTTTGTTCGAAAGGGGTTTATTCCGAAATGGTCCCATTTAAATTTCAAAAAGATCTGATGATGGGTTTCGGAGACAGACAACGGAACTCTTCAAAAATTGACAGCAAATCAACCGCGATTGCTGCTATCGTATGTCTATGAATTGTTAACACAGTTTAATGGGGAACCACAATTAAAAAGTGAAAAATAAAAAACTTTTTTACAAAAAAATAGAACCGACTTCCAAAAAAAGTGCAAAATAACTTTAAAAAAGACTTTGACCTCTGAGTTTGTTTCGGTGTTTCAACTCAGGTTATTCAGCTAGGAAACACCGGCCTCATCTAGCTTAAACTGACAAAAACCATTGACGTGTAAAAGTGTTCCTTGTAACCTATTTACTGAATAAACATCATTTATCATTTACCATGTGCAAGTTTTTATGCACAGCTCTGTATTTTTCGCACAGCTGGCGATAGCAAAAATGGCATCCGTTGTACCCCGACCAGGCATAAAACCGAACTGGTTTTGTGAGATTTCACTCTCTTCTCTCAGCCTCTTTTCAATAACTTTTTCCCATGCTTTCATACTATGTGACATTAGCTTTATTCCTCTATAGTTGTTGCACTCCAGCACATCACCTTAAAAAAATAATTAAATAGTTAATTAAACAAAATACATAGACAATTTACGTAAATTAAATCAATTTTTTTAGTGTGGTAAGAAATACAAAATTATTCTAATGTGATAGATGAGTCTTGTAATTATTATGCTAAAAGATGATTCTAACTATAAACTTTCTGAGATATGATAATTCTGCCTTTTAATGACTATAGATAGGAAATGTATGCCAAAAGACTATTCTATAACTGTGAACTTTCTGTGATATGATGGTTCTACTTTTTAATTATTATGGATATGAAATTTATGCCTAAAGATGATTCTGCTTTACAAAATTATGAGTTTTGAATGTACGCTACTCGTAAATGAGTGTCTGCCAAACGATTTTCTGCGAAATGATGTTTATGCTATCCGCTGTTATGCAAAATAATATTATGAGATAAAAAGTTCTGCTATAAAAGGTGGACCCGACTTAGAGACCCTCAGGTTTTAGCTATCAGTGCCAGTCCGACAGACCCCGAGTGGTCCGCGTTGTTCGCTGAAGCAGCTGGACCGGGAGCTCCTGGAAGCCTCGATTGTGTAGGCCTGGGTGTCATCACCGGACAAGTCTGCCGACATCAAAGACGAGGCAGAGTGGTTCCAGGAGGCCATGTCCGAGATTTGTGACGTGGTAATGCCCCGGGTCCAGCCATGTGCTCGGCGCCAGATGTACTGGTGGTTGCCGACGTTTACGGCTCTACGCCAAGCGTGTACTGCTGCGCGACGCCGGCACCGCAGGATCCGTAACCGCCCGCCGGATAGGGAAGCCATCGAGGCGGAGCTGTACGAGGGGTACAGAGCGGCGAGGACCACCCTCCGAGCTGAGATCAAGCGGGCCAAGGCGTTGGCCCGCGAGGAGTCGCTGGGGACTCTGAACGTGGGGGCGCCCATACAAAAGTGGTGCGGGATAAACTCCGCCCATGGGTGCCTCCGCTGACGCAGAGTCTCCGACCGCAGTTCGTGGAGGCGTGGTGAGCGCTCTGTTCCCTGCGCGAGGGGAACATATTCTCCCGCCTATGGCTCCGCCTCCTGAGGTACTTGACGCGGACCAACCCGACGACGACGATGCTCCCGAGGTAACCGAGGTAGAGCTGAGAGTGGCGGTGCGTAGGCTGAATGCCAAAAGCACCGCCCCAAGACCCGATGGCGTTCATGTGAAAGCCTGGGTCCTGGCCTTGCATGAGGCTCTCGGGCCTCGACTCAGAGGGCTTCTAAGCGCATGTTTGGAGAGGGGCCAGTTTCCACTTCGTTGGAAGACGGGGAAGCTAATCCTCATCAAGAAATCGGGGCGCCCTGCAGACTCTCCGTACGCTTATCGGCCCATCGTGCTACTCGACGAGGTGGGCAGGCTCTTTGAAAGAGTAATTGTAGACCACTTCGTCGCGGAGCTGGTGCGAGTGGGGCCGGATCTGGCGGAGAGCCAGTTAGGCTTCCACAGGGGGCGCTCCACGGTGGACGCCATCATGCGCGTGCGAGCCCTCACGACAGGGGATGCAGTGGCCCGGGGTGGGGTCATCTTGGCGGAGTCACGTTGCAGGTGCCGGAGATAAAGGTGTGACAGGCAGAGGAGGACGTAGGAGTGAAGTGACACGCAGAGGAGGAAAGGACGTAGAGTAGGAGGACCGTAGATGACGAGTTGGATGAAGGAATAACACAAGACAAGTTAACACGTATATTTGTACGTATACGTTATTTACAAAAGTAGGCTTGACTATAAGAAGCACTCATTAATAGTACGAACACATACACTGTGACTACGTACGTAATTAAATTGTATTATTGCTAGGAACTGCCTGATTATAAAAGCTGAACTTTAACTCTTACAAACTGGTAACTGTCATTTATTTAATAGAAGGAAAAATTACAATGATGAATAGGAGCTTAGTCTAGCACCGCTGCTCAATCTGAACTAATTTTTATTATAAAAACTGAGACTTGACAGAGAAATCAAGTAATTTTTGAAATTGAAATAAAAAAAAAACTAGCAAAGAACGTAATTTTGGTATAGAGGTCAAAAAATAAACAAGGCTTTACCACTGTCTTGTTACAGCGGTGTCCAGCACCTGCCCTGGAGTTGCATCGGGAAGGCACTCCGGTATCGTCGGGTGCCGCCCTACCTCCGTTGCGTGGTCGAGGCGTATTTGACGGACAGGGCCGTCATCTACCCCGGTTACCAGGGAGAATGAAACCGGCGAGAGATGTCGTGTGGTGTCCCACAGGGATCGGTCCTGAGGCCGCCACTGTGGAACATCGGTTACGACTGGGTGCTGCGCGCGACCTCCCTAGCGACGTCAGCGTAGTTTGCTACGCTGACAACACGCTGGTTCTGGCGCAAGGCAGGTCGCACGAGGCGGCGGCCGACTTGATGACACGCGGGGTTGCGACAGTCGTGGAGAGGATCCGGCAACTGGGACTCGAGGTGGCATTGCACAAGTCCGAGGCCATGTGTTTTCATAGTCCTCGGAACGCGCCACCATCGGGTTCCCAGATAACGCTAGGAGGGGTTCACATCGGCGTCGAGGGGACGATGAAGTACCTGGGACTCGTCCTCGACAGCCGATGGAACTTCGTGGAACACTTTCGACGTTTGGCTCCCAGACTGGAGCGAGCCGGGGCTGCCTTAAAGCGGCTCCTGCCCAATCTGGGGGGGGCCAAACGCCTCTTGCCGTAGGTCCATGGTCCTTACGGGGCACCGGTGGGGGCGCGCTCCTTGAGGCGGCGACCAGCTCGCCGGTTGAGCGCATCACAAAGGGTCATGACCATCCTGCTGGTCCGGGGATACCGAACAGTCACCGGTGAGGCGGCGAGCCTCCTTGCCGGACTGTCTGGCAAGGAGATATGTTATGGGATCTGGAGGCCAAGGTCCTTGCGCTCCTCTGGAAGTGCCGCGAGGAGGCGAAACTCTGCTGCCGCGACACCTCATGGCTCGGCGTACGGAGCTCTGGCAGGATCTTATGGCCACATGGAGAGAGTGACTGTCGCAACCCAGCGCTGGGCACGCCACTATTGCGGTGTTAGTGCCCCTCTTTGAGTACTGGCTGGAGAGGCGCCACGGCATTCTCACCTTCCGCCTGACGCAGGTCCTAACCGTACACGGTTGTTTCGGGAGGTTCCTGTGCCAGATGAGGCAGGAGGAAACGCCTGGGTGTCACTACTGCGCAGATCGCCCAGAGGACACGGTGGAACATACGGTAGAGGTCTACCCCGCTTGAGCGGAACACCGCCGTGTCCTCGTGGATGCGATACGCGGCAGCGACCTCTCGCACCCGGCCCTGGTTCAGGCCATGGTACGGAGCGAGAGGGAATGGGAAGCAGCCTCCTCTTTCTGCGAAGCAGTAATGCTCGCGTAGGAAGAGGCGGCACGGGTGAGAGAGACTCAATGGAGTGGCCCTTACGCACCCAGCCGCAGCCACCGCAGGAGATGCCCTGGGCGTAGGACGTCACGAGACGATCTCCGGCCACCGTAGACCCGGGCCTCAGGACGGCGAGCAGTGGATAACTCGCCGTCCGATCAGCACCAGGCCCTAGAGTCGACGGCGCGTAGTGTTCCACGCGTGGCTCAAAGAGATGTTTGTCAGCCACCACTGACGCGGCCCATCATGGCCGGTGCCTGCATGCCAAGGGGTAGCGGATAAATTCGTAACAGAGTTATCGCTCCTCTTGGCACTCAGGCAAGGAAGGAACAGGGGTGGGTTTTAGTCAGTAAGAGTCTGACACGCCCTCCCGCTCCACTCAGAGCGGGAGATGTCATTGGACGATTTCACTTCACACCAACAAAAAAATAAGAAGCTCTCAGGAAACACAGATGACGGCAGGGAATTCCACTCTTTAGCAGCTGTATGCACAATGAATGTGTTCTCAAAACGTTTTGTGCGTGTGGGTGGGATGTCCACCATGTATCGGTGGCGTATCGTCGTACGTCTAGTGGTCCGATGATGGAACGGGCTTGGCGGAATTAGACTATGCAATGCTGACGCACACTCCCCAAAATGCAACCGATAGAAAACCGACAGGCTAGCAATTCGGCGTCGATGCTCAAGACTTTGGAGCTTTGACTCGACGAGCTTATCATTGCCGATGATCCTCTTGGCGCGCCTCTCAATTGCCTCAAGTGCATCAAGCTGGTGTCTGGGAGATCCGTCCCAAAGATGAGAGCATGAGTACTCCATACACGACCGAACTTGCGCTTGATAAAGTTTGAGCAGCTGTGCTGGCGTGAAGTCTCACCTTTGCTAGGATTCCCAACTTTTTGGCAGCCACTTTAGCCTTTGCCTCGGTATATGGTCCAAAATTGAGAGTGGATGTTAACGTGACACCATGGAGATCAAGATGATCGGTTATCGCACGGTTACACCTCGGAAAGATGGAGCCGGGTGGAATTGGCTCCTTGTAGCCGAAAAAAGACACGCCTGGGTTTTAGCAGCATTGAACCTGACCAGATTGGCATCGCCCCATTCAGCGACAGCCTGTAAGGACAAGTTTAAGCGCTCGACCAAAGCATCTCGGAGAGACCGGATCTGCGACTCACCAGCTCGTGCATTGGACACGTATCTCTCAGCAATAGTGCTGTAGATGACAACACTATTGCTGAGAGTTACGTGCATACTCAAAGGTACCGGGTTTAAGTAGGTAGATCATTAATATGTAGCAAGAACAAAGTTGCCGAGAGTACCGACCCCTGAGGAACCCCGCAGCAGTCCCGACGAACAGCCATTTATAACCACTCGGATATAATAATTCCTCAGAAAATTTGCAATCTAATCACACAATCCGGTGGGTAGACCGAAGGAAGGAAGCTTACTAATAATGCTTTCGTGCCAGACCCTGTCGAAGACCTTCAAGACGTTGGCTAACGACATCTGAATCAGACTAGATCTATATCAGACTAGGTATGCCAGGAGCTTATTATTGTACAGTGTTCCATACTCTTGCAGAGTAGGGACGTGACAGAGATGGGTCTGTAATTAGCCGAGTCAGCCCGACGGCCCTTCTTGGGCCCCGGTTGCATGGGGTTAGAATTGATGCCAAATGTCATGATTTCATGAAATACTTACATTAGACATCAATTCTAACTGAAAGAGTTGTATTGATGATTTTAATGATTATAATTCCATAAATACATTCTTGCTATGGCCGCGAATCTAATTTTGACCAAGATACAACCTGAAACTGACCTGCAAATTGCAAAAAACGTAAGAAAATTAGAATGTTGCGGGCTGCCCTGGCGCTTCCACCATAGTCACACCAATAATAACTATCGAAATACAATATACCTACTTACATTTAAGTGATCTTCACAACAATATAAAGGCGATTTTGGAGATATTTCGTATCTTCTCATAACCTTACGTCATTGTTTTAGTAGTTTCGCATCGTTTGGAATAGAAAAAAACACTTTATCTAGTGTCTTTAAAATAGTGTTTTGGCGTTCCGGTACAAGACAATATCTATAAAATGTTTTTTTTAGCATTTTCCATGATTGAAATAGCGCTGAACGTAGCCTGTGAAGTCATCCAAAGCGCGTGAAAAATAGAGGCGTTCAAACAGGTACGTAGTAATTTAGACAGTTTTTTTACAAAAAATTTGTAGCGAAAGAATCGTTGTAAAGAAAGTAAAAAAAAAAAATTGATGCATACAGGGTGGAAAAATTCAATGGGCCATGCAGGGAAACTACTTACGTACAGTGTCGACCAACAGTCCATAGGCAATCTCACAAAGCAATAGCTGTTTTTTATTTTTTGGGGTTTGTAATCATCCAATTTTTGTAAACATCTGCCGCTCTGGGTGGAGCGGGAGGGCGTGTCAGACTCTTACTGACTAAAACCCACCCCTGTTCCTTTCCTGCCTGAGTGTCCACGGGTGAGGTTACTCATGTTTAGAAATTTATCCGTTCCATAAGCATGCAGGCACTGGCCACGATGGACCCCGTCAGTGGTGGCTGACAATCATCTCTTTGAAGAGCGCGTGGAACACTACGCGCCGTCGACTTACAGGCCTGGTGCTGATCGGACGGCGAGCTACCCACTGCCCGCCGTCAGCAGGCCCGGCTCTACAGTGGCCGGAGATCGTCTCGCGACGTCCTACGCCTATATAGTGCCTCTCCTGCGGTGGTAGCGGCCGGGGCCGTGAGGGCCACTCCGTTTAGCTTCCCTCACGCGTTCCGCCTCTACCTTCGCGAGCATTACTGCTTCGCAGAAGGAGGAGGCTGCTTCTCATTCCCTCTCACTCCGTACCATGGCCTGAACCAGGGCCGGGCGCGAGTTGTCGCCGCCACCTATCGCATCCACGAGAACTGCACGGCGGTGCGCGCCCAAGCGGGGCAGACCTCCACCGTATGCTCCACCATGTCCTCTGGGCGATCCGCGCAGTGGTAACACCCGCGCGTTTCCTCTCGCCTAAAGCAATAGCTTGACGTTTAGTTTAACTTACGACCTTCTATTTCCAAGAAAATAGACAAATGCATCATCATTGTCGTCAACAAGTGATTGTAGTTCATAGTTTCAACGTCAATATATGAGTCAAGATGACCTAGCGGTTAAGCGCTCGCAGATAATTGCGTGAATCAGTGAGCCGTGAGTTCAAACCTCACGCAGTACTATTATAGACTTTTTGTAAGTTTTTACTCGATTGGAAGTAATGAGATAGAAATATAATATTTTTTAACTTGTTCGCTTTGTTCACACATTTCGTAAAGTTAGGAAGGTTTTCATAAACTAAACATTTCATAAACTAAATAAAGAATTTAGATTTCTGCGAGATAGACATGAGTTTTATGAATATTTAACTTGATCGAAATTTAACGTTGTCGATTGATTGTAGTGACGTGTGGTTTAATAGGTAGTGGTATTAGGTATTTTATTCTCAAAATGCAAGCAAATATTAATATTGAGGCGAGGGCGACTATTATTGCGCTGCATAAAAGTGGTCTTAATAAAACACAAATAGCTGATGAAACCGGACTGAATGTGAGCCTATTATATTGATGAATTGTAACTTAAATTTTATTTGAAATCTATACACATTATTTGGTGACTTATGGGTTAATAAAATTGTTTTTACTGTTTTTTTTTATAACCATCATGAGGCCTAAAAGATATATAATTACTTACTGTTTATATTATTGGATTTATAAATACAGAGTTTTAATATTTTATATTAAATAAATATTATTATATTATATAAATATGAAATCACTTTAGTATTTTGTTACCTATAGCTGCCTAATATCATGTTTTTTTATAGAGAAATACTGTAAGTCTCTGGATCAAAACGATATGATGAAGAGGGTAGCCTTGCAAGTCGACAGCGAAGTGGAAGGCCGTCGCTTATTAGCGAGGCGCAGCGACGACATATGGTGGCCGAGTATGAAAACAATGGTTTCACACCTACGAGACGCTTTTCGGAGTTATTCGACACCTCATTATAAACTGGTTCCCGTGCCCTCCACGCTGAAGGCTTGCATCACAGAAGACAAGCAAAAAAGCCTTTCCTAACAGAAAGACATAAACAAGACCAATTAAGTTTCGCACGGGATTATTTAGATTTTGATTGGAACACTACCAGCATATTTTCAGATGAAAAGGCATTTAAATCTAGTCAAAAAGATAGGCTACATTTATGGCGCAAGGATAACACTCGCTGGTGTGAAAACACGTAATCCCTAATACAGACTCAGATCGAATTATGATTAATATGTGGGGATGGATGAGTGCAGCAGGGCCAGGAGAACTGGCTTTTATTCGTCCACGCGCCAACAGTTCTAATTATGTAGAAGTATTAGATGATGTCATGCTACCTACTGTGCGCAACATTTACCCAGCTGATGAGTTGACACAATTCACATTTGTCCAGGACAACTGTCCTATTCACCGGGCGAGGACTCTGCGTGAGTGGTTTCACAATCACCCGGAAATAATTGTTGTTCCATGGCCAGCGCGATCACCCGATCTCAATCCCATAGAAAATCTATGGGGTTTGATGGTGCAAAGGTGGGAGACATGGGATGAGCGGTGTATAGAATAATTAAAAACCCACTGTAGGGAGGTGTGGGAAAATTTAAGAAGAACCGAAATATGTGGTAATATTGTAGGGTCCATGCGCAAACGTCTAATGACTGCATTGAAAGTAATAGGGGTTGCACAAATATTAACCTAGATGTTATGTTTTTAATATATGTATAATTAGGCGGTGTAACAAAATATTTAGTGATACTTATTAACGTCCGTAATTATTTAATGTATTTAAATTGAGTAAGTATATTAAGTTTCAATCTTCTTTTCGTCAAAAAAATTACTACATAAGCAATAACCTCAATACATTCATTGTGACGATACATAACGTTCATAAAGTCTAGATCATATTTGTGTACTAGTTTTCAATAAACTCTGCTGAATACCAATACTTACATAATAATAAGTGGGTATCAGTTTGTGTTAAATTACAATATCCTTTCCTGGTTATGTTATTATGAATTGCCTTAGTGGGTATACAACAAAAAATCTTATGAACTGTTACAAGAGAACTTATTTTATCTAGGTAGGAATGTGACGTCACAATTCTCATAAAAGTTTGGTAATTTTAAGTAGGTATACATAAATAAAACGAATAAATATTGTTGTTATGATTCAGAACTACTTTTTTATTTCCACCTTCAAACACCGATAAGATTATAGTTGCAAAACTTCTGAAATATTCTGAATAATTCCGGAATACTTCTGGGAAAGTTTCTTTAAATCCGAATTATTCAAAATGAATTTAACTAAGATTTTTTTTTTTTGCTGAAAAATCGTATTTTGCATCGATCGTCGATCGCCGCCGCCGCTGCTCCTCTGTGCGCCGGCCGCTGCCGCCGCGCTGGCGCCACGCCGCGCGCGCCCGACTGCCACGAGTCGTGCGTGCAGGCGATGGCGGTGCGAGGTGCGGTAAGAGCGGAGATGCTCCCCGGAGAAGTTTTCACCCGCGCGAGAAAGATTCGTACCCCGCAATCGAATGTTTCCGCGGAATATTTCGCCCGAATAATTCAATGGGAATTATATGTTGATATTTTTATAGGTAGATCTATGTTAGCCTGCGATTTATTCTTTTGTTTTTAGGTAGGTACCTACTTATTTCGAAATCGAATGCTATTTTTATAAATGTCAGTTGTGGAATAAAAAACCAGGCCTAGCATATTTGATTTGTTTTTTGAAAAAGGGTTACTTATGTTTTTGGTTAGTTTGTATGTACCTCTGTACGCATCGCGAGTATTCGCGAGTCGCATAGGTAGGTATTAATCATTACCTACCTACTTAACGCGTATAATAGCCCAGTCAATAAAAACAAACAAAGGCAAACCTTGCAAGCAAACACGTTTTGATGCGGTTTTCAGAAAAGTGTTATACTTAGGAGCAGGTTTTGGTATTTTAACCGATTTAAAAAAAGGAGGTTATGAGTTTGAACCGTATTTATGTATGTTTGTCCGCGATCATCTCGCGTTTGGCTGAACCGATTTTGATGCAGTTTTCAGAACAGTATTATTAGTCACTATATGTATAGGTGACATGAAAAAATGTTGAAAAATAGGTAGTAAGGTCAATTTTCCTGGTTTTTTTTGACAGTTGAAATATTCCCAAAGTTTCGGAATATTTCGGAATACTTCCGAAGTATTCGACGGGAATGATTCGGAATTTTTCCCGCCAGCATCTATAGATAAGATAAAATAAGTAATCGCTTAAGTAAAGCTAAATAACAATACAGTAACTAATATTTAACTTTTTATAAATATGCATGAATATATTATTATTATAAATAAACTTAAATACATAGCAAGGTCTTGCTTGATTAAAATACAAACATTGTTATGATTTAAAATAAACAAAAACCAATTCCTTGTAATTAAGATTCGAACTCGGACCTCATTGACCGTGAACCCATTGCTTAGCCCAAACAGCTACCGGAACATTTTAGAATTTAGCAATGCAATGAACAGGTCATCATTATGACGCGTATTCAAAATGCAACAGAAATATAATGGTATTTCGCGTAGTGCGACGGCAGTTCATTAGTGTGTGTTATCTGTGGAATGTTGAGGCATCACTCATACAGACAAACGCACAAGAACTGGCTGTATCGTGCTCGAGTTCATAGCAATGTAATCCTTAGCACGCTATTGGAGTCTTTCTTCGAGATTGTACATAATAGTTTCTAACTCCGAGCACTATTGGGCGATCTGGAAGTATAATAACAATAACAATAATCATAGGGGGCCCGCTAACTAGACACTTCATAGATACGTCATTTAAACAAAAACTGTCGAGGTACATACAAAATAATGTTATGTAATCTTAATGAAAAGCTATCACCTGTTGATAAATCTCGTTGGGGCCTGCCAGCGATGGATAGACGAAATTGAAAGAATGAATATGTCTTTGTCTTCATAGAAACGCGAGTCTACGGGTCGCCCCGTGCTCGGGCAGAAGAAAACTCGAACTCGACATAGTTGGATAGAAAGAACTTGTATCCAACTATCTAGTCTATCCTTACTCACGGCGTAGCATGACCATTACTATCTCTATGTATCTGTATGTGTATGTGTGTTGGGGGTAGAAACATTTCTTCTCAACAGGGACAAATAGTCTACATCACATTAGACGTAGACAAGTTCTCTACTGATTTAAAAAAAAACTCAATTTTGTGACTCATTACATACTTGAAAATTCAAAAATTTCAATTGAAAATTCGAAGGACAAACAGACAGACGGACAGCTGGACAGATAACAGACGGACAGACGGACAGATGAACGACGGACAGACGGACAGTCTCACAGACTGACAGACGGACAGTCTCACAGACTGACAGACGGACAGACGGACGATGGACAGACAGACAGACGGACACACGGACGACGGACAGACGGACAGGCGGACGGCGGACAGACAGACAGACTGACAGACGGACAGACGGACAGACGGACGGCGGACAGACAGACAGACCGACAGACGGAAGACGGACAGATCAGACTGACAGACGGACAGTCTCACAGACTGATAGATGGACAGTCTCACAGACTGACAGACGGACAGTCTCACAGACTGACAGACGGGTAGTCTCACAGACTGACAGACGGACAGACGAACGATGGACAGATGGACAGACAACAGACGGACACACGGACGATGGACAGACGGACGCCGGACAAACAGACAGACGGACAGATGAACCGACGGACAGACGGACAGATGGAGGACGGACATATCAGACTGACAGACGGACAGACGAACGACGGACAGATGGACAGACAGACAGACGGACAGCCGAAAAGATGTACAGATGGACAGACAAACGACAGACAAACGGCCAGACGTACAGACAGGCTCCGATTAGACGCAATAATTTTTTTGTCAGACGACGGACAGACAGACAGATGGACAGACGGACAGACGATAAATAGTAATATATTTTAATAATTATTGAAAGAATGAATACATGTCTTTGTCTTCATAGAAACACCAGTCTACGGGTCGCCCGGCGCCCCATGCTCGGGCAGAAGACAACTCGAACTCGACAAAATTGGATAGAAAGAACTTTGTCTTTTCTTGGTAGAATAGAGATAGAAATGGTCATGCTACGGGGGCTGGTGTCCACTTGGTTTCGCAAAACTGTAGGTATATATTTTGTCGCCAACGCGCCTGGCGTCCTAGTTTCAAAAAGTCATCAGATTCAGCCCTTAGTGCGCAGTTCTACCCGGGCCTGCGGTCGGCGAGTAATGGGTAGCTCGCCGTCCGATCAGCAACAGGCCCGAGAGTCGACGGCGCGTAGTGTTCCACGCGTGCCTCAAAGAGTTGTCAGCAAGAGACGGGGCCCGTCATGGCCGATGCCTGCCCGGGGGTTGAGGATAAATTCGAAACAGAGTTACCTCGCCCCTGGGCACTCGAGGCAGGAAGGAACAGGGGTGAGTTTTAGTCAGTAAGAGTCTGACACGCCCTCCCGCCCCACCCAGAGCGGGAGAAGTCATAGGATAATTTCACACACCAAAAAAAAAAAAAAACCCAGTTCTGCTGATTCTCCCTGGCCGGTTCTTCACCTGAAGGTGGTTCTTGTTCTACCTACTTGGTCATAAAGGTGGAATAATGTGTTGGGAATATGAAGGAGTTCTCGCGCAATAAAACTATTCAATGAAAAATAATCTTAACTTTATTTAAGATTCAATTGTATAAAAACGAAAACTAGGTACATCTCACAACAGTAAGTCATTTAATTCTAATAATGGCACTATTGAAATAATGTAGCACCTTAAGTTTTCGGCAATGATTTTTTGCTCAAAACTAGTTTAAAACAACTTCATTTAATTACATAGTACCTAACTACTCCTAGTTAAAAATAGGCTGTTAAAACTTGATACGTTTGTCACCTATCTGTCTTTTTATAACATACTCTTTTTTCTGCTTCATAACAGTCATTTTTTTTTGTGGCAGATATTATTCACTCTTAGTAGTTCATCTCTGATCGGTTTACATAGGTACATAAATATAACAAATCAACACATTTCGTTTAATGCTTGCCAAGTCTGTATTCACAAAACAACTCTCCCTATTGTCATGGTATCATTCGAACTATCTTATTTATTTAGTATCGTACATATTAATGTGTTAAGTTGATTTTCATCTGTGGACAGCACACTCCCGCATATCTGAAAGTTGAAAATACTCATTAGTGACACAGATTATAGTTTTACATTTATATTATGATAAAGGACCATAGACATATAAATATATATGTGAAGGACCCAGAAATAACCACCGGTTTCTGTTAGGTATATCTCCATACCTCCAAACATGATTTTACATTGGGTTTAAGATGTGTTACGGCCTACAACTACATCATCATTCCGGAATGACGTCCACAGATTAACATTGGCTTCACAAGAACCGGCTCCATTCCTCCCGCTTTTAAAGGTTTTAAACGTTGAGGGAATGGTCAATGGCTAAGGGCCCAAAACGTGCAACGTCGTGAACTGGCATGGAACATTTATCGCAAAACGGATGGCCGTTTTGCGATAAATTCGCCGCTCTCACATGTGTATAACTCCAGCTCACTCATATGTAATAGAATAATCCTACCTATGCCAATATTTAAGGCATAATAGCAGCAATAAAAGTTCTCAGTGTTAATTTAGCTGCCACAAAAACTTCGTTAATATGAGTCGTTCAGTGTGTGTTAGCTGGAGCGACGTCACCCCAGCTTCCTCATTCAATACAGACAAACCAGTGAGGTTAGGATTTTGGACTAAAGTAAAAAAAATAAGGCATATCATAATAGCTGCACAAGGAATAAAAGAACTTCAACGATAATACTTAAAACTGTTGAAACTACGATCAAAAACGTGTTCTGTAAGCTGGAGTGACGTCACCCCAGCTGCTCAATCATATCTTCCAAACGCAAGAAGATAGGATTATATTATTTCTCTCGTCGTCTAAAGTTGATAAGAATCTACTTTTTAATATAACATTCATAGTTCCATTAAAGTTCAGTCGGCTCTCAGACTATATTTTCAATATACAAAATTAAAATTATTTTGAGCGCAAGTCAAAATGACTTCTAACAGTATGTCTACTAAGTGCAAACTTAGTTGCAATAATGTAGCGCACGGAGCGGCAACGCCGCTCCTTACCTTCTCAGAAGCAATAATTTGAATTTTCGATGCAGAAACTGTTTTTTTGTTTATTACGTGGAAACTACAAGGCCTAGAGATTTGAAAATTTTGCTACCTTTGGCAGCTATTATGCCTTAACTTTTGAGCTATAATACATAATCATGTCTTCTTTCGTTCGGAAGATTATGACATGAGCAGCTGGGGTGTCGTCACTCCAGCTTACACATGTTTATCGGTTTAATAACTCATAGAGTATTTTGACCAGAGATTTGAAAATTTTGCTGCCTGTGTCAGCTATTATGCCTTTATTTTTGAGCTAAATACGTAGTCATATCTTCTTGCTGGGGTGACGTCACTCCAGCTTACACAACACGTTTTTGATCGTAGTTTCAACAGTTTTTAAGTATTATCATTGAAGTTCTTTTCTTCCTTGTGCAGCTATTATGCCTTATTTTTCTGACTTTAGTCCAAAACCCTAACTTCACTGGTTCGTCTGTATTAAATGAGGAAGCTGGGGTGACGTCACTCCAGCTAACACACACTAAATGACTCATATACAAAGTTGATACGACAGAGGGGCTTTCCTTTAAACTGCCTATACTAGGTACTATTTTCAAGCTCTGTACCAAAAATCAATTAAATCGGAGCAGTAGTTTAGTCACAAACGATTTTTTAAGTTTTGGCCTCGTTTGAACACGATGTATCTTTCCTAACAGCTGATTATGTCTATACGCACAGGTCATGCACCTTAAAACGATAAATCTGAGTATAACCTACGATACGACGCGTTGTTGCCGTTCTCACGCAAGTCACAAGTACATTTTCGCTATAAGATGGCAATGCAAACAAGGATAATGGGTATAAAGTATGGTATAAAGGATGGTTGCGTTTTACTCTGAATTGTAAGCTATTTAGTTTGTTTGAAAAAAAAAAACCTCATTTTTTATTATTTTTATTTTTATACCGTATCGAATTAATACTAAACACGTATAGTATACGTAGTTTAATTTAATGCCCCTCTGTCACATCAACGTTGTATACTAACGAAGTTTTTGTGGCAGTTAAATGAACACTGGGAACTTTGATTGCTGCTATTATGCCTTAAATATTGGCCTATGTAGGATTATTCTATCACATATGAGGAACCTGGAGTATACACATCGCAGTCGCCGCTATTTAATTAAGGAAATCAGCGCAGAATTAAGCTCGTTGAAGGCATCACTGGACTTTACAAGCAAACAATATGATGATATGCAGACCATTTTCGACCAAAAGTCAAATTCAAGTCAAAGTCAAAGCATTTATTTCAAATAAACCATTTACAGGCACTTTTGAATTGTCTTCGTCGCGGTCGGTCAGTCAAAAAGATGAAGCTAATTGCACATTCATAAGCGTAGATCTCTATGGAGAAGAACGTGCAAGAAACTCCATGGACACTTTTTTTATGGACCATGTTTGTGTTACGGTTATATTATTCTTTCTGCTTATGCGAGAACAATGTTAGGTAAACAAAAAAATAAAATATTTCAAGAAAAACAAAAAAAAGGATTATAACAAGCCTCTGGCAGTTAAGAGATGACCCGTCTCAACTGACAGCGTCCGTTCACTAACATGACGCGTGGATCAGCACTACTCAGCTCAACCATTTTGAGGGGCACTGAATGACCCAACACACGCGTTACCATCAGCGAGACATTTGAGTGAGCATGACAAACTCTCAAGTGCCATGCTCGTTCATGTCAAAAATGTATGTAGGCATGAAAAAATTAAAATGCGATATTGCAAAAGTCGTCTACATAATGTATGAATCACTTTTTACCACTTCCATATAAAAATGTTGAGTAAAAAAATATTTAACTTAGTCAAATTTTAGAGAAAATAGGCAAAGAATTGCTTTTTATTTTGGCTATTTAGAACTCTCGTTCATAAAATTAAAACAGCAAAAACCAAACTTCGTTCACCGTCAATCCATTTCTTGAGAAAAAAATGTAAAAATTACAAATATTTGGCAATACAGAATCATTTTAAAACAACCCAAATCTCGACTTATAATACACAACGCAAGCTTCAAATCTAGCTTATTCATTAGATCATAGTTGAAATGATATTTCATGTTGTGCATTAAAACTTATAGAAATGCATTATTTTAACTGTAAAATCACGTAAATCAGTGAAATCGGCCAAAATTTCGTGTACGGCTTCTTAATATTGATTACTTTTTCTTGCTTTGAATGTTAAATTAACAAATAATTAAAAAAAAAAAGAAAAACACGCCTGCCTTGTCAAAGTGTTGAATGGGCACAAGGTAAGTACTAAATAGATTTTAATAATTTCTGTGCAATTAAACCGCCACTGTGCTCAAAAGTGGAAAACTGAAAACCATTATTTTCAGCGAAGTCGGCCACCTGTAAAGAACTTTTCCAAGGAACCGTCCCCCGACTGCCATGAAAAGATTGGTTTTCTGTTTTCCACTTTTGGTCACAATGGCGTTTTAATTGCACAGAAATTATTATAATCTGTTTATTACTTACCTTGTGCCCATTCAAATGAAGAAAATTTCGTGAGAAAAGTCTTGTGTATGGATGTGGATGGCTATGAAGGCCAAAGAAACGATGGTTGAACTGTGTGAAAGAGGATATGGGTAAAAAGGCTACAGTGATGACGAGTTGACGACTAATAGAGGAGTATGGAAGAAAAAGACATGTTACGACAGATAACTTTTATTTTTTAGGAAATCGATATCTCGCAAATATTATAACGTAAAACTATTTTTATTTTTTAATTGTTGTGATTAAAAGGTGATTTAATACTTTCAAGCAGAAGATATTTGATTTATCATTCCAACAATTACAGTCTTCATTTTAATGTACCTACCTAGGTACCTATTTTTTTTTTAATGTGATCATTTTAATGTTTAATTTTTAATACCATTTAATATTTATTACAATCTTAAATATTGAAATTTAATTAATTTTAATTAATTTTCAACATTGACATGCTTAAATAATTAGTTTTTTTTTTTGTTTGTATTTAATTTTATTTTCTATTTCAATTTTAAATTACCTTCACGTAAGTAATGAATATTAATTTTAAGTAGGTATAGACATTTTTCTTTTTTTTACTAATTACATATCCCGAGCATGCATCAAACGATATTCTAAGCTAAGTTTATTAGTTAATGATATTGTCATGTGTAACTCGTTGGTAATCCTTAGTTAAATAAATTAAAGATTGTCAATTTATCTGTCATAACTTGCTAATCTCTTTAAACCCAGAGACTAATGTAACAAGATCCAAATAACATACCCTAGAGTGAGGGCGCAGTAGCTCGTTCTGTAGACGTCGACGGTGATGTCCTTCGCGGCGTCACAGCGCGAGAGGTACACGCACAGGCCTGTGCCGCCCGAAACAGCGTTGACGCATGCGCTTGCCTCTTTCGGGGCCTGAAAAGTTTGATGATATCTTTGTTATCAGTTTCTCAGAAATATTTTTATGTAAGTACAACAATTATTGGTAAGTAACACATAGGTACATCATTTGTACATCAGCCGTATGAAATTGCCAGAATCAAAAGTTCTAAATTGTGACACCACATTTTAATCCTTCTATTCAGTGCACGGAAATTGATCTCCTATACTTAGACGAATTACATTTAAGTAGCATACCCGTTCGAAGCGGGTATGCTACTTAAATGTTTTTGTTTGTTTGTTTGTTATCAGACCTAAATGATGGTACTTTTAGGGCTTGAATGCAGAGGAGAATTTTAACGCTATACTTACAACAGGGTCTTTCGAAAGTTTCAAAGTGATGGATGTGTCATTGGTAGGCAGTATGATGTTGTCTGCACTGGCATCCAGCAGGGCTTCGATCCACGTGAAGCCTTCCAAGTGCAGCTCAGCCAGGGTCGGGCGGGCTGAGGTTGCCACAATAGTCTGTGCCGTGGTTGGCTCACTAGACGGTGCCGAGATCGGTACGTAAAGGGGCGCGTGGGGAGCCGGTGTCGACAGGATGTATGAGTCTATGGAACATACAGAATAATATTGTGTCAACATCTAGATAGTATTTAAACTTGTAGCCAAATAAGGCCTTTTATAAAAAATAACCATGTGATTAGTTTAAACACTGATTATTAGGTTCTTAATGCAATATTTTCTACCTGGAAGAAGGGTAGATGTGTAAACTATAGACTAATCAATTAAAGGAGGGTTTTTCATAGACAATTGAATTTGATGGATGAGACGTTTGTTATCTTGAATTTAGAATCGGCTAATCAGTATTTAAAGTAAGCGAACGGTTAGCGAGTCTTATAAATAAGACTGATAATGTAAAAATATTAAAAATCTCATGTAGTAAGATCTTTTTTTTTTGGATGGTGAGAAATCATCCAATGACTACTCCCGCCCCAGGGTGGAGCGGAAGGGCGTGTCAGACTCTTAGGGACTAAAACCCACCCCTGTTCCTCCCTGCCCTGAATGCCCAGGGGCGAGGCAACTCTTTCGAATTTATCCTCAACCCCCGGGCAGGCATCGGCCATGACGGGCCCCGTCCTGTTAGCTGACAACTCTTTGAGGCGCGCGTGGAACACTACGCGCCGTCGACTCTCGGGCCTGGTGCTGATGGCGAGTTACCCACTACTCGTCATCCGCAGGCCCGGGTATGTAGTAAGGTCTTGGCCATCAACCAGGCGTAAATTCAGAATGCTGCTACTAAGAAATTCCTAATGGAAAACCTTAATTATATACATTGTCTTGCTGAAATTAAGACATGGCAGCCTTTTTACGTGGGGCTTTGTTTTTTATATACGTTTGCTTACCTCATTCGGAGCATACAGGCGTGGTGTAATGTTTTGCAATAAATTGTGAACTGTACCTATATCTTGCGACGAACACCGTCGCAAGATATAGATAATACTATAAATGCGCTAGTATCTTTGTCTATGAACATTCTCTTCCCGCTACTACAATATTCGAACCTTATATACATATATAATGTAGAATCATTTCATTTAGGTCAGTAAATACGGTCAGATAGATTACCAGATTCAGATATCAATTCCGCAGACTAAGGGCCGATTTCACCAATTCTAAACGCCCTGTTTTTGACGTTTAAGCCTCGTATCCACTAGGCAACATTTGGCGCGCGACACGTGAATCTCAACATGTACGGCAACGCTGCACAACAGCGCGCGACGTTGCCAGCTGCCGCGCGTCATGTTGCGCGGCTTGTTGTTTGTTTAAAGGGCATCGTTAGTTGAGCATCAATTGTTGTCGAGTGGAGACGTGACGCACAACAATGTCCGTAGTGAAATCAACACAAGTTCCTCTGGCGGCATGTTGTCGACGACTGAGAATGTGTGGACAGACAACGTTGTTAAACAAATGTTCCGCGTCAACATTCAACAAGTTGCGAAACATGTTGAGCAACATGTCGCGCGTCAAATGTTGCCTAGTGGATACGAGGCTTTAAGCTCCCTCATTAGCCCGTCAATTATGTATGACGGAATTGTTTTCCTTTTAAAGTTCTAAAAAATGTCCGCGATAGCATAATATGTCTATCTTTTAAAGTTAACTCACTACAATCTTTTTTATGGTTTTAATTTTTTACGCTCAGCTTAGTTCGGTAAAACTTAGTTTATAGAGCGAATGGTCAAATCGGCCCTAAATCAATTCGCACGCGTTAGCGTCTCGTGTCCTAAAGTGTTAGGCTGGTTTTATAGTCACGCCGCTAGACGCGCCGTTGGGCAGCGCGCTGTTGAACAGCGCGCGTTTGAACAGCGATGCACTATAAAACGACATTAGTAAGGCGCGTTTCGCTGCTGTGAGACAGTCGTGTACAAACATACTAAATGAACGGCAATGCGGTTAGAGTACTGGCTATTTACTTTTTATGGAAAAAAAGGCAACAACAACGTCGAAGAACAGTAACTGTTGATCCTTATAACGCTGTAAGGTTACTGAGAGGCGAACACGTAACAACTTTCTCTGATTTACGAGAAAATTGTTATAAATTTTATAAATATTTTCGCCTATCAACCAGCAGTTTCGACGAATTACTGTGCAAGTTAGAGTTTTCTTTACGAAGATCCAGCTTACATCGCATCCCCATAGCTCCAGTGGAAAAATTGGCGATTACTCTAAGGTAAGTGAAATAAAAGAGTAGGTTTTGTAATAAATTATAATATTTGTTTGGTTTGTTAATTTCTTCCCAGGCTTTATTTTTTGCGTCCTTATTCTTATAAAATTCATCGGCCGGGTCCCATAAACATCTTCTAAATCGCACTTCCTCAATTACTCGTCCTGTATCGATGTGATTCATTTTGTACACAACAGTACCTAACGGCGCGTCTCAACGGCGTCACACTAAAACGCACAATGGCCGTAGAAGCGCATGAGCGGCGCGCGCTTCGACAGCGCCGCGCGAATAGGACGCGTTCACCGAACGGCGCTGCTCAAGCGCGCGAATTTGAAACGCTACTACTACCCCAATACATATCCGAGCGCGCGCGCTCCGACGGCGCTGCTGAAACGCGTGACTATAAAATCAGCCTTAACTTGTGTAAATGCGAGAGGTTAATTTTGTGTTTGCAATAATTAAAAGAAGAAGAAGAACAATTAGTATCGGTTGTCGTAATACCTACCAGCTTGCTACGGAACCTCTCATTATATTGGCATGCATGGCATGACACAAACACATAAATGCTTGGATTTTATCATTTGGAAAATGGAAACTATTAAATTAATGTAAAGCTTCGGTCTCTTGACCAACGTACAACGCTGCGGTTTACGGTGCCGGACAAACAATCGTATGTTAAACGTCAAGAGTGGTATTTTGTTCCATCGCAAGCTAAAAAATCCTCCAAATCGTGAGTGCGTTCACAAACATGTAAACTCACTTATACAAGACACCCAGACCTGGAAAACTATCTGTTGGTCAGATAAATATTTGTTCTTTGCGGGAATCGAACCCGTGCCAATCGCTCAACCACCGGTTTTTTTTTTTTTTTTTGGGGGGTGGGAAATCATCTCATGACTTCTTCCGCTCTAGGGTGGAGCGGAAGGGCGTGTCAGACTCTTACTGACTAAAACCCACCCCTGTTCCTCCCTGCCCTACGTGCCCGGGGGCGAGGTAACTCTTTCGAATTTATCCTCCACCCCCAGGCAGGCATTGGCCGTAAAACGTAAGAAAATTTGAATTTCGCGGGCTAGCCTGGAGAACTTGAAGGTTAACCGCACGTCACGCCACGATGCTACGACATAAAGACGCTGTCAAAGTCAAACAGTAACCAAGGCGTGTAGTGTATTGTAGTTAGTAAATACTCACCTGGCGATAAATTCGGACTGGAATCGGCAGCTAAAGCCAGACCCGAGTAACTCGAAATAGGGCGCAATAAACTGGTTTTCTGCAGAGCGTTTTGTGCCCAAGCATAGGAGGCAGGCCTAACACTAGCAGATAAATCGAAGTTGGCCCTATTGTACGAGTAACTGCTTCCAGGAGGTCCAGAATCTAGCACAGATTGATAAAAGTAGTTGAAATTAGACCGTCAGGTGGAATATAATAATCATAAAAAACATCACTTTTTTGAGGCCTTATAAAATATGTATAAGTATTAATATAGCAATTGTTTGATGTGACGTGTCGCATGCTTGGTGGTCATGGTGTCGTGAAGATAAACCAAACTGACTTAAGAACTGAGCGTGCTCTCATAACAACGGCGTATCTCATCTCTGGATAATTATATGAGAGAAAGCCTTAGCCTCGAAACAGCAGCTATAATGGAGGTTTGAATGACAATCAACATTGTAAGATTTTTTTCTAAATGCAACTGAAGATCTTCTATGCTTGTATTTATAATCGCTTCATCCCTTCAATCCTGTAATACCCACTTAGACTTATAAAAACTGTCACACCGATGTGTCACCGCATACCGCAGCGTTGTGCGTTTAGATCAAGAGATCAAAGTTTAAGAACTTGTACGGTTGTCCGCGCGTTAGTAACAGTTGGACTAAGAAAACCGCCACGGCGCTACGACGTAAAGGCGCTGACAAAGTCGAACAGTTACCATGGACGTGTGGTGTATTGTAGTTAGTAAAGACTTACCAGGGGATGAATTGGGACTGGAATCGACGTCGTCGTAATCGAAAGCCAGTTCCGAGTAACCCGGAACTGGGCTTGCTATAGGTTGAACCAAAGGCATAATCAGAGAACCCTGACCTTTATGGCTCCAAGAAGAGGCAGCAGGCCTACGTCTTTTAATAGAGTACCTGAAGGCGTGTGGTTTGTTCGAGTAACTGATGCGTCTGCGTGCAATTCCAGAATCTAGCACAGATTGATAAAAGGCGTTGAAATTAGACCTTCAGGTGAAATTAATATAGTACCTATTAATGAAAAACAATTTGACTTTAACATGTTTTTTAGGCCTTATTAAATATGAATATATAGGTAATATAGCAATTTTTTGATGTGACGTCCCGCATGCAAGCTTTAGGATGATTCCAAAAGTAAATTGGTCACAGCTTCCCCAGGTACAATTTAACGGAACTACTATTCCAATATTTGAGAAGGTAAAGAACTTTTTTTTTTTTTGTGGCGGTGGGGAATCGTCCAATGATTCCTCCCACTCTGGGTGGAGCGGGAGGGCGTGTCAGACTTACTGACTAAAACCCACCCCTGTTCCTTCCCTGCCTGAGTGCCCAGGGGTGCGGTAACTCATTTTCAGAATTTACCTGCTACCCCTAGGTATGCAGGCAACGGCCACGATGGGCCCCGTCAGTGGTGGCTGACACTCATCTCTTTGAGGCGCGCGTGGAACACTACGCGCCGTCGACTCTCGGGCCTGGTGCTGATCGGACGGCGAGCTACCCACTATTCGCCGTCGATTCGTCGTTCGCCTCGCGACGCCCTACGCCCAGTACCACTCCTGCGGTGGTAGCGGCCGGGGCCGTGAGGGCCACTCCGTTGAGCTTCCCTCACGCGTCCCGCCTCCGCCTTCGCGAGCATTACTGCTTCGCAGAAGGCGGAGACTGCCTCCCATTCCCTCTCGCTCCGTACCATGGCCTGAACCAGGGCCGGGCGCGAAAGGTCACCGTCACCTATCGCATCCACGAGGACACGGCGGTGCTCGCCCAAGCGGGGCAGACCTCCACCGTATGCTCCACCGTGTCCTCTGGGCGATCCGCGCAGTGGTAACACCCGGGCGTTTCCTCATGCCTGATCTGATGCAGGAACCGCCCAAAACAACCGTGTCCGGTGAGGATCTGCGTCAGGCGGAAGGTGAGGACGCTATGACGCCTCTCCAGCCTCTCTTCAAAGAGGGGCACTACCGCCGCAATGGTGGCGTGCCCAGCGCTGGGTTGTGACAGTCGCTGTCTCCATGTCGCCATGAGATCCTGCCGGAGCTCGGCCGTCCGCCGAGCCACGAGGTGTCACGGCAGCAGAGTTTCGCCCCTGCGTTTGGCCTCCTCGCGCCACTCCCAGAGCAGCGCAAGGATCTTGACCTCCAGATCCCACGGCGACAGTCCGGCAAGGAGGCTCGCCGCCTCACAGTAGACCGTGCGGTATCGTCGGATCAGCCGAATCGCCATGACCCTTTGGGACGCGTTCAACCAGCAAGCTGGTCGCCGCCTCAGTAAACACGCCCACACCGGTGCCCTTTATGGACCACACGATCCCCGCGTAGAGCCTCCGGCAGGAGGCGTTTGGACAGGTACCTTGGGGTTGGGATTAACAAATATCTGTCTTAGGGTCCGCAGCTACAAGACGTAAGCCGCAAAATTTTTGCATCTGCCAGGTCCCTTAGACGATTGCGGAACTTTCTTCCCACTGCCTGCATAAACAATTACGGAAAATATATAATTTTTGCGCCGTCAGTATAAAATTAAAGTGTGTCGTGTATGACTTGTAGGTTTTTACTGACTTTCAAGATTGTTTTTTACCGAAGTTGCAAGACAATTAAGTAATTTTCAAAAATAATATATAAAATGTTTCGGGTAGTATGCCTAACCCAATATCGAGCCCGTTTGCTGGCCGTAGCCAATTACTACGGCGAAGTCCTCCACCAACGCCTGCTGAACCATTACCTCCGGCCGACTCAAATCCACCAGCACCCGAAGAGAATGAATTGCCGAGTGAAGTCGTCAGCACGATGGAGGTACAGAAATGGTTCGGATCTATAGATGCCATTCTGAATGAGGTTTGTACTATTGTCGGTGACGGTAAAATAAACTCAGACAAGAAGCTTCGTGTGTCCACTCTTTGCCGGAAGGTCTCGAGTGGGACTTCTCAGATGGCTGTATTATATCAATCATTGAAGCAGAAAACGATCCAGGCCCATACCACAATTCAGCGCCTACAGGTTCACCAGAACGTTGTGAACTCTCTCCAGCAGTTCAAAGAGGTCGTAGAAACAAAGCTTAATCCAGAAATTAATTCCTATGCTAGCATGGTGAAGAAAGGTTCCGATACCTTCATCCGTCCTGTAAATTTCAGATCAGTCGCTATCTATCCTAGCGATAAGACCCAAACAAGCGATGAGACCAAGTCACTTGTTCAAAAGATTATGTCCCCGGAAGAACTTAAGCTTCATGCTCGTGGAATGAGAAAATTAAAAAATGGGGGCGTACTGATTATCACCGAAAACAAAGGTGATATTGATAAACTTTGAAATTCCGAGAAACTAATATCATCAGGCCTTACAATAGAAGAACCTTCTAAACGCCGCCCTAGGGTCGTTGTAATTGGTGTTCCCATTGCCCTTACAGAGAAGGAGGTATTTGGCTGCATTTACGAGCAGAACCTTTCAGACAAGTTGCCGAATATAACATGTGAGTCTTTCCTTGAGAGCATCAAATTGAGCCATAAATCGGGTAAGAAAAACCTTTTGCTTGGACCACATTTTTCTAAAATCAAAAAATCCATCCATAACATTGGTTACTAATTCTTCGCTTACCGATCATCAAGCTGTTTTACTAACATTACAAATAAGTTCACCTAGAAAGAACTGCACGCGTAGCTACACTCAAGTCAATATGACAAACCTTGAAAATGACATACGCGGTATTAATTTTGACCCTGTTTATTATTCGAACGATGCAAATATTTCTTTAAAGTATTTCATAAATTCGCTACAAAATGAAATACGGTAAAACACACTCACTAAGACAATGCCTAGAAATTATGGCTGTATTAAACCCTGGATCACACCCGGTCTCGTTCGTTGTATAAGATATAGAGACAAACTTCATCTGAAATTGAAGCTCGCACCTGATAGCGTAATACTTTCTGTTACATATAAAAGGTATCGAAACTTCTGTAACAATCTTTTGAAAAAACTAAAATATCAGTACGATAAAAATGAATTGCAGGAGGCGGGGAAAAATAGTAAACTTGTGTGGAAATTTATAAAAACTAATACATTTAGATCGAAAACTCCCGAACCAAGGTTTGATCTACTATTAACAGAGACAAACCCATCCGAATCAAGGTATAAAGTAAACAATTTTTTTGCTAACGTTGGTAAAAACTTAGCGGAAAAAACTTTAAATGCTAGTGCTTTTTCCAGTCAAAACCCGACTACAACATCCTCTTCACTAAATTCTTTTATTTTATTAGACACCGACGTTTTCGAAGTAGTAAGCATAATAAACGGGTTAAAAGATGTTTGTGCTACTGGGTGGGATGACATATCTAATAATATACTTAAAAAGTTTAAATATATATTTTCCCCCCCGCTAACCCACATTTTTCAGCTATGTTTATATAAGGGAATATTCCCTAAACTACTTAAAAAAGCTGTGGTCACACCTGTTTTTAAGTCTGGAGACAAAAACTGTGTAAGTAACTACAGACCCATTTCAGTGTTAACAGGCCTTTCAAAAATTTTAGAAAAAATAATTAACAGTAGATTAATAAAATATCTGGAAGATAACAGACTTCTTTCAGATAGCCAATTTGGTTTTAGGCCCAAAATATCAACTAGCCAAGCAGTACACAAATTGACTAATTATATTACTAACAATCTAGATAATGGTATGCACACCGATCTTTCTGGACCTTGCCAAGGCCTTCGACACTATTTCTTGTTCATTACTTTAGGGGGGAGCACAACTACTACTATTTTCTGATTATCTCAGTGAACGTCATCAATGTGTCAGAAATGCGCGGACATACATAAAAAAAAAAAAAAACATACATACAGTCGAACATAGAACCTCCTCCTTTTTCGAAAGTCGGTTAAAAATACATTTTATTATTAGATATGTCATCCCATGACATATCTAATAATATACTTAAAAAGTTTAAATATATATTTTCCCCCCCGCTAACCCACATTTTTCAGCTATGTTTATCTAAGGGAATATTCCCTAAACTACTTAAAAAAGCTGTGGTCACACCTGTTTTTAAGTCTGGAGACAAAAACTGTGTAAGTAACTACAGACCCATTTCAGTGTTAACAGGCCTTTCAAAAATTTTAGAAAAAATAATTAACAGTAGATTAATAAAATATCTGGAAGATAACAGACTTCTTTCAGATAGCCAATTTGGTTTTAGGCCCAAAATATCAACTAGCCAAGCAGTACACAAATTGACTAATTATATTACTAACAATCTAGATAATGGTATGCACACCGATCTTTCTGGACCTTGCCAAGGCCTTCGACACTATTTCTTGTTCATTACTTTAGGGGGGAGCACAACTACTACTATTTTCTGATTATCTCAGTGAATGTCATCAATGTGTTAAAATTGATCAGTATACAAGTTCTGAACTGAAAAATAGTGGTTTTGAAATCCCACAAGGAAGCATTTTGGGCCCTACATTATTTTTAATTTACATAAATGAACTGTGCAGCCTATTACTCCAAAATGGTGTCATAATTTCGTATGCGGATGATACCGCTCTATTGTTCTCAGCTAAATCAAAGGTGGAGGTCTTTGAACATGCTCAGAATGGTTTTAACATTGTGTCTAATTGGCTTCATAATAACCGCCTAACATTCAATGTAGATAAAACAAAAAAACTTTTTTACAAAAAAAACAACCGACTTCCAAAAAAGAAATACACTAAAAATTAAAAAATAACTTTAATTTCGGAAGTCGGTGTTTGTATTTTATTTCTTCGCTATTTGACACCGACTGTTTATTTTGTAAAAAAGTTTTTTATTTTTCGCTTTTTAGTTGTTATACCCCAGAACTAAAAACCCCAATACCATGGAACGTGGAATTTAAACATTAGGAGAACACAAAAACGTCATCAAGATATGCGTATTTTTCTTTTTTGTTCAGTTTCTCAAAAAGCGCTAAAGCAATTTCGATAAAATTTATATGGGACCACCTCGGGAGTATATTCTTTCGGATAAAAAAATAATTTTGAAAATCGGTCCACAACTGACGGAGAAATGCGCGGACATACATAAAAAAAAAAAAAAAAAACATACATACAGTCGAACATAGAACCTCCTCCTTTTTCGAAAGTCGGTTAAAAATACATTTTATTTACAATGAGAAACTAACATACCGCTTACTAATCTAAACATTTACGCTCATAATTGTAGTTCGTTCGCTGATACTGCATGTTCTTGCCCCACTTTAGCTAAAGCTGACCATTTAAAATATCTAGGTGTTACTATTGACTCCAATCTAAATTTCCGTAAATATATTGAGTTACTATGTACTAGAGTGCGCAAATTAATATATGCATTTAAAAATTTACGAAACATAGCCGACTACAAATTAATTAAACAAGTTTATTTAGCTTTGTGTCGATCCATTCTTATCTATTGCATAACTTCATGGGGTGGTGCTGCAATAACAATTTTACTCCCTCTAGAGCGCGCTCAAAGAGCAATACTAAAAGTTGCTACCTACCTTTCACCCTTTTAGATTTCCTACGCATCAGCTCTATATTACATGTAATGTACTAACAGTACGGCACACTGCACTTCCTTTTGATCCAGTACCTTCCGACAAGAGAAGGAAGGACTTGGTTTGCATAAAGCCTCAAACTAAACATGCATTTGCTAGTCGATTTTATGTGTTTTTCGGACCTTTTCTGTATAATAGGCTCAACAAGTTACTAGGCTTCTATAGTGTTAGTTATAAAAATGTAGTATTATGCTATCCGAGTATTTAGCGATACTAAATTACACAGACACGGAAAAACTTCTAGAAATTTTGGCTTAATGATAATTTATTTCCTCGTAACTATTTACTTTTGTATATTTACATAGGTTTAGTTTAAGATAATAATGTACAAATATGCTTTTTCTCATAGTTGTTAATAGATTATTATAAAACAGTTTAACTTAAATTTTTACTGTCCAAAATTTTAATTAAATTGTAAAGTGATGGCCATGAGGACACAGGTTTAAATGAACCAAGTTCGGGCGGGTCGCTATCTAACATTGCAATTCCTAACCATCATAATATCTTATTTGTAATGTACCATATTTTAGTTTATTTTTAGGCACTATAAGTGTATATAAATGTTACTACTGTAGACTAAATGTAAACTTTTTGTAAACCATAATTCAATAAATATTCTATTCTATTCTAAATAGTACACCTAAGACTACCTACAGTACTGTATTTCCTGTTCTCTTTAAAATCGATCCAAAGGATGTCTTGAAAAGATCGCTTTTAGCGATAAGGCCGCCCATTGTGTCATCCTATGTAATGTTTTCTTCAATTTTTTTTGTAATTTATATGGTGTACATAATAAAGAGTATTCTATTCTATAAACCAAACTACAGTTGAGCAAATGGAACCCTTGAGAACTGAGCGTGCTATTATCACAACAGCGCATCTCATCTCTGACTGGGTATGAGAGAAGGCCTCAGCCTCGAAACAAGAGCTAATGGAGTAGTAGTTTGGATAACAACAAACATTGTTAGAGGTTTTTCAAAATGCAACTGATGATCTTCTACGCTTATATATTATCGCTTCATCCCTTCAATCCTGTAATACCCACTTAGACTTAGAAAAACTGTCACGCCGATGTGTCACCGCATACCGCAGCGTTGTGCGTTTAGATCAAGAGATCAAAGTCTAAGAGTGTGTTCAGATCTGGCGAATGCGCTGCGAATGGGGCGCGAGCCGCTCGCGAGTTACGCACGTGCATTTGAAGTTCGTGCGCCGCTCGCGTGGACTGTGCAAGCCTTGCGTGAGTTGCGCTAAAGAGGCGCACCAAACAATTGCAGCAACTGCACACGTGCAGCTCGCGTCTGGCTCACGAGCGGCGCATTCGCGGCGCGTTCGTCAGATCTGGACACTCCCTAAGAACTTGTACGGTTGTCCGCGCGTAAGTAACAGTGGACTACGCAAACCGCCACGACGCTACGACGTAAAGGCGCTGACAAAGTCGAACAGTTACCATGGGCGTGTAGTGTATTGTAGTTAGTAAAGACTTACCAGGGGATGAATTGGGACTGGAATCGACATCGTCGTAATCGAAAGCCAGATCCGAGTAACTCGAAACTGGGCTTGCCATAGGCTGAACCAAAGTCATAATCATTGAACCCTGGGCGTTTTGGCTCCAAGAAGAGGAGGCAGGCTTACTTCTAGCAGAGAAACTGAAGGTGTGTGGTTGGTTCGAGTAACTGCTGCGTGTAATTCCAGAATCTAGCAGATTGATAAAAGTCGTTCAAATTAGACCTTCAGGTGAAATTAATATAATGATATTAAGGAAAAACAATTTGACATAATATGTTTTTTTGGCCTTTAAAATGTGAATAGGTAATATAGCAACTGTTTGATGTGACGTCCAGCAAGCATGGTGGTCATGGTATGTATGGATGACTACCAACATTGTAAGATTTTATTTCGAAATGCAACTCTAGATCTTCTACGCTAGTACATTAATGCTTCGTCCCTTCAATCCTGTGAGACCCACGTAGTACAGTAACAATGACGACTCATAACATGCTGATTAAAATGACCCTTTATGGTAAATAAATTGGATTTACCTAGCCACAGATCTACGATTTTACCGAACCGGGGCCTGGGGGCTTAGACAAAGTAACAATTTAAAAACGATAACGAAGTTAGAAAAGACTAAAATGTATGGGATTGACATAAACCGCGCTAAGTCACGTGGTCAATCGACATCGTTATCGCAAGTTGGTAGACAATGTTATAATTCGTAACGAAACCATAAAGAAACGAATTGCTATCCCCATACAAATGCGTAGACAAGCAGCGCGTTCGAGTTCGCCTTCGCCTCGATCGTGATCTCCAAAAAAGATAACGAAACGAATGCTCAAACGTTGTAGTTATTGAAACCACCGTGCAGCACGCACCGCAGCAGCCAATCGCTCAACCACTGCGCCAACCATGTCGTCACGCCGGTGTGTCACCGCATACCGCAGCGTTGTGCGTTTCAATAAAAAGACCGAAGTTCAAGAACTTATACGGGTAACCGCACGTCAATAGGAAAAGTTGGACTACGAAAACCGCAACGATGACGCTACGACGTAAAGGCGGTCTCAAAGTCAAACAGTTACCATGGCGTGTGGCATATATTGTAGTTAGTACACTTACCTGGGGATACAGCGTCGCGCCCTGAATCGAAAGCAGGGTAACTCGGGCCAGGGCGTATAAAACTGCTTTGCTGAACCAACGGCATAAACGCTGAACCCGGAGCGTTTTGGCTCCAAGAAGAACTCGGGTAGCCGTGGCCCGAAGAAGAACTCGGATAGCGGTGGCCCCAAGAAGAACTCAAATAGCTTTGGCCCCGAGAAGAACTCGTATAACTTTGGCCCCAAGAAGAGGAGGCAGGCCTAAGATTAGTAAAACCACCTCGGGGCGAGTAACTGCTTCCAGCAAGTCCAGAACCTAGCACAGATTTAATAAAAGTCGTTGAAATTTACCTTCAGGTGGACTATACGAGGGATGATTGATAAGTACTTAGCTACCCGTGTTGGAAGACAAATGACAGCACTGACGTAAAATCTGTATGTCATTGTTTATTATCATCTTTCAAACAACGACTGTTGAAATTTCAGATAAATTCATTTCTTAATGTTGTTGTAGCTGTTGGAAGTGAGCAAGTGTAAGTTTTTTCTAATTATGGAAAAAGTGCAGTACTCATCGGTGATAAGATTCGATGGGAAGACGTGTAGAGAAATTAAAGAACAGTTGGACACCGTTTATGGGGACCTTTCTCCTTCGATGACAACAATCTGATCTTGGTTCAATGAATTCAAGCGTGGTCGTACATCCGTCGTAAATGAAGAGCATCCACTTAACCCAATTGAAGTGACTACGGAAAAAATGGTTTACAAAATCCATGACATTGTATTGGCAGGCAGTGAAGATAAGAGAGATTGTTGAGATCATACTTCATACATAGATCATCTCATTTGCACGTGTGCAGAATTTGATGTAAGATGGGTACCGTGGATTCGAATGACCACTGCCGAAGGAGTTTCTGCGCCGCTATATGACTGTTGACGAGACTTGGATCCATCACTATACGCCTGAAATGACCGAACAGTCAAAACAGTGCACTGCACACGGAGAACATGCACCAAAGAAGGCGAAAACAGTTCGATCGGTCGGAAAGGTCATGGCCACCATTTTTTGGGACTCTCAGGGCATAATCTACATTGATTATTTGCAAAAGGGAAGAATGATTGTAGGAAAATATTACACTCAATTATTGGGAAAATTTAATGACGCATTGAAGAGATAACGGCCCCAATTGGCAAAGAAAAAAGTTCTATTCCATCACGACAATGCACCGGCTCACTCCTCTCACGTCGCCGCGGCTTACTATATTGGGAGAATTAGGCCACGAATTACTGCCGCACCCACCGTATTCTCCAGGTTTGGCCCCATGCGATTTCTTTTTGTTTTCAAATAAGGAAAAATGGCTTGGTTGAGAGATTCACAAGAAACGAGGAGGTCATTGCCGAAACTGAGTCATATTTTGCTGAGTTCAACAAAACTTATTTTTCGGAGGGCTTAAAAAAGTTGGAATATCGTTGGGCTAAGTATGTCGATGTAAAAGGACACTATATCAAAAAATAAAATAGTCTCAAAAACTTTTTTTTTGCTTTACAGGTACTTATCAATCACCCCTCGTAATAAAACAAAGCCTTTTTTGAGGCCTTATACAATATGTACCTACACAATTGCTATTAGTACCTACCTTTAAGTAACATAACAATTGTTTGATGTCACGTGCCGCATGCATGGTGTTCATGGTATCGTGAAGATAAAACCAACTGTAGTGTTGCAAATGGAACCCTTTAGAACTGAGCATGCTATCATCACAACGCCGCCGCGCCGTAGGTATCATCTCTGAATATGGGTATGAGAGAAGACCTAAATCACGAAACAACAGATAACGGAATAGTGGTTAGGATGGCAACCAACATTGTTACATTTATTTTCAACACATTATCGCTTCTTCTCTTCAATCCTGTGAGACCCACGTTGTAGAAACACTGCCGACTCATAGCATGCTGATGAAAATGACAGTTCATGGATGAATAAAATGGATTTACACAGCCGGATCTACGACTTTTCAAAACCGGGGCAAAAACTTGATAGTGGTGCCCCCTCCTCCACTTTTAAGATTATTAATATTTTATACTGCGGGGTAATTCGAACACACACAATCAATGACAACAGTCATAACCCGGGCCTGCCTTATTCTCACGAAACGACTACGTCTCGTCTATTCGTCTGAATAGTCGTCACGTATAGTCGTATAGTCATGTCTATACGGCTATAGTAATACGTGACGACTATTCAGACGAATTGGTCTTAATACGAAGCAATTGATTAGTGATTCCTTTTAAATGGCTTTGGATTGTGTTGTGATAGATAGTAAGATACGCAATTAGGTTGGTGGAGTTTATTTTTTTGTGTGAACATGACAATAAGAACCGTTCAGTAAATTATTTAAATAATGCTGATTACTCCAATACCCAATCGACAATATAAACAAACAGCTATCAGCACTCGACGCAGCTTCATATAATATATAAGAGCGACCGAATAGAGCTTGAAAATTTCAGCTCTTCGCCTCAAAACGAAAAAAAAAGAACTCTTAGGATTTACTTGTGTAAAAAATATAGAGACCCAAGAGAACGTAAAACAACACAAGAGCGAGCGAAGTGAGCTCGAAAAGTTTAGCATCTTAGATCGTATAAGTTAGATTATCTGTAGTTTAAATAAAACTCACAAGTCCTGACTGACCTGACGGGGCCCATCGTGGCCGGTGCCTGCATGCCTAGGGGTAGCGGATAAATTCTGAAAATGAGTTACCGCACCCCTGGGCACTCAGGCAGGGAAGGAACAGGGGTGGGTTTTAGTCAGTAAGAGTCTGACACGCCCTCCTGCTCCACCCAGAGCGGGAGAAGTCATTGGATGATTTTCCAACCCCCGAAAAAAATGACTGACAGATTGACTGACTGATATCAACGCAAAGCCTTTGCGTTACGAGACATAAAATTTGGAGGGTGTGTTCTTTGTGAAGAGTATGTTTCTACTAAGAAAGCGTTTTTTTCTATATTCGACCCTTTTTTTTGAGAGGGTGAAACGGGGATTGAAAGTTTATAAATTCTGCCGCTGGCAGAAGCTAGTTTGATCATAAAGAAATAGATAGCTACCTATTTCTCTTTTTTGTTTTTTTTTTTTTCGTTTTGTTGACTCTTTCGAAAAGTTTGAAAAATAAGAGAAATATAATGTAGGATTCAAGAGCAAAGCAAAACGAGTTCATCGATTTTGACATCTTTGTTTATTGTTTTATTAACAGACAACAGTCCTACTAGTGAAACGCACATGGCACCTAGTTAGCTACCTACGATAGGATATTTTACCCTATAAGAGAAAAAAACAAAAAATATATTATTCAGATAGCTTCGGCAAAAAGCAGTCGGAAAATATTAGTTTTAGTGCATAAAATAACAAAATAAATTTTAAAATTCAATTTAAAGTTTTTGAGCTTTTTTTATCTGTTTATTAACACCATGTAATAGTAGCCGCCATGTTATACGTCATATGGCTGTGTAAACTATAAAGTGTCAACTGATCAGCGTATACTTTGTGCTATTATTTACACAGCCAACTGACGTCATGACCACAGAGCAATATGGCGTCCACTGCGTCCAAGCGTTTGCATCAATTTACGCGCGAAATTTGAAAATGTAAAAAAATGCATTTTTATGGCTTGGTTTATTAACACTATAGAATCAAATTGAGACACTTTTAAAAAATGGGTGTAATACCTATTTGATCCGAAAAGATATAGTGCCGTTTTTACTGAACCGAATAATCTATCTGAATGTAAAAAATAATTTTAAAGAACGTCCAATATTTTAACCGTGACGAATATTTCGATAGCACAATTTCAACACAAAGCATTGTATTCTATCATTATGTTAGGACAGAGATGATGGATGTCTCACCTTCGAGAGCATATTCCTCTACTTCTTCTTCGAGTGCTAGATCGCTCACTGGCAAGCTGTCGGCACTGGCAAGGCCTGGTGCATGACAGAACTTTCATTAAAATATTGTATTCAATCGTATTTACACTGTACAAGTACGTATCACCTTTTGGCCGCTTTATGGCGAGCCTGGACAAGGTTACGACATACCTTCACCTTGTGCCCTCGTAAATAAAGTTAGGTAGATTGTCGTCAACTTACAGAAATAGTAGGAAATTAATGTGTGAATAAAAAAAAAGAAAATTAGTAACGGTGGGTTTAGTCTGTGCTTTCCTTTTTTAAGGTTCCGTACCAGAAGGGTCCAAACGGAGTCCTATTGCTGTCACTTACGTGTCCGTCACGTCCGTCTGTCTGTCAGTCCGACGTCTGTCACAAAATTTTGTTCCGAAGAATTTTTTAACTTCCCATTGACCTATGAACTTGAAAATTTGTGTTAATGTTTATTATTACCTACACTTACTATTATACTTATTACTTATATTTTACTAACAAACACCAATTTAAATTGATAAATCAGGTTTTTTTTTGATAATTCCCTCATTTGGTACGGAACCCTAAATCTGCGAAGTTTGACACGCACTTGGTCGGTTTTTCATAAGTTTAAGATTTAGGGTTATTTACTAGATATTAGAGATTACTAAACCGTGCAACTAGGAAGAAGTATGAAAGAAGGAGAACAGCTGTGTTTCAAGGTTAATGAGTTGTCATGATTGAATGAGTTCACCCATAATTAAATGTGAAGACACCAAGATGAACGATAGATAACGTTTGTGGTACGTCCAGCAACGCAAGTAGGCAATGTCCAGAATAAAAAAACCATGTAACGCGGTCAAACTGACTTTCATTGCTGTCTGTACAAAATAGGCATGTTTCCAGGGTATCAAAATAATATTCTACTTATTCCATAAATTAGATTATTAAAAAAATATAGGTCACGTATTTTTTGCTTTACCAAGCCAGTAAAAAATGCCAAAGATAAAACGCATCAAAGTTCAGGAGTGCGGGCTTGTTACGTCACTAAACGGTACAAAGTGTATCAAGGAGTGACGTCACGCGAAATTTCAACGGACTGTATCGTCCTCATTTTTGGTTAACGTGACAAAAGAAAAAGTATGTGTCCAATATTTTTATCTAACTGACGGACTAATTAGATATTTTAGGAAACTGATGGACTAATTAGATATTTTAGGAAACTAGCCTATTGCTTTGTGTTTTAACCCATTTGAATTACAATACCTACTATTAGCTAGAGGCACATGCTGGTTACTTAAAGCTCTTACCGCCTCCATAGCCTCCGAAGGCGGGCCCCGGCGGGCCGGCTAAGCCCGGTCCGAAGGCGCCACCAGAGATGCTGAAGGCTTGGCTGGCGTGACTCGCCATTGGACGACCTGCTAGGCTCACTGACAGAGCTAAACAAAACATACTCTGTTGTATACTGAGCAAGAACTTAAACCTTCCAAGAATTACAGTAGCTTAGACCAGAACTCAGCCATATCGAAAGAGTAGCGTCGGACAGGTTCACATTGGCATAGTGCAGGCTGAATTGTACGGCAAGAGAAGACTGCAGTAGACAAGATCTAGAACTTAACTAACAAAATTAAAAAAAAAAGTTTCCACCTTTGTCTGTGACATGAAAACCCGGTGTGAGAAGCCGTTATTATGACTTATTTCTAAAAGCGTTTTTTAACTTTAAATGTTTGTTGCAGTTAGAAGGTCGAATGATGTAAATAAATTAAAAGAACTTACGTATGTAACTGTTGGGATATCCGGCGGCACCACCTGTAAATATCAAGTAAATTTTAGATAAATTATTCGATATTTCATTGATAAACTCATGTTTTTTCCCATGCAGGCAGGCAGAGAATGACATCAAAGAAGGTATAAATTACCTGATTTGTCTACAGACTCCGCGTTGACTGCGTTCGTAGCGTTGGGTTTCACAACCACCAGCGATGTCAGGGGCGTTACGAACTCGTACTGGAAATGAAATCACAATTATTAGAAAAACTTTGAAAATTAAAACTATAGCCATAGATAGGTATAGATTCTTTCTGATTCGCCTAAAGGGAATTTGAGGAAATAAAGAAGAATCAACTGGGGAGCCTTAGTAGTTTGTGATCGCGTTTTTGCACGACGTCCGCTGTCCCTTAGGAAATCTGGACCAGATTGCCTAACGCCAAGTGGTTAACATAACGTAGCATATGACCAGATTATCTGGTCATATGCTACGAACACTTGGTCCTTCACAAATTGGTAGAAAGGTAATATCAGTTTCAAGAATTGTTCAAAAATCAGTATAAAAATAATAACCACAATAAAATAGTAGCAACCGGAAAAGAGATATGTAGGGCTAAGTAGAACCTATTTATATGCCAAATATACAAAAACTGGATTATTAGGAAACTATACCAAATAAAGCCAAATCATTCATGGTTCCCATACCTTCAGCGCCAGTGCAAGCGCCTTCTTCTCGGGCGAGTTGTCCTTATCTTCACTCTCGCTGCCATCGGAGGCGTCGCGCTCGTCCAGCAGCTGCTTGATGGTGAGGTACGACCACAGCCGCTCCAGGGGCAGGTAGCCCGCCTTCTTCTTCTCGACCGGGACCTTAGGCACGATCTCGTAGCGTTTCTGCAATTAAATTGGATGTTTGTTTATGATTTACGACGAAAGAAGCGCTTTGATGAAACTTCAAATCAGTTACAAGTTTAACGTAACTATATTTATTTGGGTATGGTTTTTGTTATCATCAGCACTCTACGCAACCATTTTACAACTATTTACTGTCCTTTTGATTACCTTAGCACTTAAATAACGGTAAATTGTCAACCTCATCCCAACGACAATGCTACGATATTATAGACGATGTTTATGTCAAATTATTGTTAAGGACGTATGGCTTACCACTGTAGTTGTACCTGAACGAGTTGGTTCGTTGAGGTTGTGCAAAACGAGAGCTGCGTCAGCAAGTCGACTTCACCTTTTACATGACATTAAGTACAAGTGAACTCACCCTGCCGTAGCCATCACGGACGCCGCAGAAGGCGAGCACTGTTGGCTCCAGCTCGGGCACGTCGTCTAGCACCTGCCCCGCCACCACCAGCTCCGAGCCCGCGTAGTAAGTGCGGAACTTGTGCTGTGTCAGCGAGTCTGCCTTCACCTGCGGATAGAGGACGTCTTTGAATTATAAACTGTTTTGTAACGACTTTATATTCGTCAAAGATTTAACTGTTATTTATCAATGAAACGACCGGTTAAATAATATAAGCTATTTCCACCAGAGATATACGAGGTACTAGGATGCGTAGCGGTGCTGAAAATGTGTGACTATGCCCACCAAAGCTGTGCGAGGAGCTTGCGCGGTGCAAGGACACTGTGAAACGATCTGCAGTTGAGCGGTGCAAGGACACTGTGAAACGATCTGCAGTTGAGCGGTGCAAGGATGCGTAACGGACTCTGTTCAGCCGTGCGCGGGTATACACATTCCTCGCTCGCATCTCTCGCACGTATTCCTCGCCCGCATCCCTAACACACATTCGTCGCCGGGCTAGGAAAACGAAGTGATCCTATTGGCGGATTTTTTCCTCGCCCGCATCCCTCGCACGCATTCGAATTTAGATTCGGGAAAACCGAAAGTCCTTCTTCGATAGTTCTCGTTGGAGGTTTTTATCAACTCGGTTAGGACAGTATAACATCTGTCGGGTCAGCTGGTTCTGATAACATACCTGTCCCGAGGGGTAGGTGAACTTGAGGTCAGCGAGCAGCGGCGAGGAGATCTGGCGGTAGAAGTCGCGCAGCTGCAGCGCGGCGTCGGCGGCCTCGTAGATGTGGCGCATGAACCCGCCGTTGCGGAGGGACAGCTTGCGCAGGAACTTGCGGTCCGCGTCCTCGCCTGAACAAGTCGCAAGTATATGATCACTTAAGGCCCCTCTCGCGGTCCAGTGGCGCCCTCATTGAATAAAAAATCGTAGCATAGCACAGAAAATAAATATTAAAAAATCCAACTTCACGTTTGTTACAAAGATTTTTTAATATTTATTTTCTGTGATAAGCTACGATTTTTTATTCAATGAGGGCGCCACTGGACCGCGAGAAGGCCCTTAAGAAAGGAAGTCGATTCAATTTTAACCCTTCTACCCCCATCGGCAGGTTGACAACATGTCAGGTGACAGCCGATTTTTTTATTTTTTTTTTAATTTAATTTTTTTTTTGTCGCACTCACCAGTGAGTGCCAGGGCTTAACAGGTTAAGCCGCCAATATGTCTTACATACATATGTTTAAGTTTACAAAACTTACCTTTTCTCTAAGTGGCATTAGTGTCTATTATGCGTATTATGCGTAAATATACTTTAGAATATTATGCGTAAATAATGTTATGCGTACCTACTTACAATTATTAGGATAAACAATGGTATGCTATGTTATGTTAGGTCTTAAAATTTTATGCGAATGTATAGGGAACCACAATCCACCTTCGGGGTGTACTATGCCAAATCGAATGCCAAATAATCGAATATCAATTGATCGACCACTCGAGAATGAAAACGCGATGCGTTGAACGCTGCGCTGGATCAAACAAACTTTCGATATTTTAAACACTCGACGTATTGATTGTATATATTGAATGTTCGATTTATTAACCATTCGATATTATGAACGTTCGAGTATTTAGACGTTCGATGTATGGTGGTCGATCAATTGATATTCGATTTGGCATAGTACACCCCCGTATAGGTACCGTAAATATTTTTCTCAAAAGTTAAAGCAAGATGGTTTGTTACTTACCAAAAGCAAGTGAGAAGATAGTAGCCTTGCTAGGTCCGGTGTTCTTCTCCTGCACGAGCGTGATGATGCGCTTGGGGTCCGTCTCGCCGACGGTCGGGTCGCCGTCGGTCAGGAAGATGATGATGGGCTCCAGGTTCTTGGGTTCTGCAAGTAGACAAGTATATTTAAATTCCGAATGATCAAATTTTGGAATAACAAACTTTATGTCATAGAGGACACAGTTCGACATCCATTGCAACCCACACTTTTTAATACAACTGGTCACTTAAAATGCACAACGCTAAAGTCGATACTTGAGTTGGTGGCGATGGATTGAAATTATTAGGGGCTTTAAAACAAGCGACCAGAGACAGCTTTTAAATAAAATGTCACGTCTATTGTGCCCTTTATTGGATGTTTGTTGCACCACTTTTTATTCTCAGCTAAAACACTAGAAAGTGATGACCAGCAAGTATTTTATAGAGTTCGCAGTTCAGCCTAATTTGATTAAATTTTCATTTGCTTGTAGTAGTTTGATAAATGTGGACTTAAACATAAAGTAGCTTTATGGGTCACAATAAAAACAAATTTATGACATCGGAAACTACTTAATAATTTGTTAGGTAGCAGACTAATGAACACTCAAATCTTCAGTTCATTATATTGAGAACTCTTTAGTAATTTAATAGGTAAGAAGTATAATAGCACAAAGTTGATAAGAAACTTTACAAAACAAATTTATGGCTTACCTTTCTTCTCAGCAACTTCAGTGGCGACGGCAGCCTGAGTGGTAGTGGTGGTGGTGGTGGTGGCTTCAGTAGTTACAGCTTCAGTGGTGGACGCCTCAGTGGAGGTGGAGGTGGAGCCGGCGGCTGGGACCGGGCCTGTCCAGTCCACTCCCTTGTTGATCAGCTCCACAGCCACGTCCAGGGCTTTGCCGATGTTCGTGCCTGCAAGTGTAGATTGCGGAGTTAGGATAGGTTATTTCAAGGCAAACAGGCCCCGAGGGACGGCGGACTCAGGGTCGTCCGCCGCCCCCCACCCAGTAGGACCCGAGGCGGCGACGCGTAGTGTTCCACGCGCGCCCCTATTAGACGTCGCGGGGAGAGGACACCTCACTCTCTCCGGGGGCCAAAGGTGGGCCGCATAGTTGGGCCGGCACAAGCCGGGGATCATGGAAGTCGTACTAGCTCTCACGATCCCCGGTCCAAGTGTGGGAAGGAACACCGGGGTGGTTTTTAGTCAGTAAGAGTCTGACAGACCCCTTCGCCTGCCGCAGGCGAAGGACATCCATGAGGATTTTCCACCAGGGCAAAAAAAAAAAAAAGGTTATTTCAAGGCGAGGTCGGTAGTGAATCCTACTAATATTATAAATGTGAAAGTTTGTGAGTGTATGTTTGTTACTTCTTCACGCTCAAACAGCTGGACCGATTTGGATGAAATTTAGTATGTAGTTAGCTTATAGCCTGGATTAACATATAGGCTACCTTTTATTCCGGTCTAGGCGGGTAAAACCGCGGGGCGCAGCTAGTCAAGCATGTATGCAGGCCTCTGTAGGGGTAAAATGGTCTACCTATGTTTATATGAAATGAAATAGGAGGTCATGTTTTAAATACTACTCCTGTCCATAGAAATAAACAACTTTTTTCAAGAAAGTCATAGTCAATTCCAAAAAAAAAACCTGGACTTTTCGAACAACTGATCAAAATTAGTATAGGCGGGGTTTTTAATATATCAATGAGGAGGTCCAATTCTTTTTAGGGTTCCGTACCCGAAGGGTCCAAATGGAGCCCTATTGCTGTACTTCACGTGTCCGCCTGTCCGTCTGTCCGTCGTCCGTCACACAGGTTTTACAGACAAACGGTTGGAGCTACAGTCTTCAAATTTTCACAGTAATAATAATAATAATATTCCACAACTATCACACAACGCCATCTAGTCCCAAGCTAAGCAGAGCTTGTGTTATGGGTACTAGTCAACTGATAAACATACTTATATATTTCTAAATACATACAAATTATAGATAAATTACACCCAGACACAGAACAAATGATCGTGCTCATTACACAAACATTTGTCCTGGGTGGGAATCGAACCCACGACCTCCGGCATAGCAGTCAGGGTCACTAACCACTAGACCAACAGGCCAGTCACAGTATAAGCATCTTGTTGACCCAAAGCCATACAAATAGTCAGAAATACATTTGGTACGGAACCCTAAATGTGCGAAGGCAACGACACGCACTTGGCTGGTTTTTTTTTTTTAATTATCTACGGGTTTCTTGAAGAAAGTTGTATTTAATATATGACGCATCTCCGTTACACCCTGATGCATAGAAGGTCAAAGAATAAAAACAGATTACACCTGTGAAGCCCCATGGCAAAATCCGGGTTGTCAAATTAAACCCCGAGGACAACCCGGGTTGACAGCCGATTTTTTTATTTTTATTATTCTCTTTAATTTTTTTTTTTTTTGGTTCGACTCACCGGTGAGTTTCGGGGTTTTACAGGTTAAACTTGATGCGAATAAGGTTAAAAAAGTGTAAATAACGATAAGACTTTTTTAAGGATGGCTGTGAACGAGTACGGAAAGTTTTTACGAATAGGGCTCTGAAAACGTACCTATGTGTGCGCTGTTTCTAGGAATAAGTAGCTTTCTGCGTCTACCTATCTTACTAACGCACGCTTTAGAGATGTGAGTTGTAAATGCTAATTACAACTTTAACATCCACTAGTGCTTTTTAACCGACTTCGAAAAAGGAGGAGGTTCTATGTTCGACTGTATGTATTTTTTTTTATGTATGTCCACCGATTTCTCCGTCAGTTGTGGACCGATTTTCAAAATTCTTTTTTTATTCGAAAGACTAAAATATACTGCCCAAGGTGGTCCCATATAAATTTTATCGAAATTGCTTGAGCGCTTTTTGAAAAACTGAACAAAAAAGGAAAAATACGAGTACGTATACCTCGATGACGTTTTGGATTTCTCTAATCACGAGTATGTTTAAATTCCACGTTCCATTTTATTGGGGTTTTTAGTTCTGGGGTACCACAACTAAAACGTGAAAAATAAAAAACTTTTTTACAAAAAAAACAACAACTTCCAAAAAAGAAAATACACTAAAAATAACTTTAATTTCGGAAGTCGGTGTCAAAAAATAAAGAAATAAAATGCAAACACCAACTTCCGAAATTAAAGTTATTTTTTTAATTTTAGTGTATTTTCTTATTTGGAAGTCGGTTGTTTTTTTGTTCCTTTAACGGCTGCTTAGTGTCAAGTGCTGTCAGATAATGAAGCTGTCAAATAATGAAGAGTTTCGAGGACGAATGGAAGAAGATCTTGTCTGTATGTCTAGATTATTGTAAAATTAATGTGTATGACTGCGGTGTAGTTGTACCTATTTTATTCTTATGTTATGTTCTTAACCTAAGAAAAAATAAGTTCGGTCTTGGCCGTTTTACATTAGAGAAATAAATAAGAAACGTTATGTAGGTACGTTTGAGGACCTATATCTCGCCAACGATTCCAAGAATTGGCGACAAAGTTGTTTACGTATCAAGTGTTATTTCCGTTTTATCTCCTGTTTATTCCTACAATCTTAAAATGGAAATCCCAAATCGCGTTAATTAGTACAGATCACTGTTGTTGTCGAATGCGTCAGAAGTGGCAACACAGGTCAACTGATGATAAGGCGCCTATTATAGTTTTTATAGAGGTAACAAACAAACGGTGGGATGTTGATTCTATAGGCATATTATTATCTGACTTTCTTCAGATAGTAAGGTCAAAGATTAGGTATACAGATTACGTTAAATGTCGGAACGTGATTTATGTGTGTCGTCAAGGTACAGTGTTCCATTTGACCAAAAAAAATCCCTCTGCTGTTTATGGTATTTATCGGTCAAGGGATCCATTTAAAATCCAAGAGTGAAATACCCACGTGTCAATTTCAAATACTTTTTTTTAAATGATGAAGTTTAGGTGACCTTTTCATGAAAAAAATTAAAATAAATTCTGAAAACGTAACTGTCCAAGATATTTATTTTAAATAAATATAGTCTAATAGAGCATCTTTGGGCGCATATTTTTCGGTTTTTATTTTTAGAAAATCACCTCCGAATACCGAGAAATATTTTTTTTAAGATTTTCGTTTTTTCCCTCCCTAAAAACTGAATAGTGCGACTTAATGTCACTAGCACAGAAATATTGCTCGTAACAAGGCCAATCACTCATAAAAAAACCACGTTGCACTATTGCGGTTTTTAGAAGGAATTAAATGTCAAAAAATAGTTTTAGGGTTGTCATTGGTGTTGATTCTATTGAGCACAAACTAAACTTAATTTAGGCTATTGCTATCTTTTTCTCTCTAATAAAACAAGAAAGAGACAGACGTAAATTAGAGCTGTCAAATTTAGTTTGAACTAATATTTCCATACAAATTAAGGGTACACGTAAAAACATGTCGTCTAAAAACACGGCGAAGCGCAAGGCGTAAACTAGTTTGACATCTCTAACTTAATTCATAGCTATAGCCGTCCTTTTCTCACTGCCTTATAGTAAAAGATAGCAATTCTCTAATTTTAGTTTAGATAGTGAACAATAGAATCCGCACCACTGTGTGTCTAAGATGCTTTATTAGACTATATTTATCATCATACTAATATTATAAATGTGAATATAAGTTTGTTTGTTACGCTTTCACGCGAAACTACTTAACCGATCATCATGAAACTTTGTACACATATTTTTGGAGGTATTAGAAGTAACATAGGATACTTTTTATGAAAAAAAAAATACGAAGGGTACATAAACGCGGGTGAAACCGCGCGCACAGCTAGTTTAAAATAAATATCTTGGACAGTTACGTTTTCAGAATTTTTTAAAACTATTTTCATGAAAGGGACACCTAAACTTCATCATTTCAAAAAAAAAGTAATTTGCAATTGACACGTGGGTATTTCACTCTTGGATTTTAAATGGATCCCTTGACCGATAAATACCATAAACAGCAGAGGGTTTTTTTTGGTCAAATGGAACACTGTGAGACGTGTACAGTGAGTTGAGTAAATTTAAATTTCGCCTAGTAGGTATGTTTGAAGTATCCGTCTCAGCCAACTACCTTAATCAGCCTTTCAGTTAACAGCCTAGCCTTTTTACTAAACGGCGCCGTTCAACAAGTTTACAATGATATTCCGATGCGTCTAATATAACATTTAACTGACTGGCTGATGCTTAGGTTATTCATTACAAAAGTACACTATAAAAATCAGTTAAAAAGTAATATTTTTCTGAAAACAGCATCAAAATTGGTTAAAAAGTTACCTATGTTATTGTCACCTAATATTGTATCGCAGTTATCCCAAGCAGCTACTCTTGATACTGATACGGGGTTCATCTTTGAAGTTTCGCAAGTTACTTTCATTTATTTAACTATGTCTGTTGTAACTTGTGTTGTATTTGTCTTTTATGTTTCTTTATCTGTTTGTTTGTTCCTTAGTTTAAAAAATGGAAGTTTTCGACTTACCTCCAGCAGCTTGCAGCCAGCTAACGATAATCTTGGCCTTGTTGATGTTTTCCTTAGTTGCCTTGGAGGGCGGCACGAGAGTCGCGCCCTTGTCGTGGTAGTCGAAGTACGAATAGGAGTACGAGTGCTTGGGAGGCTCGCCTTCTGCTTCTTTGAGGTCGTGCACCTTTAAAGTTGATGAAATAATTAAGTACTTATAGGTAAGTTTAGACATCTGGGAAGAGGTGGCGAGATGACCTAGAAGCCTATCGCTAGGGCTGGTTCGACGTGGCTCGTGAAGAGAATAGGAAGTCTTTGCCCAGCAGTGGGACGCTATGGGCTAAATAAAAAGTTTAGACACTAGTCTTCGTTATTTGGAAATACATTCTTAACATTGAGGTTGAAGGACACTTGGCGAAAAAAAGTGGTTCTCGTGATTGATAATAAAATATCGACTTTAACACAGTTTGAAATAAAGTCGAAAATAAAAAGCCTTTAGTCACATCTGCTTTGATGGTCACTTTTGCTCACGTGGCCTAGTTGAAATTACTTATTATAGTAACCCGTCTTAGTTCCGACCGGGCACAAATTATACACACAAAACTTCCTCGTTTATCGCTCGTCCTATAAGTGAAAACCGCATTTTAATCAGTTGCGTTGTTAAGCGGAGAAACCGACAGACGCGGAAAGGGACTTTTCTTCGTTCTTGATTTAAAAAAAAACCGTTGAAAAAGCCGCCGTGACATAGGTACAGAAGCACCTAAAATGAGCAGAAAAGTGCATTGATTAGTGTTTCACCAAAAACGTGAAAGTTATGTAGGTACATACCGTAACAACAGAAGCGAACTCCACGATACTGAAGTAGTCTCCCTCATTGAGCTCCGAGAGGATGGTCTGCATGGCCTCGCGCAGCTGGATGATCTTGCGGTCCATCATGGAGCCCGACGTGTCCAGCACGAACACCACGAACTTGTTCAGAGGAGGCAGCTCCGTGGGCGCGAAGAAATGGACAAAGTAGCCGTCGTTTACCTGTCAAATGTTATATTTAGTAATGCTTTATCGATATTTTTAGAAAATGGCAATGCCTTTTTTTTGTCGGGTTAGGAAATCATAGAATGACTTCTCCCCTCTGGGTGGAGCGGGAGGACGTTTCAGACTTTTACTGACTAAAACCCACCCCTGTTCCTTCAGTTGCGAGAGTACCCATGGGCGCGGTAACTCTGTTTCGAATTTAACCGCGATCTCTGTGCAGGCATCGACCATGACGGGCCCCGTCAGGTATTGCTGACATCTCCTTGAGGCACGCGTGGAACACTACACGCCGTCGACTCTCGGGCCTGGTCCTGATCGGACGGCGAGCTACCCATTTCTCGCCGTCCGCAGGCCCGCGCCGTGAGTGGCGACTCTGTTGAGTCTCCCTCACCCGTTCCGCCTCCTCCTTCGCGAGCGTTACTTCGTAGAAGGAGGCGACTGCTTCCCATTCCCTTTCGCTACGTACCATGGCCTGGCTCAGGGCCGGGCGCGAGAGGTCGCTGCCGCCGATATCCTCCACGAGAACGCAGCGGTGCTCCGCCAAAGCGGGACAGAACTCCACCGTGTCCTTTGGGCGATCCGCACAATTGGTGACACCTGGGCGTTTCCACCCGCCTTATCCGAAACAGGAACCTCCCGAAACAGCTGTGTCCGGTGAGGACCTGCGTCAGGCGGAAGGTGAGGACGCCGTGACGCCTCTCCAGCCACTCCTCAAAGAGGGGCCTTACCGTCGCAATTGTGGCGTGCCCAAGACAATGGCAATGCCTAAAGTAACATTTGCAAAGAAGTTTCTAAAATCTAGTGGTTGATTTAACCTTTTAACCGACAATCTTTGCCCAGGTTGATGGATGGGTATCTACCCATTCTGGGTATGACAGACAAGATCCCTGTCCTTCAAACTAGGAAGTTGTAAGTTATTAAAGAAAAAATATTTACTAACCGACTTCAAAAACAGAGGTTCTGTATTCGACCAGACTTTTTTTTATTTTAGTAAGCAATTGATAACGTTATCATAATAACGAGTCCACGCAGTAGAACCTAAGAAACGATAGACAAATTTCAAAAAAAAAAAGGAAGGCATACTAACTTTTCGACCCCAAACAGAAAAGGGTCGACTGCAGGAAAATTATGATAAAAGATGAATTATAATTCATTATCGCTTGCATCCGGTGAGATCGTGGTCAAAGGCGAGCTTATCAACGATAAGAAAGAGGTCCACTCACCAGAATCTCGCCATCTTTGGGACGCGCGACGTCGTACTGCACCACGAACTGTCCCAGCACTCCCTCCGGGGCGAGCTCCTTGGGCTCTGAGTAGGACGACCACGATGAGTACGAGTGGGTGGTGGCGGCAGAATCTTTAGCCTTTTGCTGTAAATACATCCTTTATTTATTAAATTGGCAACACTAAAAGTTACTTAAGTAAACTAAAGCGGACTAACATTTTGTTTCAAAATTGAGAATTTGTAGTTAAGAAAAGTTTAATGCGAAACTTTGTCCAGTTTTCATGCTAATGTTGAGAAAGGTGAAATATCGATTTTTTTTTTGATATCTAGCGTTTTTATTCTCCCGAATCGTTTACGAACAGAAAAAATCGCATATCGAGTTCTGAATCGTCTTAAGAAGCCGTTTACGAAATTTTGCTGATTTCGCTGATTTACGTAATTTTACAGTTATTAAAATAAAAAATCATATGAAATGATAAGTGATATTATGTTTGTTATTGAAATTATTTTTCATGTTGTGCAATAAAACATAGAGAAATACATTATTTTAACTGTAAAATCACGTAAAGCAGCGAAATCGGCAAAATTTCGTATACGGCCTCTTAAAATGAATCCTATTTATTTTATGGAACGTGAAAGTGTCTCTAAATCGAAACAAATTCGATTCCATACTTGTTTCAGAAATAAAGAAAGTAAAGAATTTGAGCTTTCTAAGAAATATCTTTTAAAATCGCATGTGATACTCACCGCGTATATTTGGATGAGTCTCTCCTGTTCCTGTAAGTCGGGTGTGAACGTAATGGTCGCCTCGCGGTCATCGTGCGCTCGTGTGATTGTCACCTTTTGGTTCTCTGAAAGAAACGCTTTATTTATGAATCTTGATGACCAACAAAACACACTAGAATTTATTTGTCAGCCAGGATTAAGCTAAGCAACAAAAGTGATAAAAATCATTTAAATACTAATGAATGGCTGAATGTGTTGCGAAGCGCTAAACTCAAAAACGGCTGGATCAATTTAGGTGAAGTAATTTTTAAATTTGGTATTCGTTGAATGCTTAGGAAGGTTCAAAAATTGGAAATTGGAGAAACTGTTCCTGGCTATCAATATTAGAGTTAGCTGTCAATTCCAATAGCTTTTCACAAAACGATGTAGTGTCGGGTCAGCTAGTTTTTGATATTAATCAATTCTATTGATTGTTTTTAGTCTAGTTTAGTTTAGTTTATTTATTAATAATTATCAAAAATTACATGTCAGGTTTGTAAAAAACAAAAATAAAATAAAAACACAAGTCAATACGAATACATTACTGGTCTCACTGTTTGGTTACCTTTCATAGTTCTGATAGGAAGAAAGCCTAAAAAGAGTCCTATAAACTTATCTGCATGCTTTATATGATCTGAACAAGATAATGTCCGGCCTTTAAAAGAAACTGACAACTCTCAAGTCTGTTTTGGAGTTTTCTTGTCAGAATAGTCGGATAGGCAACTCAGACCTCTTGTAGGTGCTTATATTATAGAATATTACTATTTTTTAAGTGTGTTCAATGCCAATTAATCTGCCTAGCCTTTTCACAACTATCTTGGGATCGGCTTCCAGTCTATCCGGCTGCAGTTGAATACCAGTATTTTACATGGAGCGACTGCCTACCTGACCTCCAACCCAGTTACTGGGTAATACCCCTTGATACCCCTTGGTAAGACTTTTTGTCAGACTTTCGGTCTTCTGACGACTTGTAACGACTATCAAAGATCCACGCTTGACAGCCGGCACCAACGGTTTATTAATGTGCTTTCCGAGGCACGGGGGAGTCTCAGTACGTAAAGATGGTCACCCATCCATGGACCAACCCCGACAAGCGTAGCTTAACCTGATGGATCGACTCGTGCGGGTGTTATTACTTTAGCTACGAGCTCCTCCTCAAGTGTGTTCAATGCCATTTCCAAAAATATTATTAAGTTTTAAATAATATTAGACGGTTCGCGGCAGACCGAGCAGAAGATGGCGTGACGCCTTGGTTGGGTGGCTTCCTGGCGTGAAGAAGCACAGCTCAGAGAGAAGTGGAAGGAATGGTGGTGGCCTTTTCCCTAGAGTGGTGTCCCATTCCAGGTAGTGTCCACTTTAACAAAAAAAATTTATTAAGGTTTAACTCACGAGCATCATCTTTAGTAGCATCAATTTCGTTGCCAGTTCTGATCTCAGGGACTCTCAGCTCCACCAGCTTCTCCGTCTCCTTGATATTGACGGTCACGGTCAGCTTGGGCACGAGTGCGCCCGGGTGCAGGTTGATAGCGTGGTTGTATACGCCGTTACGACGGACCAACAACTCTTCGTACGTCAGATTGAAGACCGCGCTGGAGGAAGCTTCCACGTTTACTGATACTGTGAAGTGGTTGGAGTCACGCGCTCTGAAAGTTAAAGGATGATTACAGTAGCTGGCCGTTGGTAAAATATGACTCACCAAACTTTTGAAAAACAAGCTTTTATACCGACTATCTTTAATTAAATTCGTTTACAAAATATCGCGTCTGTGCTTTTGACCGTTGAAGAGTTTCTTAATCTGGAGCTAATCCTGGATATCTTCAGCTCATGCGTACCATAAAAAGCATTGTCATCGGAACTGAGCCAACACGTAAAAGTTCAACCCTATAGGATATCGACCTCTCGCGCCCTGCCCTGGTTCAGGTCATGGTACGGAGCGAGAGGGAATGGGAAGCTGACTCCTCCTTCTGCGAAGCAGTAATGCTCGCGAAAAGGGAGGCGGCATGGGTGAGGGAGACTTAACAACAGAGTCGCCCTCACGCCCTCAGCAGCGGCCGTCTCAGGAGACGCCTGGGGCTTCTGGCGCCGCGAGACGATCTCCGTCCACTGTAGAGTAATGGTAGCTCGCCGTCCGATCAGCACCAGGCCCGAGAGTCGACGGCGCGTAGTGTTCCACGCGCGCCTTAAAGAGTCGTCAGCAACGATGGGGCCCGTCATGGCCGATGCCTGCCCTGGGGTGAGGATAAATTCGAAACAGAGTTACCTCGCCCCTGGGCACTCAGGGCAGGGAAGGAACAGGGGTGGGTTTTAGTCAGTATGAGTCTGAGACGCCCTCCCGCTCCACCCTAGAGCGGGAGATGTCATTGGATGATTTCTCACCTTACAAAATAAAACCCTATAGGATATGTGGAAGTGGTTCTTGCAAGATTTTACCCAAACAAATAACCTTTGCATAAAAGCTTGTAAAAATAATTGGGAGCTTGGTAGAAAAGGCTTTGTAGAGCTTTGTCTCCGTCGTTCGTATATATAGATACTTATGTGAAAGTGTCTTTCTAATGCCCGGATTCGTAAGAAACAGGTATACCTGCATCAAATGTTATTAGAAATATAGTTGCGTAACTATTGTTTACCACGATTATGGAACTTATCCCACCGCCACCGATGAGCGAGTAGCGAGTAGACCTTCAAACTAAAAACGAGTTGCGAGCAGCGAGTAGCGAGTGTGTAGTTCCGATAGTTTTCTCACTGGTTGGTCTCTAGGCGTAAGTTCTGACCACCAAGCGAGCATCGCTGAGCGAGTAAGCTTTTATAGCTCTTGTCGCTCAGTGACAAACTTGTGGAGCGAGACCTCGCCGGCGCGGCGGCAGTGTGAACAGTCAGCGATCAACTATTTATATAGGGTGACTGGTAATTAGTGACCGATACTTAAACACGTGATTGTACTCATCAGACAGGACGGCGCACGCGGCTAACAGCTGATAGGTCACAGCACCGCGCTCGCAAATTTCATACGGCTGTTATGTTATTGTGATAAAAGTGAATGAGTATAAATAAAATGTTTCTTTGGGCAAGTTGTTTGTTGTCATGAGTATAATCACGTGTTTAAGTATGAGTCACTAATTACCAGTCACCCTATATATGCATCTCTTTTGTTTACCCGGAATGTATATCTATTGTACGTTTCTTGGGCGTCTAAATAGCCGATAGTTAGTCGCTTCTACATGTTGCCAGAAACAATCTAGCGAAACAAAAAAATATTACTGAAACAATGTTGGTCAACTTTGTTCCCCATACATACCTACCTTCATATACATAACACGGGTTAAAAAGTTAACACATATTATAGGGTGTAACTGAAATGGGTGAACATATTTTAAATACTGCTTCTGTCCACTGATACGAACGACTTTTTTCAAGAAAGATAACCAATTCCCAATCAAAATGTTGGTCCTCCCATACTAATTTTGATCAACATCAGCCTTTTAATGTCCCCACTGCTGGGGCACAGGCCTCCTCTCTGTGAGAGGGTGTGGGCCGTACGTAATCCACCACGCGGGCCCAATGCGGGTTGGTAGATGTCACATGTCTTCGAATTTTTGGTTCTAGGACATGTCGGTTTCCTCACGATGTTTTCCTTCACCGTTTTAAGAGCAGTGGTGATGAAATAATTTACACAAAGTAAAGTGCCTGCCTGGGTTTGAACTCACGACCTACAGCTTGTAAGTCGCGACCAATATCACTGGGCAACCACTGCTCACTGCTAATTTTGATCAGCTGATGATAATTTTGTACGGTATGTCCAACTTTATTCTTGGGAATAGACTATGTATTGTTGACCTTGAAGAAAGTTGATCAGACCCATGGGCAGAAGCAGTATCCGTGCTGCCTGTATAGGTGCTGAAGTAGGTACCTGTATTGAAGCAAAAGTACCTAGTATAATGTGTTATATTGAAGTAAAAGAGGACTTTTTCATTAACTTTCAAGTCACGTTTGTTAAGAAGTTCTGTTATAAAGGAAAGTTTGTTTTCAAAGATATACCTACTCAAATACATATAGCTCTTCCGCACGTGTAAGCTGTTGACAATTGTTTCTATACAATGGCTACTAAAACATTGGCACATAACGGCTCAGCTGTATACAAATATGTATTACATTTACATATAATAGGCACAATACTTTCGATTTTGTTACTTGTATGGACGTGAATGTCTCGTGCCATTTTCGGCAAACTAAAGTTATAATGAAGTTAGCTCCTTTTGAATGCACCACACAAAAGTTAAAGTTTATTTTTATTGTCTTTGTAAACAAATATGGCGTGGATATTGAGATTTTTAAGAAAATGTTTGAATTAAATGGCTAGTTCGAAGCAGATTTTGATGTACTTCATCAAAATCTGCTTCGAATCTATGTCTATCCTATGTACTTATTTTTTTTTACAAAATATGAAGATGTTCATTCATAGTGCGTGACTGTTGCGAATAGTCATGACAATGACTTTCGTATCGTGGTTTACCTTAAATGACATGTAAAAAAAAACACTTACTTGGCAGAGATGTGAGCAGCACCAATTCCTTGATTGACGGCATTTTGATAAATTTGCTTAGCCTCTTCCTTTTCCTTCACGTAGGCTTTGTAGGACTTTCCATCGAGCGTCCTGTTATGACAAACAATTAGTTAAGGACACACATAAGTTGCAAGAATGGTGTTCAAGGAGCTTAGCGCAGTTATGGTACATTTAACTACTATTTATATCAAGTCAATTTCTCGACAAGTCAATCACTCGCAGAGTCACAAAACAGTTCTAAATTCACTGTCAAATCAAAGTTCTAAATTCAAATTCATTGCAATCTCCCCTGACTGCAGTGACTTTGACTTTAGAACTTTTCAAGAGCAAGAGTAATATAACTCTTCATAATACACGACTCAAGACTATTCAATTAATAAATAAGCTTACATGACAAATCCGCTGATGAAGGCAGTCTCAGGCAGCAGTACCCTGAAGTTAGCCTCTTGTGCCTTCTTGGCGGGGTTGCGCACTTTAGCCACGACCGTCGTGTGCGCATACCGGAGCGACACATCGGATACCACATCCATCTCTGTCAGTTTGATCGGAGGACTTGACTCCTCTGTTGTGATGTCAGCCACGGACGGTGTAGATGCAGATGTAGAGATCTGGGTGATATAGATGAGAATTAAACGGGATATAGGTATTTTGTCGTCCTTGTCAACGAAAATGATGTCACGAAAGCGGTACCGTAAACAAATCTAATTCAGTTTGTTACGTGAGTACTGTGAGACTTAGGTATTTCATTTCATGATGAATATCACGAAAAGTTGCAACACGGTTGTGTTGTGGCGCATCGCGTCACGCGTTGTTTAGGCACTCTATACTAGATACTTACTTATTTCCATATAAAGGCAACCTGAAGCATAGGTATACGAACGAAGTGGCAAGCCGAAGGCCTGCCCCTATATCCTTCTGGACCACCCCAGAAATAGAGCGTAGGTACTATTTCAATCAAAATTTACAAAACTGGTATGGAAATGCAGCTCACCCCAGCAAACAATTCTGCACGACCTGAACCCATTAATCAATAAGGGATCATAAAACTTACCGTGTCTTCTGACTTGGCGACGACCATGGTGTCCTGCGTGGGCACCGCAGCCGAGTGCGCAAGCACAGTCACTGCGCACAGGCACCCTAACACCGCTAGCAAGCGGCTCATGATGCTTCCCTGCAGAACAAACGTACAACATTATCAATATTTCGCATAATGCATCTTCGTCCTTCACCTCGAGTACTTACATTAGGAGCGTTTTCTCACTGTATCAGACCCGAATTCGAATTTAAGTTTCGAGTTCTATCCGATTTGGAATTGCTCCAAATTCGGAACGGAAGGAGTTCGGATTTAATGCGCAACCTCTTCTAAGTACTAAGGCTACTTATAAGAATAGAATAAACATTTATTCGACACCACTGTTCGACACAAACACAAAACAACATAAACGAAGTAAAAGAAAGAACTTCGGACCAATGTTTCTCGGATTCGGATAAAGTGCGCAGACGCTCTAACGCATTCAGGATACTGGAGCGATCATCGAGCTGCCCCGTAACTGCGGCGTCCCCGTCTGCTCATACGCTGTCATGCGGAAGCAATGCGCATCCTTAGTAGAGTGCGGGCCAGCGCCAACAGTAGTCTGATTATGGTAGAGAGCAGGTTAACGCGTTTGTTGACCGCTATTGCAAAGGTTCGGCTAGGCTTGGAGGTATGTGATCTTGCAGAGTAGTGATGACACGACCAGTTTTTTTTTTAATTTGTTGCTAACACCATCGAGTCTTTACTACTTACCTAATTTAATGATTTATTATTAAACGCAGCAGTCGAGACGTTTCATTTGTATTTCAAACTAACAGCTCCTTCATTAAGAGGGAACAGGGGCTGCGATTCTCCACATAAATGTATTCCCCTGTTTTCTTTCTGAATAATGCCTCTAGAGCAATCACTTTTTTTTTCATAAAGTCAAGGTCTGCTGTTGACACGTCCCTGTCATTTTCTTTTTTCAGCAACAATAAGCAAAGAAAATATGACCCTTCATAAATGACAAAAAATGGCCCTATTTTTAACCGACTTCCAAAAAGAGGAGGTTCTCAATTCGTCTGTTTTTTTTTTTTTTTGTATGTATTTTACCCGATTTCTCCGTCAGTTGTGAACCAATTTTCAAAATTATTTTTTTCATCTGAAAGAATATACTCCCGAGGTGGTCCCATATAAATTTTATCGAAATTGCTTTAGCGCTTTTTGAGAAACTGAACAAAAACGGAAAATACGTGTACCTTGATGACGTTTTGGTGTTCTCCAAATGTTTAAATTCCACGTTCCATTATATTGGGGTTTTTAGTTCTGGGGTATAACAACTAAAAAGTGAAAAATAAAAAACTTTTTTACAAAAAAAACAACCGACTTCCAAAAAAAAAATATACTAAAAATTTATAAATAACTTTAATTTCGGAAGTCGGTGTCAAATAACAAAGAAGTAAAAATACAAACACCGACTTCCGAAATTAAAGTTTTTTTTAATTTTTAAGTGTATTTTTTTTTGGAAGTCGTTTGTTTTTTTGTAAAAAATTTTTTTGTTCGTATTAGATAACTTGTTGAATTTCTTCGAGATTAAGAGGGAACAGGGCCTGCGAGGAATTTACAAAATAGGTAGGTATTATAAAATAATTTTGAAAATCGGTCCACAACTGACGGAGAAACCGGCGGACATACATAAAAAAAAAATACATACAGTCGAACATAGAACCTCCTCCTTTTTCGAAAGTCGCTTAAAAAGTAGTGGATATTGTAATGATTATCTACTTTAGTAGAACCTACCTACGTCTGTAGGTAGGTTATTATATACCTACTCAGAGGAGTAGGTATATGAACGTAATTGGTATTGTGTTAATCTAATTAGCTGACTTCCAGTGATCCCTTAAACAAACAATAAAAAAATATTTCTAAGTAGTTAAATGAGCTGTTATGTATGCACGAGTACCTATACCTACCTAAGTAGTTATTGAAGATAAAAAACTAGGTACCTATAAGTTTGTTTTCAAAATTTAGCTACACATAATCAGCGCCAACCAAACTTTGTTATTTTAGAATTATTACTGTCTGTTCTTGGTATCAGCAATACAAGAACGTACCTATAATTATGATCTTTTTCGTAAAATAAATATCAAAACAACACTTCTTCGGAAGTCAAACAGTTTGATTTGTATACTTAGAATAGATAAAACTGTGTTATGTTCAGTGTCGAACGAACTCCCTGCCTATTGACAAAAGCCACTCGTGCTGTGTGCGAAGGTCAAGCAAATAAAGGAATTCTATACAGAATTCGATAAACAGATACAGATAGCAACAGACACTTAAAGTCACAAAAAATAAGGAAAAAAATCCGGCCAAGTGCTTGACGAACCTCGCGCAGTGTAGGGTTCCGTAGTCGCCCGCTATAACATCTGGACTTAGAAGGGGGCTGTTCACGGTTTAACAGCCAATAACGTTTAAAAACGGACCCACATAGAACGATGGACACCATAGAAGAAGTTATAAAATCCGACTTCATTGCATTGAAACTGCTTCATTGCATGATTGGAACACCCAAGCGCTTATGTATGGGGCGTCTCTGACCAACCCGTTCGGAATAAGGGTCATGCATAACTATATTCTATTTTTCCATAGTTTTAGACGTTTACTACCTGTTTAAAACAAGTAAGTGTAGTGTTTTTTGTAATTACGGCAATTTCCAAGTAGGTTCATTTTGTAAGTTGTGCGACCATTATTCTTAAAACTAACAGAGCTAACTGAGCCGTTATACTTTTCTTTCTAAATCTCTACCTATGTCCGTTATGGACTTGGTGACCATTGATCAGATTGTCATGAAACTTTAGTAGGGTATTCTGGGGATGCCCGCGAAGGTTTTCAGGCCCAAAGATTCCATACAAATTTTAAAAAAAGTTTTTGAATGACCTATCCAATGATACACACTATGCGGGATAGACGAGTAAAAAAAATGTAAAAAACGTAGAAGAGATCCCCTAAAAAAATTACCACGGACAGACAAGCATGGCGAAACGACTTGGGTTCCTTGTTAGATCCACGGAACCCTAAAAACGAATGAGGTAACTGATTACAAATGATGACGTAGGACTTCCTAATAGTATTCCTAATATATATGTTTGTTAGTTTTTAAGTCATTTCTTCGTACTAGAAAATGTGTAATTATGTGTTAAACTGTGTGTATGTTAAATAAAGAATTTTTTTTTTTTTTATTTGTTTTATTATTCACGTTAAAGAAGTTCCTTGGTTTTTCCCAAACCCCGATATAAAAATAATATATAAAGTCGTGCGCGTCAATATTTACAACTTGTCTGAGCTTCTAAGTGTGAACAGGTTCTATGAATTGAAATTTATTGTTTTCCTGCTACACATCATAAAAAGTAAATATCACATAAAAAGTTGAAATGATGAAGAGTTGCAGACTGGTTTTAGTCTTTAATGATGTGGATCACCACAAGTCCGATGATTAGGAAATATGTATAATTATGTGCAAAACACTTTATTACAAAAAATATAACCGGCTTTCAAAAATGAAAATAGGTAGATACCTACACCAAAAATTGAAAAATAAGTAACTTTAATTTCGGAAGTCGGTGTTTGTATTTTATTTCTTCGTTATTTGATACTGTGACAGTTATGGTCACAACCTTATGTTGGCGGCCTTATGTTGGAGACTGGCAGATTGGAACGTTCTAGAATTGTTGGAAAGCCGGTTGAAATTAGAAAGAGTAGAGAAGACATTTGTTTTAGGGTTCAGTTCAGCTAGCCCGGCCGAAGAGGGTACTTATTTATAAAGTGTATCATCTATGGAAGAGGGCACACATGTAATATTTTATTGTTCAATATAGTTACTCTGAGTGCGCTATTCCTCTTTCTTTTATAACACTACACACAATAAGCAGTCACTCTCGTACACCACACTCTCGCGTTGCCAGCGAGTGCGACAGCCCCTAGAGATTACGAAGAACCCCCAGGGTCCCTGCAGTACGAGAAGGTGCTCCAGGTCCCCACAATACCGACTTCCGAAATTAAAGTTATTTTTAAATTTTTAGTGTATTTTTATTTTTGGAAGTCGGTTATTATCATACAAATATTTAAATGTAAGTTTGTTTGTTACGCTTTCACGCGAAAATTACTTAACCGATCATCATGAAACTTTGTAGGTACACATATTCTTGGAGGTATTATAAGTAACATAATTATGACACTTTTTATGAAAAAAATAAATTACGGAAAGATACATAAACGCGGGTGAATTCGCGGGCACATCTAGTATGTTTATAAAAAAGTTTTTTATTTTTCACCTTTTGTTTGTTAAACCCTGTGGTTAAAGGCTCCCCCACACAGGCGTGTTATTATCGGTCTAATATCGCATGCGGTATTGCGATAACTTCCTATACTTCCATTGCGGCGCTATTATCGCAGCAGTGTGTAACTACATGACCATCCTAATACAAAATGTACTGAAAACAGATATAGCAATAACGCATGCGATATTATCGACCGATAATAACGCGCCTGTGTGGGGAGCCTTATACCCCAGAACTGAAACGCCCGAATTGCTAACCCCAATAACATGGAACATGGAATTTGAACATAGGTACCTACCTATGTTCAAATACCATTATTAGGTACGAGTACCTACTCGTACCTAATAATTACGAGTAAAAATATGTTACGCATCTAAATGACGTCATCTATATAGTTTTTGTCTGTTTTTTTTTTTGTAATTATGTTACGCGACTTCTCCGCCACTTGTGAATAGATTTTGATGATTCTTTTTTTGTTTGGTAGGCTATACTTCAGAGGTGGTCCCATATAAATTTATAGAAATAGATTCAGCACTTTTTGAAAAAATCAACATAAACAAAAAATATAGGGTGACTGGTAAATATAATATAGATCTTTGGGAAAGTTATTTGTTATCATGAGTACAATCACGTGTTTAAGTATCGGTCACTAATTACCAGTCACCCTATATGTATACAGATGACGTTTTGGTTGTCTCCAATTATGTTCAAATTACATTGGGGTTATCCATTCGGGCATAACTTTATTATTTAATTTTAGTTCTGGGGTGCCTACAAGAACTAAAAAGTGAAAAATAAAAAACTTTTGGAACGAAGTTCCTTATCGCGCGTTGTGAAAGGGGGCTAGACGGAAAAAATTCTTACGAAAAGTTGTCACGACACTAATGAGGCTGTCCATCCAAAAAGATTGTGTTGGAAAAACAATCTAATAAAAACTTCTTGTATTTAAATTCTTACGAAAAAAGTTGTCATGACACTTTTTGCTATAGTAAGCTATTGTAAGCTGTGCGGCGTCGCATGTTTCTCTGTCTGTCTCTCTCTCTCTCTTATAGAAAGCAAGCCAGATATTTTCATTTCTATTTCGCATTTGATCTGAGCTGAGCTGAGCTGAGCTGCGATGAGATGAGATGAGATGATGAAGTATAACTTCTTACGTGCGTGCGTGTGTGCGTAGTTAATAATAAAAAAAATATTATAAATTAAAAAAAATAAAATTATATTACAATTCCTTCACTAATTAATCGAAAGGAACTTCGTTCCATCCGGGTGTCCCTTGACACCTCTCAAGTTTTTTTTTTTAACTTTAATTTCGGAAGTCGGTGTCAAATAACGAAAAAACAAAATAATAGAAACAGTTGTTCATTTTCAATTCGGATGTAAATATTTTTTTTCAGATGTTTTTAAAATATGACCACACCTTTCCGTTACACCATGAAGGTAAAATATTAAGTAGGAATTAAGATGTATGACGTGCTTACTCGTGTAAGGTATTTAGCTTGCTAACAAATGTGGGAAATGCCAAATTGCCATGACATGCACATAGAGTTAACGTAAGCTAGAATTCTTGCTGAAATAAGTAGTCAAGTCACATTAGTCGCAGTCGTTAACCGTAACGGTACCTACTCCGGTTTTGAGCAGAATTATAATAATATAACAAATCAATAGTAGATAATAATAGTCGATTCCGATTGACAACTATGGCAATCAATGTTCCATCTAGCGATGAAGCAAGCAACAAATAATAACGGTGATCAAAACAATCTGCCGACTGGTTATATGCTCCCGCAGACAGGCGCGACATTAAAATGCGACAACGAGACAAAGATGCAGATCATTTACAATGATGATAGAATTTGTTCTACGGATAATATGTGTTTAATCTAGAACCATTTCTAGAAAACATTTTAGTATCGCGCCTTTCTGAGGTAGTTTTTAGGAAAAAGAGTCTAAAGCGCTAACAACACAAGCAATAAGTACAAAAATACACCTATTATCCTCTGACCATAAATAACTTACAAGGTGGTAACGCATGGAGGTCAAACATGGAACTGGTTCTAGACAATTTACAGGCAGCAACAGTGTAAAGGTGAGCTATACAACTCTAGCTCTTCGTTTTGCTTAAGTAATGATATGAATAAAAATTACGAAACTAAGACGAGTGTCGACGTTGTTGACGTTAGAGGATAAATCGCCAATCCAGTCAGTAGAGACGAATCTACGTAGCTAGAGATTAATGAACAGACAGTACTGTATTATGCTCCCGATCAACCAGTAGCATTAATTTTGGCTACAATCGCAGGTCAAAACAAGTTACCTAAGAATACAAAAGGCCCAGCGGTACATGATTACATCACATGACATAGCGTCACCCAGAGACCTCGATCTTGCATCCAGCTTTACCTACTTGTTATTTTATCTTGAAACACAAATAAATATTTTTTAATTATGTTACTGATACCGGCCGAATGCAAAAGCGATAGTGATGTTAGTTTCGGCGACAGTGGATCCAACTTATTCTACTCGAATTGCCTAAAATTTAGCAGCTTGGAAGCATAGAGGTGCGGAGGAATGAAGAATCGCTAAACTGAAGTAGCAGTGGGCAGGGCATATTGCTAGCAGAACATTTGGTCGATGGGGCCAAAAAGAAGACGGAGCGTTGTAAAGCCTTTCACAAGGTAAACCGATGACCTGGTGAGGGGCGCGGGAATCTGACGGATGCGAGACACACAGGAGCTGTCGCTGTGGCGACACTTGGTGGAGGCCTATGTCCAGCAGTGGACGACTTTCGGCGGAAATGAAATGATTAGGGGTGGATGACCAAATAAATGTGGATTGTTTGAAAAAGGAGGAGGGGGTGACTTTGACATGAAAATAAAGGCACCCCAAGGGTCGACGCATCAATTAGTATAAGAGCAGCAATACATGTGAGCAGCAAGCAGCAATATGCTGATGTGGGCTGAGTAGATGCGGATATGAAGACGTTAACGCTATAGCATCGTATCAAGATTGTATAAGCACAAAGGTAAACGTCCGCTGCTAAAGCACAACAAGCACTAGACACTTAGTACAATGGATTGCCTAGCTGTTGAAGGAGAAATTTTCCATAATATAATACTGCTTGACAAAGATCCACGCCTCAACTACTCGTGCTTTAATAACTCTTTGGACATACAACCAGTAAGATAGATGGAGAAACATTTTTGACAAAAAGAACCGCGAATTTCCCGTTTTTATGTTTGAACCTCGAGGCAGAACCAGTCAAAAGCCGGTATCGACTATACCGGGTAGAAGAGGTGATATATATGGAGTTACCAATCATCCAATCTATGTTTAACAAAAACAGCCGTGACAATAACAGTTTAGATATCTTACAAAACCAGCACCAATTCCGAGTAATGAAATCGATTGCAACACCTACATTTATATATTAATTACAATGCGAAACTAAAATGTTTCGTGCATATTTTCATTAGTCGCTACCAATGAAATAACTGAATGCTACAAATTCATTGATGTTTGACATCCGCTGACTCCATCAGAAACGAGTTAATAACTTACTAATACCTATATCTACATAGTACAAACATACATACAATATAATAGCTCACATACCTGTAAATATGTGGAACTAACACCGTATACATGTATGGTCGTAAATATTATACCACATCGGTAATACCCGCTGGCAGAAATCAATTAAGGATACTTAGGAAACATCTTAAAAAAAATCCGTAGTCTGACCTACTTGACGCCCAACAACATCAAATTAAAAGTTAGGTACGTATCAAATAGAGATTTGGTAATTCCATCAATTTCCACCGTTCATTATAATGTAAGAAAGTATTAAAAGTTTATTTTCTACATTTATTGGACTGTTAGAACATATCAAACAAATATTAATTCTCCAATCGAAATTATCCGAAATGTTAATTCGTAGTCTCTGACTAAGACCGGTCCCCGTTTGGACAGTTATAAAACTGTTAATCGCGGAATCAATCGTTTACCAACATAAACTCACAAACAACACCAAAACAATATCTTCAAACACCGGCTAGCTACTCAGCCGCTACGTGGTTACATAAAGGCAGACCATACTTACTCGTTTGTTTACGCTCAACGAGATGATTGCACCAATTGTCCCTCAAGCTCTGGCACGTTCCACGTTCACCCTCGGCGATGGGTCTGTCGTCACTGGAGACTGGAGCGCGTGTGAGGTGAGGCGTGCGTGCTCGGCGTTGTCCGCCGCGAAACTCGATAGGACGCCACTCGCGAACGGCTTAAGTACACATACATATTGTGCACATATCTGTGTTGACCGCCGAGTCGCGGGCTTCCCGCGACGTATTCGTGGATCTTCGGGTCAATCGGACAACTATTCTCAAACTGTTTGCGTCAATTCCAATCCCGGATATCAGCTTCTTGATCCCAAGAAATCGACTATAATAATGGGACACTTTAACGACCTGCTTGTAAAACTTCATACTCTACATAATAAGATGACACAACAACTGCAATGGAAAATATAGTTGAATCATTTGTTATTCCTGCCTGGCCTTGACTGAGAATAGTCAACCGCATCACTTCCTGCGAACTGTGGATGTCATTTTAGAAGCGATTAAGGCAATCTGATGTAGCGGATTAGCAATAACAGTGAGGATACATTAGAATGCGAACGAGAACCGTAAATAGTTTACAAACACTAACACGGGACGTTTTAATGCGTTTACGTTGAGTAGATTTGTAGAAGGCGTTTGACCTCGTCACTAAAGGTACCTTAGTGAAAACCAAAGACCCATCATGAACTGTGTGGAATGACACCCCATGTTTTCCTTCTTTTGTTGTTTCAGTAGCTGATTATCTCACTGACAAAACATTGTGAGAATTTGAAAATAAAAAGGTACTTATTCAGCTCAGAATAGGTACCCTCTGTGCACGGAGGTACCCCAAAAATGATGTACATCTGGATCGAAGGCCCATTTTTTAAATCCTTGCGAAACGAAGTAAGTCATATATTCTAAGGAAATCAGTTAAAATAGGTAAAACTTAAAGCAAAGGGCCATGAATTTCTTAAACGTGAGTTAAAACTGTTATGGTTAAATAACTTGGGTCCTCAATCCAGACGCGTGCGTAAAGTGGCATAGCCTAAATCTCAGAAAGTACTAGCTCTGGGTTAATCATTTTTATTTAAGATTTTTTTAAATATTTTAAGAAATGCCCAAATCTGTAGAATAAGAAATTACTGATTTATGGCGGTATATCTATTCCCCTCGATTCATTAATTTCTTTACTGAGGAATCTGCGAAACATAAATTTATCTGAAGAAATACATAAATAAGACTTTATTATATTTTACTGAGATACCTCTGTGAATTAGTTAATAAGAAACAATGACACAAAAGTTAATTGTTTAAAAGTAAATGAAAGTCGAATTTTACTAAAACGTCTGAACTGAGTGCCCAATATTGTCGGCTTTATTGACTAGGATGTTCGATCATTAAGCTAATTTATTCTCGCGTAATGTGAAACTCCTTTGTGGAATTCATGTAACATATTTATTTGGATATTAAAACAAAACCGTAAGAGCGGTTGCGCACTACGTCCGATACTTATCCGATACTTATCTGTGTAAAGACGGTCCGGCGTGGCAGTAGAACAATTTGTATGGTAGGTTACGCACTACCGATCCGAGTTCGGTCCGAGTTTTCTATAGATCTGTATTTAAACGGATAAGCATCGGATAAGTATTAAGTATCGGACGTAGTGCGCAACCGCTCTAAAAGATATGCATGCCTAAACCTGACAGCAACCAGGCTTTCCAGAGTAGCACAGGATCTCCCGGACATTGTACTCGCCTCGGCCAACCTGCCGGGGGTAGAGAACGTGCCTCTACCCGAGCTGGCATCGCTGGTGGAGTACTGTGAAAAGTAGAAACTGGAATTGATCATCGCAACAGACTCCAACGCGCATCACACTCTATAATAATAAAAAAAATAATTTCAGACTAAGTCCATAGGGTTAGTAACAAATTACTTAAAAAACTAGTGTTAGTAGGTACAGACATTATAGCTAAAACATACAGCTACACATCAGCGTGGAGCTGCATCCACCTCTGCATCAACGGAGAATCCCACCGATCTGCGAACACACTGAGAATAGTGTTGGTACTGCCGCGAACACGCGTCATCAGAGAGGCACATCTTTTCCTAATAATGGCGGCGAAACCATCAATGTTTGTGTCCGCAAACATCCCCGATGCACTGCAACGCCACGGCAGCCCCAACAGTACTCTCAGTGCATTATTATATTGGACACGTAGGTCGCTGTATGTCCGCTGAGTGAAACTGACCCATAGGCTGCACGTGTAGAAGGACTGACAGTAAGCTTTGAAAAGCGTGATTTTTACTGGCTTCGTACATCGCGCAAACCTGCGGGCCAGCATGTTACAACGAACAGCCAGCGCTATGGGGTAATGTCATAACAAACAACCTAGGTGAGGAAATGCTTGACTATATTATTAACAATAATCTAGTATTACTCAACAAAGGTTCAGAACCTACCTTTGTGAACGCTCGGTCACAAACAGTGATAGATCTAACTGTAAAAACTTTAGGTATCTCCAACTACATACAGGACAGGCATGTATCTAATCAACTATCTTGCTCAGACCACAGATGGATTCGGTACACCCTAAACTTCAACCTACCCAAACCACAGCCGAGAAGGGTACCACGTAACACAGACCGATCAGTTCACGAGATTGGTCAAAGTAGGATTAAGCAGCTTAACTTCCCTTCCAGCCGATGTACAATAGCCAACTTAGATGAACATGTAAACAACATAACAAACATACTTTTATCTAGCTACGAGCAATGTTGCCCCCTCACGCTACCCAGGCAGGGAGTTAGACAGTCCTGGTGGAGCCCAGAACTGGAAAGACACCGACACAAACTAAGAAAGCTTTTCAACCGAGCCAAGAACACACAACAACGCGCAAAACATATAAAAAACTAATACGCCTAAGAGGAAAGAACGGCTGGAGACGTTTCTGTACCAACATTGAAAATAGCAACCAGGCAATAAAGCAAATAGCAAAAAGTCAAAACCTGAATTGCCACAGGGACTGATCACTCTATAGGATGTCTCAAAAGACCAGACGACACTTACACAACAAACGACTCAGAAACAAGCGAACTACTTCTCAAAACCCACTTCCCAGGCTGCCAGATTGCAATACATCAAAGCTGGGAGCCGTATGGTGAACGAGCTGCGAGCGATCTGGACTGGGATGTGGCTTGTGGGGTCTTTGACCAGGATAAGGTGATATGGGCTATTAACAGCTTCTTACCTTTCAAGGCAGCAGGATTGAATGGAATCTTTCCAGCCCTGCTCAGATGGAGCGGAGACTCACTGGCCGAACCCCTGGTCAGAGTCTTCCGTGCCTGTCTGGCCCACCGCTACATCCCATTGATCTGGCGAGAGGTAAAAATCATCTTTATTCCAAAACCTGATAGAGGCGACTACACACAGCCCAAATCGTTCAGGCCCATAAGTCTCACCTCATTTTTCCTGAAGACTCTTGAAAGACTAGGGGAAAAAACCATCAGGAACCAAATCGCAATATCTAAACCCAATCAACACGCCAACTGCGCAGGCAAATCAACCAAATCGGCACTCCATAATATAGGCTCACGCATAGGTAGTGCACTCAAAGTAAAAAACCCAACCCTGAGGGCCTTCATTGACATAGAAGGTGCCTTTGACAAAACCAACTTTGCCAGCATCAGAAAGGCTTTGGCCGCGCATGGTGTTGCGCCAACCCTTATAGAATGGAAACACAACATGCTGAAAAACCGAGCTATTCAATTGACTGTGAACACCACCACACGAGGCATTGTGAGCAGAGGCTGCCCGCAGGGTGGAGTGCTGTCACCACTCCTGTGGAATTTAGTCATGAATGAACTCATAACAGAGCTCAACGCTAACAGTCTGTACTCGGTGGGTTACGCAGATGACATAGCTATCATAATCTCCGGGCATTTGAAGGTGTCCTATGTGACCTCATGAGAAAAGCCTTTAGAGTAATCGAGGGCTGGTGTGCTAAACACGAGCTATCGGTCAACCCTTCAAAAAAAAAACTAATAATGTTTACCAACAAAAGAGTTCTAGGGCCTTATAAATTGCCAAAACTCTTTAACACCGAACTAACGCTCAAAGAAGAAGTCAAGTACATAGGAGTGGTTCTTGATAGCAAACTGCTATGGAACAAGCACCTTGGCTACAAACTAAACAGAAGCACGATCGCACTCTATCAATGTAAAAAATTATAGAACATGGGGGCTCTCTCCAAAGATTACGCTGTGGCTCTACACTGCCGTGATCAGACCAATGCTGACTTACGGGTCTCTGGTATGGTGGACGAGGACGGAACTCTCGACCACCAGTACCAGGCTCCAGAAGTTCCAGAGGCTAGCCTGTTCAGCTATAACTGGCTGCATGAGAACCACCCCAACAACAGCAATGGAGATAGCACTGAAATTAACCCCCCTTGACTTACTGGAATATGGGGCAAGAACCAAACCAGTCCTCATGCGGGCATCCTACCCCGTGTGACAGAATACCCAACCAATTAACGTTCAACAAAAACCTTGCAGTGCTCAAAGCCTTAGAAAAAAGACAGACAAACAACAGATTACGAGTAATTCTAGAGTGTGACCTGGCCCTGGAGAGTATTTCGACATCAAACCGAATTACACTCCAGTGGATCAGGCGGCACAGTGGATCCCTGGGCATGACGCCGCGGACGAACTTGCGAAGAGAGGTTCCGAGATGACAGTGCTGGGCCCGTACCCACTTATTCCCCTGCCTTACTCGCAATTTCCTACATGGATACGCCAGAGATCAACTGATCTCCACAACAATAGATGGTCACAACAACAGATGGTCACAGGCAACAGACTGTAGGCAGTCGAGAATGGCCATGCCGAGCCTGCACCCTCGCCTAACCAAACGATTGATTAGCCTCAATAAAAATAACCTCAAATTAATTATAGGGATTATCACGGGCCACTGTCTCTTAAACAAGCATCTTTTCAATCTAGGCATCACGGACAGCCCTCTCTGCAGAGGATGTTTTGACGCCGAAGTATCAGCCGCCCACGTCATCCTGAAATGCGGGGCCATGGCTACCCAGCGTGAACAAATACTCGGAACAGTGAGGTCGCTCCGTCAAACCTGCGAAGCTCCCAGAAGGCTTCTGTGCTTCTGGGTGGAGCTGGGCTGGCTATGTTAGCCAGGACCCCTACGCACAACGGACCAAATAAGAGTCTAAATGCGGACAAAGGAGTCCCTTTTCTATTCTATTATATTCTATGCACGGCGCTATACAACGGAGTTTCCTTTACGGTTTTTTTTTTTTTAATTTCCATAAAAAAATATACACATTATGAGAATAAATAAGCTGAATGATCGAACCTCCACGGAAACGTTTTTATTCAATACTTTTGTCTCACTTTAGTAAGGGAAAATTAAACGAAACATGTAGTTCTAATTTTCACCACGCGCACGTGGCACCTTTTGCAAATTCGCGCCATTTTCATAGTAGAAACGTCAAAGATTTTTGCGACTTTCCGACTGATATTTAAAAACAAAAGTTTGTTTCATTACTTAAGGATGATTCACGTTACACCGTGTCGCCACCGGGCCGTGCCCGGCCGTGCCCCGGCCACCATGCGCCGGCCGGGCTAGTCATTCATGCTACACCGGGCTGTGCCCCGGCCGGGGCACGGCCCGGTGGCGACACGGTGTAACGTGAATCATCCTTTATTGTACTGTTTTCTCGCAAATATGATGAAAAACGTTGTATGACACACGTGCGGAAATTTGTATTTACAAACTCGTGACTATGGTAAGCCCTCGACTTCGTCTCGGGCTTACATTCGTCTACTCTTTTGTTCTCCTATGAAAAATTGAAAATTATTTTTCTCTTAAAGTAGGTATGGCATTTAGAATAACGGACGATATGTTAAATTTTAGTAAAAAAGTAGTAAATAACTTATTCTGATTTGCGTTACTATATGAGGTTGAGCCTAGTTAATAAAGCTGAAAATATTGGGCTCTCAGTTCAGACGTCTTAGTAAAATTCGACTTTCATTTAGCTACTTTTAAACAATTAACTTCTGTGTCATTATTTCTTTTTTACTAATTCACAGAGTTAGCTAAGTAAGATATAATAAAGTCTTATTTATGTACATCTTCAGATAAATTCATGTTTGGCAAATTCCTCAACAAAGACATAAATTGAGGGACCAATACCGACATATACCGCGATAAATCTGTAATGTCATATTCTACAGATCTTAACTAAATTCTTAAATAAAAATGATTAACCCAGAGCTTTCTGAGATTTGGGCTATGCCAACTTTATGCACGCGTCTGGATTGAGAGCCCAAGTTATTTAACCATAACAGTTTTAATTCACGTTTAAGAAATTCATGACCCTTTGCTTTAAGCCTATCCTACCCACCCACCTAGCCTACCTACCCACCAGCCTACCTATTTTTTATTTATTTCCCTTATTCTAATTGTCTTATTTCGTTTCGCAAGGATTTAAAAAACGGGCCTTCGATCCAGCCGGTCGATTCTGTTAACAACTCACCGTGAAAACTTAGTGGAGTGAGCGTGAAGTGAACTGTCATTCCACCTTGATTGTATGGATTGACAGCCCACTTCACGTTCACTTCACCTAAGTTTTCACGGTGAGATTTTACAGAATAGCACTACAGATGCACTTCTAAAAATGTCGTCATTGTTAATAACAATCTTTTTTGTGATTTTCGAGGTCATTGGCTGGTAATAAAGTAGGCGGTCCGCCGGATAGTACGAGTAATTGTTCAGGTGGTTACCACGACCTCTTTCTGGTCTAAATTCAGGCAGCTGTTCATATAACTTTAATACATTTTTTTAAATTATTCATTATAGGTAAATTGACATGCCGACACAGCTGAAATTTTTCGTGTAATTCCTCATGCTCCCATATCTTTCAAACAGAAACATTAATACAGCCAGCAACACTACTTGGTAAAGACAAAAGTATGGTACCTACTCCTTCCTTTCGGAAGTACATCAATTGTATAACATAACGTCACGCCTGTATCCCCTGAAAGATAGGCAGAACCCAGAGGTACCTCTACAGGCTGTAACGGAAAGATGTGGTCTTATTGAACTGGTTCTGCCCATGGAAATGAACAACTTTCTCTAAGAAATAAATGAATATTCCCAAAAAAAAATAGACGTGCTGATCAATATTTCTATGGGGGGTAAAAAAAATTTTTGATTTTTTCAGGTTTTCTTGAATAAAGTTGTTCATATCGATGGGCAGATGCAGTTTTTAAATATGACCACACCTTTGCGTTACACCCTGTATAGTATACTATACAGGCTGTAACGGAACGAAAGGAACGGTGGTCAAAAAGGTCAAAAAGGCTCCCTGTACGGGATTATAATCCCGTACAGTAGGGAGCCTTTTTGACCTGGACATAAATCCAGATTCCAGACTGCTACTGGGAAAATTCCTTATGGGAAAGAGCGGAAAGCCCAACCATATTTTACCCGACCTGAGTAGTGGGGATCGAACCCTGGAGCTCATGCTCACCACTCGTGCTTGCAATCAGTACCGTTATCTAGAACGAGGATGCATATAGTATCTACATAATAGCAAACTTAATTTACAGTAATGATATTATTTCTTACTTCTGGGAAGCGAAAATGTTTTGAACGTAATACCCAGTATGAGGAAAAGTAGGTAAGCCAAAGCGAAACAAATATAATTTCTCATAAGAAATCGCCAAAGCAAAAACAAAAACCAGTTTGTTTACATAAATAAACTGGCCGTACCATCCACGGTCCAATACTGATTATTGTGCAGCCCGTTATGATTTTTAATTGTATAGGTTTTGAGGCTGGGCATAAAACGCTTACAGGGTAGCCCGCGAAATTCTAATTCTCTCACGTTTTTTGTAATTTTCAGGTCAGTGTCAGATTGTATGTTGATCAAAATATGATGAAATAAAATACAAACACCATTCCATACATTAATATCAATTTAGAAGGTTGTATTGATGATTTTAATGATTACAGTTTATATATAAAATATTGTAAATACGTCCTTGCTACGGCCGCGGATCATATTTTGATCAACATACAACCTGATACTGACCTGCATATTGCAGACAACATAAGAAAATTGAATTTCGCGGGTTACCCTGGCGTCTCCCCCTTAATTTTGTCCAGGCGCTTCCGCCAATACTATCCAATTTTTAGGGCTCCGAACGTCCGAATGAAAAAAACAACCCCATATAACATGACTCGTGTGTAAGTCCAGTCCGCCTGTCTCTCTGTCAGTCTGTCACAGCTAGTTTGCTCCGAATCTACTAGGGCGATCTGTGACCCAAACAGGGACGTGTAACGTATATAAATAAATTGGAATATGAACTTCGATCAATAATAGTACTAGATTCCTGATAAGCGCTTCAAAAACGGCCCGAAAAATAAGAACATCACAAATACTTTTGTGGTCTTATTTCAAATTAGTATGGTCCAATCATAGCCAACATTAAGACGTCCAAAATGCCGCAATGCGCGTCCAAAAACTGTGCAAATAACCACCGTAACACCAAGGTTTCGGAACGAATATCCTTTTTTCGGTAAGTTTAAATCTTAACATTATGTTCGTGTTTTTCATAAAATAAAAACAGAATTAAATTGTAAATATAATTCAATTAGATAATATTATAATTGTGTGGCCAATGTTTGCTACAACGCACCAACTATTGTATTGCTACGAACTGGGTATGGGATAAATTATTTTAGACCAATTAATTAACCAAATATCCTTTATTAACTCAACAACTTATTTACACAAACACTAAATCGCTTATAATCACAATTCTCTTCGTAATCGCTTGTCGAATACAAGCGATTACGAAGAGAATTCCGTTCGCATCCGTAGTCGAAAACAGACTGACTCACAAGCTTTTTTTTTCTTTTTTTTCTGTGGGACGTCTCGCAGGTCAGCCTCTGAGGCTGTCGTCTGCTTAACCGGGCTTGCCTGTGTAGGCTTTAATATATTAAAGCCTCCAGCCAGGACTTATTAAAACTTACAAACTAAGTGACCACGCTAAGGGCACCCCCTGCGGAGTACGGGCCTCGGCTTAGGGCGTCACTGGGGGGCAGCAAGGGAAGGCTGGATCTGGTTTCCATTAATTGGGGAGTTTACTGGCTCAGCGGCACGTGCTGGCGAGAGACGGGGAGGGAAATGACTTAGATTTCGCGACGGGCCTCGCCGGCGAGGTCGGAAAATCGGCGGTCTGAAGTGTTTTCTGATAGTGCTGGTCTCCCTACGGCTCTCTTGGAGCAGGGTTGTGGCGTCATCAGGGACTAAGAGGGTATGCCGGGGGCGGCGAATCCTAGAAATTTGGGAGGGAACGTATCGAGTAGCCGATGCGATAAGGGGGTTACGACGATGCTTAGCAGCAGTTTCAAGGAAGCGCTTGGTGGAGCGTTTCATGAACTGCTGCAAGGTGGGGATTTTGAGGTCAACATGTAGCTCCTCATTCCTCACAAAGTAGGGGGCATCCACTACTCTGCGGAGAAAGCGGTGCTGCAGTGTCGACAACTTGTGGAGGTGACGGGGCTTGGCATGTGAGAACACTGGGCAAGCATAGGTCATGATTGGTCGGATGACCGCAGTGTAGGTACGCAATTTGCACTTGAGTGACAATTTGCTTTTACCGTTTAGGATGAAGTGGAGTCTACCTTGAGCAAAGGCGGCCCGCGAGCGAGCTTGCTTTATGTGCTCGACGAAGGTGAGATGCTGATCTAGGATTACGCCTAGGTACTTGGCCTGCTTCTCCCAAGGGATCGGCCTGCCGTACATGGTAATCGGACGAGGGGGTCTAACCGTATGTCGCGGTCTAGAATAGAGGACTGCCTGACTTTTCTCAGGGTTGACCTTAATTCTCCATTTCCGGAACCACTGGCCCAGCTGGGTAGTGTAGGTTTGGAGATTGAGACCTATCTGAGCGGGTGAGCGACCCGAATAGAAGATGGCCGTGTCGTCAGCGAATAATGCTAACTGGGCCTTTTTGGGTTTAGGGATATCGCTAGTGAACAGCGTGAAGGCTAGGGGGGATACCACAGAGCCCTGGGGGACACCAGACTTTATAGGGTGGGGGGAGGATAGAGCGCCCTCTACGCGAGGCATAGGTTCCAATGTGTAGATATCAATGGTGTTAAGTCTTCCGGGCTACCAGTTTATTTAGGTGTGCCTCAAGGCTCGATATTGGGACCATTCTTGTTTTTGGTGTATATTAATGATTTACCATATTTTTTAAAGGGTATCTGTGACGTAGTTCTGTTTGCAGATGATACCTCTCTTATCTTTAAAGTAGATAGGAATAGAAATGATTTTGATAACGTAGATAGCGCTCTCTCAATGGTTACGGATTGGTTTACGACAAATAACTTAGTTCTTAATGCTAAGAAAACTAAATGTATAAAGTTTGCCTTACCTAATGTTATAAATCTAGGACCTAATATCATCTTAAATAAAGAAGTGCTTGAAACTGTGGACTCGGCAGTTTTTTTGGGTATAACTGTTGATTCCAAACTTCAATGGGGCGCACATATATCAGGCCTATCAGGAAGGCTCAGCTCTGCCGCCTACGCCGTCAGAAAAGTTAGACAATATACTGACGTTGACACAGCACGGTTAGTCTATTTTAGTTATTTCCATAGTGTTATGTCTTATGGTATTCTTTTGTGGGGTAAAGCTGCGGACATACAAAATATATTTGTTTTACAAAAACGTGCTGTACGAGCAATCTATAGGTTAGGGTCAAGAGTTTCTTTACGAGAAATTTTCAAAGAGATTAGAATTCTCACGGTGGCATCTCAATTCATTTTTGCAAACATAAATTATACATTAGACAAAATATACATTTGTACAAAAAGACCAGTGATATCCACAATTTTAACACCAGAAATAAGTATAAACTTCATGTTCCTTCCCACCGTGTTCGTAGGGTTCATGGTTCGTTTGAGGGTCTCGGTATCGAATTTTACAATAAGCTACCCCGTTCTTTTCTTGACTTGCCTTTTAATTCATTTAAAACTAAAGTTAAATCTAGTCTCTGTTCGAAAGCATACTATTCCATCAACGACTACTTAGAAAATAATAATAGTTGGTCGCTGTGTTGAACGCAAGACAATGTTACACTTGATGTTCTTTCTCCATATTTAGCTTATGGTTATAACAGATTATATGAGTTCATATAATAATTGTCTACCAAATTTAGTGTGATGGCCCTAGTTCATCACTTGTGGCTTCGAATCACAGCCCTTTGATAGTTTCAATCTTTGTTCTTGTAAGCGGGCACACCAGTTATGTATGGAGGCTTCTTTAATTTGGTTTAGTGTTTATGCTTGAGTTGGTTTTTAATGGCATGATTGAGTGTGCTAGCTGGCAAGTGGCGGATTATTTAATTTTATGATTATATTTTAGACGACATATATTTATTTTTCTGTTTTACATAATGTTAAGATTGTTGCTTAGAATTATATAGATTCAAGTTCTTAAAACTTAACAGACAGATGTGTTGCTGGGGAGTTTGTTGGCCACTTCTTCTTAACAGCTAAAACACTAGGAAGTGGTGACGGGCGGGCGTTTTTTGGGGGACTGTCTTTATGTAGAACTTTGACGTTCAAAAAGTGCTGGTTCTCAGCCTAGTTTGAATAAATGACTTTTGATTTTTGATTTTGCGATAGCGAAAGGTGCGATCCGACAGGTAGTCACGCAAGATGAGTACGAGACGATCTGGCACACCTAGTTGATACAGCTTATAAATTAAGCCATTGTGCCAGACTTTGTCGAACGCTTTCGCTATATCGAAGTACAAGACGCCGGTCGAGTATTTACGCTGGAACCCAGCGCTCATATGCTCGACCATTCGGTATAAGCCCGCCGTCCGGCCTATTTATACAGTCATGGAAGTTTCCAGAATATTGGCGAACTATCCTATAGTGGAATATTCTAGAAAGTTCTATGAACTTCTACACAGTACCACAATGGAATGTTCTCGAACCTGGTGGAATCTTCTGGAAACTTCTACTACATTCTCGAATGTTCCAGAGTAATACGGTCGACGTAACAGTATCATACATCGACTGTTCTTGAACAGGGAATGCATGGAGTCGTGTTGTTATTTTATAATGTTATTTTTTTTTTGTAGATTTCCTAGTGACCCATTTCGCTGTTCAGAATGGGTATCTATTGTCGCGAAAGACATTGACATATGCATGAAAGCCGAACGTGCACACGCAACTGTCTTCGCATGAAGGGGGGGATGGGGAGCAAATCAATGCAAAGAAGTATGATAAAAACTTTATAATTATGTGTAAATGTTTGAATTTGAAAAAGATGTGTTTTCTGTGGGAAACGAACACAGCCATAAAATAAGCTTAATTAAACTCAGTATAGAAAAATTCATTGATGTAAGATTACATTATACTTCTAAAAAAGAAACCGCTCAAATAAAAATGACTTCTAAAAGACAGCTTTTTAACAAGCTGAATCTGTTTAAAGGTAATTAAACATACCTTTTTTTTTGGGAGGGGGAGGGAGGGGAATCATCCAATAACGTGTCAGACTCTTACTGACTAAAACCCACCCCTGTTCCTCCCTGCCCTGATTGCTCAGGGCAAAGGCAACTCTTTCGAATTTATCCTCAACCCCCGGGCAGGCATCAGCCATGACGGGCCCCGTCCTGTTTGCTGACTATTAAACATACCTGCATCACTATTTTAAATACTTTTGTATAATGTAAAGAATACGCCGAAGACACATTTCTTGATTCCCTTTATATTTTTTTACTTTTTGTTTTTTTTATTACCTATTTGTTGTAATAGCGGCAATGTAAAAAATTATCTAATACTTTTTTGAATCGGTCAAAAATATTTGCCACCATACAAAACGAACCTAAAAAAATATAATCTGCAACTACGTGTTTCAATACTTACTGTGTTCTGAGCATTGAAATGTAATACCAAGAACTATGTCTAGTTCCAGAATAGAATAAGCACGAAATTGTAAACAAAATGTTTTAACCTTATTTCTTAGAATTTAAGTTTCATTTTAGAATAAATAGTTTTGACTTTTTATTTTCAAGCGACATTTTAAATTTATTGCTTATAATCTTTCTCCGATGAAAGGACTTCAATATAGTTATTATCAACACATTTGTTCAAAAAATGCATTTACGAAGCCTGTATGCATTGTTCGAAAGTTAAAAATTACGCACCCTATAATCGAACGTGCGGTAAATAAGGTACTCACACCTAAGTACCTATTTTACTGCACACTCCGTTGTATAGCGTGCGGTAAAACCGTGCGTATTACGTTTTTTTTATTTTCGTTTAAAACATAATATAAAAATTTCTATTTTGTTTTGTTTTTATTTTTGTGTTGTTGTTGCTTGTAGTGGTTGTTGTTGTCGTTAGTTATTCTTTTTGTTGTTGGTTGTTGTTTGTTGATGTTGTTTGTTGTTGTTGTTTGTTGTTGTTGTTTGTTGTTGTTGTTGTCGGTTGTTGTAGTTGTTTGTTGTTGTTGGTTGGTTGTTGTTGTTGGTTATTAATGTTGTTGCAGGTTGTGATGGTTGTTGTTGGCAGTACTGTTGTTGTCGGTGGTTGTTGTTGTTATTGTTGGTTGTTGTTGTTGTTAGTTGTGGTTGTTGTTCTTTGTTGTTGTTGTTTATTGTTGTTCGTTGTTGTTTGTTAATGTTATTTGTTGTTGGTTGTTGTTGTTGTTTGTTGTAGTTGTTGTTTGTGGTTATTGTTTGTTAGTTGTTGTTGTTGGTTGTTAATGTTGTTGTTGGTTGTTAATGTTGTTGTTGGCTGTGGTGATTGTTGTTGGTAGTGTTGTTGTTATCGGTGGTTGTTGTTGTTGTTATTGTTGGTTGTTGTTGTTGTTAGTAGTGGTTGTTGTTGGTTGTTGTTGTGCTTATTGTTGTTGTTTGTTGTTGTGTTTGTTGTTAGTTGTTGTTGTTGGTTGTTGTTGTGTTACTTTTTCGCATAGATGTTTCTAGGGAGAAGGGAGTCGAGAGCGGTAGCGTAGTGGGGGCTTCGTGGTACGACGACGTCATCCTATTTTTCGTCACGAAATTTGAGTCAGTTTTACTGCCAAGCCGCGCCAATAGATGTTTCACATTAAAAACAAAAGTTTTTTCATTACCTATTGTAGGTACTGTTTTCTCGCAAATGTGTTGAAAAACGTTGTATGACACACGTGCGGATTGGTATTTACAAACTCGTGACTATGGTAAGCCCTCGACTTCGTCTCGGGCTTACATTCGTCTACTCGTTTGTAAAAACCAACTTACCGCACTAGTATCATAATAGTTATTTTCAACACATTTGCGAGAAAACAGTACCTACTAGGCAATGAAACAAACTTTTGTTTTTGATGTGAATTATCTATTGGCGCGGCTTGGCAGTAAAACCGACTCGAATATCGTGACGAAAAACGGCATGACGCCGTCGTGCCACGATGCCCCCACTACGCCACCGCTCTGGACTCCCTTCTCCCTAGTAACATCTATGCGAAAAAAAGGAACGCAACTTCAACCAACAACAACAAATAACAACAACAACAAACACAACAACAAATAACAACAACAACCTGCAACAAGAACCAACAACAACACTACCAATAACAACAACAAACAACAACCAGCAAAAACAAACTACAACAAGCAACAACAACCAACAACAACAACAAGCAGTAACAACAACTACAACTTACAACAACAACCAACTACAACAACCACAACTAACAACAACAAACCTAACAATAACAACAACAACCACCGACAACAACAACACTACCAGCAATAACAACCACCACAACCAACAACAATAACAACCATTAACAACAACCAACAACATCCACAACCAACAACAACAACCACAATTAACAACAACAACAACCAACAACACTACCAACAACCTCCACAACCAACAACACTGGCAGCAACAACAATCACCACAACTAACAACAACCAACAACAAACAAGAACAAACAAACAACAACAACAACCAACAACACTACCAACAACAACCACAACTAACAACAACAACACTACCAACAACAACCACCACAACCACCAACAACACACACAACAAACAACTACAACACAAAAAAAACACAAAATGCGAAACTCCTTGGTGGAATTCTTAGGTAAATATTTTATAATAATAATAATAATAATAATAACTAAAAAATAATAATAATATAAACAATAAAAACTATAGATACCCAGAATAAATAAGGAAAATTAAGCAAAACAGAAAAATGAATCAAGATTGGACAGATGACATAATACGTCACACTGAAATAAATGATGATACAACAATAAACCAATAAGAATGAAAATATAATAATGATAACAAGAGCAGCTGCCCATCGCGCACGCCATCCACCCCCGGACTCGCCGCTCAGCTCCGCCTCGCCGCCGCCGGACCTCGGATCACCAGTGTTACCGGCGGCTGCAGCCGCGTCGAGCTCGAGCGACGAGTATTTCTCCCCGCCGACGTCGCCAACACCTGTACGTCGGCAGGGGAGAGGCCGGCCACCGAACACCTGGGACTTAGGGGCCAACCGGCCCCGAGCCGGGTCCCCGCTGCCGGTGGTTGTGTGCAGCGCATGAAATGGACTCAATCCATGAACGAGAACGTCATGCGCGCATATTACGGGTCTACAGAGGGGGGAACTAACCTCACTGCGTATCGTGGTAGGATGCTGTCTCTTTTTCAGGACCTGGAACCAACGGCCAACGTCTCAGCTCAACGATTGTCGGATCAGGTGCGGGTCATCCAACGCAACCACAGGTTGGACGACGCCGCACTTGATCGGCTGCGCTCAGAGGTACTGAGCAACCTTATCTTCTCGACTACGACACAGACTGCGGCACCGCCGGTTTTCGAAGAAATCCCACCGGCTTCTCATATAAACCTGCCGCGGTCCAATCATGTTGATGAGGAGACAGATGATAGGGTTGTCACAGTAAGTAGCCAGTGCAACGATCGACTGAGGAGCGCACTGGAAGATGCGCTTCGCGAGTATAGATCGAGTCCGACTCAACTTAGACCCCGTTTATCACGGTTACCTATGCACAAAAAAAATAGGGCGCTAGTGTGTGCTCTAGACTCGCTGCTTAAGAATGTTTTTGAGAGCAGCGAGGACCTCGTTGATACGCACTCGATCCTGTATTGTGGGGCTGTTGCGGCATGTCGTCTAGCAAATGTAAAGTTACCAAGTTGTGACGAAGCTACTCGACCAAAGCCTACCGTACCGGCCTGGCAGTGTAGGATCGAGAGGCGTATTGATGGGGCCAGAGCACTCATTGGCAAACTATACTGCTTCAGGGAGGGCAATACAAGACCACGTGTGATGCGCTTCGTGAGGCGGGCATTTTCGGGGACTGGAATCAGTCCTCGAGAATACATGTCCCGTGTCACGGAACGCATTGACTTCCTGAAGCAGAAGGTTTGTGCATGGGCCAATCGTATTCGGCAGTATAAGCGTCGGGTCGACCGGTACTCGCAGAACCGCATGTTCCAGAGCGATGAGAGGTGGGTATATAGAGCTTGGGAGCGACCTGAACAAAATGTGACTGACGTGCTCCGCCCCGATGCTGCCGCCACGAATGCATTCTGGTGCAACATCTGGTCGGTGCCCGTCTGTCACACTGAGGGTGGCTGGATGCGTGATGTCGAACGCGTGTGTGAAGCTATACCAGACATGGAAAAAGTAACCATCACTCCATTCGATGTAGCCAAAGCAGTTCGTCCGTTACCAAACTGGAAATCTCCGGGACCGGACGGACTGCATAACTTCTGGCTTAAATGGTATAGTAGCTCACACGCGCTTCTGGCATCTCAATTCCAGGCATCCTTAGAGTCTGGGTCGCTGCCTCAGTTTCTAACAACTGGTGTTACCCACCTGCTCCATAAGACAGGTAGTCCCATGGAACCCAAGAATTATAGACCGATTACATGTTTATCGACGGTCTATAAACTTTCGTACATCCATCCTGAGAGCGAAAATTAATGTACACATTGAGAGCAATACAATTATGTCTGCCTCTCAGAATGGATGTAGGAACGGGTCCCGCGGTACTAAGGAGCTACTCCTCATAGACATGGCCATAAGCCAACAGGTTCGTCGATCCCACAAGGATTTGTCGACATGCTGGATAGATTATAAGAAGGCCTACGACTCTGTTCCACATACATGGCTTATGAGGGTGTTGGAGTTGTACAAAATAGATGCAACTCTACGCACCTTTCTTGGGTCATGTATGGGGCAATGGAAGACGGTCCTTCGCTATCCAGGATGTCGACCAATCCAGGGGAATGATGAGCCTATATGGATTAAACGGGGAATATTTCAGGGCGACAGTTTGAGTCCACTTTGGTTCTGCTTAGCCCTGAATCCTCTAAGCACGTTGCTGGAGGATTCAGGCCTGGGCTATCGGTTGAGAAGAGGTGGTCAGGCCATATCTCACCTTCTTTACATGGATGATCTGAAACTCTTTGCCCCCAACAACTTGCAACTGATGGAGTTACTGAAGGTAACTGAAACTTTCAGTAGCGCTATCAGGATGGAATTTGGTGTGGAGAAATGTGCAGTCATGCATGTAAAGCGAGGGGGGATTATGGAATCTGAAGGGATTCAACTCTCGGATTCCATACACCTCAGATCTCTCTCCTCAACCGAAACATACAAATATTTGGGTATGTCGGAAGCGTTAGGCATTAACGTTACTGACATGAAGCAATCGCTGAAGGAGCGCTTCTTTAGCCGCCTTAAAAAGGTATTGAGTAGCCTTTTGTCGGGCGGAAATAAGGTGCGCGCCTTCAACGGTTGGGTCATGCCGGTTTTGATGTACTCTTTCGGCATACTCAAATGGACTCAGACTGAGCTCGACGCCCTGGACAGGAGGGTCCGTACGCTGCTAACCGCAAACCGGATGCATCACCCACGTTCGTCGGTGATGAGACTGTACATCCCGCGGAAGTGTGGAGGTCGAGGCTTTTTAAATGCTAAGACTCTCCACAACCGCGAGGTGTGCAGCCTCAGAGAATACTTTTTAGAATCCGACGTGGGGATGCACCGAGAGGTGGTCGCAGTGGACAAGGGCCTCACCCCGTTGTCCATGGCTAAAGAGAACTGGCGCAAACTTGTAGTACTTACTACTGATGACCGCAAGGAGGTATGGAAAGGCAAGGAGCTTCACGGGCGCTATTATCAGGCTCTTCATGGGCCTGATGTAGATAGCCTGGCGTCCATGGCCTGGCTACGGTTTGGTGACCTCTTCGGGGAAACTGAAGGTTTTGTCTGTGCGATTATGGACGAAGTTATCTTGACGAACAACTACCGGAGGCATATTATGAAGGATGGGACGGTTGACGTGTGTCGGGCATGCCACCGTCCGGGTGAGTCCATCAGACATATTATCTCTGGATGTTCTCGTCTGGCTAACGGCGAGTATTTGCACAGACATAACCAAGTGGCCAGGATTATCCACCAGCAACTTGCTATACAAACTTGTGGATTCTGAGGTACCGTATTATAAATATGTGCCCGACCCAGTTCTCGAAAATGACCATGTCACGTTGTACTGGGATCGGTCTATCATCACTGACAGGACTATTGTTGCCAATAAGCCGGATATAGTGGTGATAGACCGATTAGCGCGCCGCACAATGATAATCGATGTCACCATCCCACATGACGAGAACCTCGTGAAAGCTGAGAAAGAGAAACAAATTAAATATCTTGACTTGGCACACGAGGTTGTCGATATGTGGAATGTGGACTTGGCTGTCATTGTGCCGATAGTTGTTACCGCCAATGGCCTGATGGCCAAAAGCCTCGACGACCACCTGTCGAAGCTGTCGTTGCGCGGTTGGATCAAGGGCCTGATTCAGAAGGCAGTACTCCTTGATACGGCTCGCATTGTGAGGAGGTTCCTGTCTCTGGAGCCCTAACCACCGGTAGCTTGGACCCTGCTCCCGATACCGGTGGACTACTATTTTTTATATTTTTAAATGTTTTTTATATGTTTTCTTTTAAAATATTTAAAAATGTAAATAATATGTGTAAAAATAAATATACGAAATAATAATAATATTTTTATTGCATAAAAAACAGACAGACAACAGATAAGGAAATAAAAAAAAAACCGTAAAGGATACGCACGCTGCTATACAACGGAGCGTGCGGTAAAATAGGTACTTAGGTGAGAGTACCTATTTTACCACACGTTCCATTGTATGGTGCGTAATTTTGAACTTTCGAACAATGTATACAGGCTTCGTAAGTGCATTTTTTGAGCAAATGTGTTGAAAAATATATTTTGCAATGGTAATTAAACTTTATGTTTAAGCATTATGGTTTATAATAAACTGAAGTTGTTAAAATTATTAAAGTTTTTTCTAAGAAATGTAGATGTTTTACGTGTGTGCATACGTGGCCACTTGAGCGACTTATTTTTGTTCCTGATCCTTAATCTAGTACTATTATTTATCGAAGTGCATGAGGGTCGCTTTTGGGTTGCAAATTGAAAAATAAACTTTTTGAAAGTGTACTCTGCGACATATCGAATGAAAGCGCATTTGTATTATATATATATATATATTAAACTGCTGAAAAAAAAAATACTCAAAATAGTATTTTCAACATATTTGCTCACTTACTTGTAACAAGGCAGTGTTAAAGCCTTGTTTATTTTATGACCTCTATTCCAAAATTACGTTCTTTCGTACCTTTTTTAATTTAATATTCAAATATTGCTTGTTTTATACTTGTTTTCTCTGTCAATAGTCTGTTTTTATATTAAAAATGAGTTCTAATTCTACTGCCGAACTAGACTAAGCTCCTATCCATCATTGTCATTTTCCTTCTATTCAATAAATGACAGTTACCAGTTTGTCAGACTTACTAGAACAGTGAAGTGCAGCTTTTATAACCTCTAGCTAGTCACAGTGTATGGTGTACGTACGATTAATAAGTGCTCCTTATAATCAAGCCTACTGTATACAGGGTGTAACAGAAAGGTGTGGTCATATTTAAAGAGCCGGTTCTGTCCATGGAAATGAACAACTTTCTCTAAGAAAAAATAGAAAATTCCCAAAAAAAATGTTGGACTTTCCATACAAAGTTATCATCAGCTGATCAATATTAGTATGGGAGGTAAAAAAAAAAATTTAGAATTTCCTCGGATTTTCTTGAAGAAAGCTGTTCATATTGATGGGCAGATGCAGTTCTTAAAATATGACCACACCTTTCCGTTACACCCTGTATAATAAAATATACGTCTGAACTCGTCGTGTTTATCTTCATCTAACTCTCATCTACGGTCCTCCTACTCTACGTCCTCCTCTTTGTGTCACTCCTTCGACCTTCTCTACGTGTCACAGTACCACCTCCGGCTCCGTTACGTGACACTGGCGCCCAACATGGGGCAATACTTACTAACAAAACTCAAAACAAAACATAACCACCCCATCCTACAGACAGTAACATTACCCAAGGTTCACATCTGAACCCTCATAAGCTGGTAGCATTCACTTGAGCTAAACTCCTCGGAGACATTTGTGTTTGTGACCAGTACTGATTAACGGGAGTGCTGTTGGAGAATATGCTGGTTGGCTTGTAAAAGAGTTGTTAATATTCTATTTACAAAAATAAAATCATTTATCATTACGGTTGGTAGGCATATTTTATAACATGTTTATCTATCATATTTTTCTTTATAGGCGAGAAGGTATTTTATATAACTAATAACTGACCCGGCAAACGTTGTTCTGCTATTAAAAAATAGGGGGTGGGTGTAGGAGGGTGAAAAATAATTTACTACCTGTTCTCATACCTACTGTAGTATCCACGAAATGTGTATAATAATAGTATTGTACTTGGCTTGCCAACGCACCACCGCACAGGCCGGCAGTCCGACCTCAACTGCCGTCCCCACCATTCGGAAAATTATTTATAACCACCGACGGCGTATGCGCTCAAGATAAATCATAAGTATATCTACATACACTACACCTACCAAATATACAAAAAAAATCCCTCTTCTCTAGTACGTAGTAGTACATAAAATCTCAGTGTTTATAAAATATATTATAAATAATAATAAGAAAACGGTATAGAAATGCTGTTCTAGTACTAATCTCTTGCACACCAAGTCAATGGTGGGCATAAGCTTGTATATGTGGATGATCAGTCAGATATTCTTCGGAAAGCTCATAGCTTCGTAACTGCGGTCTAGACTAGAACGGCGTCCTCCCCTTCGGATGGCCGTACTGATTCCACAAAACAAACACCGTGATCCTGGTGGTCCGATGGTGTAACTTGACATGGTAATACAACAATAACCACAAGTTCACAACGTAACAAAAAAACTTAACAACAATAAAACTCGCGTGAAGAAAATAAACATTCGTGCACAGATTAGAAGCCGAACATAGATTCATATTTATTATTGTATTCTATTCTATATTTTTATATGGCAAGCAAAGCCGATGTCGACTATTCTGCCAATGTCCAAAGTTAAATGGAAGAGCAAGTATGTTATAATAATAAGTAATTTACAGAACTGGAACTTTAGACAACAACTAAATTCTTCGATTACAGTTGACACTTGTTGGGTTAGTACTGGACTGAAACAAACAACAAAAATAAAAAATACATAAATAATATAATTGTTAACACATAAAAGATACGTTGCATGCCACATACAGATAAACGGTGCTTTGAAGACTCATAATTTTATATTATTGTGACGAATGAAAATCATAAGCGCCACAAGGAGTTCTGGAGAGGAAAAAGTCAAAAGAGAGGGGAAATTTATTGGCACAGGGATCTTAAATTTAAGGAGACGACGGTATAAATCAAGTGAGGGTAAATTATTTGTACATTAAAAAAAAATGTGATCCAAGGTACCCTCGCTTAATCCACACTCGCAGAGAAAGGAGTCGCGTACACGGATTTTATGAAGAAAGACGGGGGTACAGCAGAAACCTAAACGGATTCTACAGATTACGGAAATAGCAGTTTTGGAAGCCTTTCTGAAGCCAAAGAACCATGGTTTTGGATTTACGACCGGTTGGACAGCATGGAAAAATTTGCCTTTCTTCCTACTAGATATATCCCAATGCTCCTGCCATGAACTCAGGAGATTCAATTTTGGAAGGGACAACAAGTCATAGCTCAGGTGCGTATTATGTGAGAGATCAGCCGTTACAGATGAACAGGCATCTTTAGCCAATACATCAACACATTCATTACCCTTAATGCCACAATGACTAGGTATCCAAACTAACTGGACATCCCTTTGACTACTAGCACACGCCAGTAAAGCTTTTTTAATTTTTAAAATCAAAGGACTATGTAATTTACTTTTAAACGGACTTTGTGCTAAGGCCTGCAAACAACTGAGAGAATCTGTAAAAATTACGGCTTTCTCAATGTTAGTATGTGACTCTATAAAAAGACAAGCTTCCAATACAGCCACACACTCACCAGTGAATACAGAAGCCTCTTTAGGGCATTTAAATTGCAAAATAATTCTGGAGCTTTGGTAGTAAACGGCGGCACCAGTGTTTTCAATATCATTTAATTTTGAAGCGTCAGTAAAAAATGATTGAAACCCATCCCATCGCTCTCCCACCACCGCATTGAAGGCCGAATTCGCCGTTGGGGAATTTTTAGAAATGCCAATATCGTAGAAAATTTTGGGTGTAAAATATAAAACTTCGTATGCAAAGTTGAAAAGGGGAAGTCTAGGATACTGGGAAATCGGACACGCTAAATTTTGTAAAGTTCGGAAGGATTTAAGAACTAAGGGGAATTCTTTGTTTCTCCAAAAATTTGAGCTTCTGCATATGGAATTTAGCTCATTCAATCTCGCTAAAAGAGGATGAGTTGATCTAGAGATTACCCTAGACAGAAATCGGGACGCTAGAAATTGCCGTCTCAGGGCAAGGGGAGGTTCAGCGCATTCGACCTGCAAAGCGTTAATGGGAGAGGACTTCATACAACCTGCGATGATCCGAAGGCATTTGGACTGGATTCGATCTAGCCCTGCTAGAGCACCTTTGTTGCAAGGGATCAGGTGAAATGTACCATAATCTAAAACGCTGCGAACTAAGGCGTTGTACACCAGTTTCATGGTGTAAGGGTGTGCACCCCACCAAACACCGGCTAAAACTTTTAAAATTGAAATTGTTCTTTCGCATTTTTTAATAAGAAAATTTACGTGAAGCTTACCTGTTAATTTTGGATCTAAAAAGACGCCTAAAAATTTAGCTTTATCAACTACAGGGATATTGTGACCAGAAATATTCAGTGAGACCTGAGGAATCCGTCTTTTGCGGGAGAAAATTACTGCCGTGCTCTTAGGTGCGGAAAGGGAAAGGCCATGGCTTAAAAGCCACCGGTTCAAGGAATCCAAAGAGAGGCATAGAGATGAAGCAGCGTCAACAATCGAGTTATCTGTCACATACAAAGCAATGTCATCGGCGTATTGAAGAATTTGACAATTATTATTTAGGCATGACCCAATATCAGCCGTATACAAATTGTATAAAAGGGGACTAAGTACCGATCCCTGAGGGAGTCCCTTCCAGGTCTGTCTCTCATCAAATTCGTCTCCCTGAACTCTCAGAACCAGTGACCGTGACATAAGGAGTCCACATATGCATTGGATCATCTTAGCCGGGAGACTCAGCTGTTGCAATTTCTGCCTGAGTACGGGAAGAAGAACGTTGTCATATGCGGAGGAGATGTCAAGAAAAGCGGCAATAACGGATTGGTTTTTCGAGAAGGCTAGGCGAATATCCGTAACTAGGACACCGATACTGTCCATTGTACTAAGCCCTTTTCTAAAACCAAATTGGAAATTTGGCAGTAAGTCTCTCGACTCAACTATCCACTCAAGACGATTTTTAATTAGGTGCTCCAGTAGTTTGGCCAAAACTGAGGACAAAGCAATTGGCCGGAGACCATTCGGATCATCCACATGTTTGCCAGGTTTCAATAAGGGAATTATGATCTGAAGTTTCCATTGGTCTGGAACCCAACCATGACTATAACAAAAGTTGATTATATTTAAAAAGTAGGTTTTAGCCTTGTCGCCAGCATGAGAAATAAATGAATACGGCACACCGTCAATACCAGGGGCTGAGTCCCGGACATGTCGGAGTACCACATTCAATTCTTCCAAAGTAAATGGCGAATCAAAGGGATCTTCTGCTGAATTAGGGACATTACATACATTTACACATTCGGATAAAAGGGGAACATACGGTGGAGCTATTTTGTCAAAGAAAAGTTCAGCCGTTTCCCTAGTTATTGGTGACGAATTAGAAGGGGAACATCCACGCCTAAACCTTTTTATATTTTTCCAGACTTCTGAGATTGCAGTAGACGGAGACAAGGAGGTGCAGAATTTCACCCAGCCAGCACGTTTTTTCTTGCGAAGAAGACGTTTGGCTCCAGCATTACTTTGAAGGTACGCTAAAAGATTACTGGTACTCATATCTGCATTGTAGCGCCTCTCTGCCTCATTCCTTGCTTTGACAACGGAAGTGCATTCTGAATCCCACCACGGAGGTGAAGGGATCTTATTTCTTGCACTGTTTCTCAGTGGAAAAGAAGAATCTGCACTCGAAACAACAGCTGTGACAAAACCCTCATAACAACTCTTGGCATGACGGTGACCAGAAGGGTCTGGTAAACATGAATTTAAATTAGGAAGAGAATCAATTTTATCCTCCAATAATGACACAAACCTAGTCCAATCTGGTTTGGATAAGTTATATTTCAAAAGTGGAGGAGAAGTTTTTTCTAAATAAGTTCGATTAATTAAAGAAATGACAATAGGGTTGACCATTACCCTACCATGCGACAGGGTCGTACATTCCCAGTGAGTTGATGCAGCTAGTTCCACCGAACAAAAAGTTAGGTCTACACAACTCTTTTGTTGACCGGGAAGAGATCGACGAGTTGGACAGCCATTGTTTAGAATGCAGAGATCTAAATCATCCAAAACCTCAACCAGAGCTATACCGAAGGCATCACAGCGTTCAGATCCCCATCTATAATGATGGCAATTAAAGTCACCCATGACCATAAGTGGGCCTTGCACATTGCTAAGAATGTTTCTTAAAATAGGTAGGAAATCACGGTGAGGATGCGCAATATAAATGGAAAACACTGTGATGCCCTCAACCCTTCCTGCTACAATACTCAAATTACCCTCAAGTGAAGGCAAATTTAAGGAGGAAAGTGGGACCCGATTGTTAACGAAGAGAGCCGACCCTCCGTACCCATCGGATCTATCACACCTAAGGATGTTGAAATGTGGCATACGGAAGCTAAGACTTGGGGTGAGCTAAGTCTCAGCTATGGAACAAGCCAGTGGCTTGTATTTATTCAAGAGGAATATGAGGTCGTGCTTTTTATGCCACACACTCCTCACATTCCACTGAAGAAAAGTTTGACGGGACGCCATTTTTAAAGTTTGTTAGAAGAGAAATAAGTTGTTCGGCAACGTTGGACGGTAATTGAGAGTTAGTAGAAGAGGAAGAGATAAGTAATGGTAAGAGTTTTACTAGAAGTTCAATGACTGTAACATTATTATTGATGGGGACGTTATTATTAAGAGCACAGCCATTAGACTGTGAAGATTGAGGAGTGTTTACTATTTGCCGATGGGAGGCTTCATTATAGGATTGGAAAAGAGGGGCATGGGTCCTGGGCTTGAGCGTGACGGTTTTACGGTAAGACTGTGATTTAGCAGCATTGGCATAGTTGCGAGAAACTATCGGAATGGATTTGCTAGCCTCAACGTATGATATGGATTTCTCAGCCATGATTGTTTTAATCGCTTTCTGCCTACCATGCTCGGGACAAGACCTGCTATTAGCAAAGTGGTTTCCCGAACAAAGCACACAGAAGGCCTCGCCTTCAGAAATGTTGCAACCATCACCAGGGTGATTGTGGCCACATTTACTGCAGCGTGGATTCGACCTGCAAACATTTGCAACGTGGCCAAATCGACAGCACTTACGGCATTGGATGGTAGGATAAATGTATTGCTCAACAGGAAGGGAAGTGTAACAACAAAATACCCGCTTTGGTAAGACCTGTCCATCGAATGTAAGCACGCAAGTTTCAGTAGGCTTCCACTCCACTATACCTTCAGTCTGAACCTTCCGGTTAATTCTGCGTACTTTTAAAATTTGTCCACAGCCTGTGGGCACAGATAAATAGGTCATTGCCTCTTCCTCAGTTATGTCTGAGGGAACCCCTGTAACTACTCCCATTCTGGTTATATTAAACATCGGGATTGCAGCTGTATATCCATGTTTAGACAACAAGGTGTTTATAAGGAAAGCGTTTGCATCCTGAGGGGATGCAAACTCAACAGAAACCCTATTTCTGCCAACTTTGTTGACTCCGCCGCGGATAATGTTAGCGATTTTGTTAGTAATTAAAAATTTCCCAAAGTTTACCGGATGGAGAGTGGTGCCAGCATTAGCCTGCGTCTCGACGCGAGAAACGTGGACAATATATGGACCTTTATCCAAAGCAGAGTATCTTACCCGGCCAATTTGACTCTTAGGCTGTTTGTTAGGGGATGTCACTGAAGATAATTCCGAATTACCAGGACGTTTACGAGAACTTTGTAGGACTTCCATGTCAGACACGCTGCAGACTACATCTGCAAACAGCGATAGAGGATTCGGCGAGGGAGGAAAAGGAGTTAAGGAAGCTGGAATGACAGGCGGGACAGGATCAGGTGGCTTGTTTTTATCCATTATGAGTAAAAAAGAAGGACTATCACAATACAAACCTGTTTACAAACAAGGACAACACACTTATATATAAAAACAAGTCACAAAAGTAGTAAAAACGAAGAATTATAACCACAAGAAACTGGGAACAACGTGCACTCCAAGAAACCCGTGGCGAGAATCCATTTATTATTGTAGTCTGCATAGATTATTATACTATTTAAATAGAGAATGACAAACCCAAAAACGTCAAAATTCAGTGACAGTATTGTTTGCAGCGGCGGCGGCGCACCGCACCGAAAAGGTTTCATACAGAATGGACGAACTTCGCTGTCTCATTTGTGATTCATTTAATTAAAAAAAGAAATAATTTAAATGCTTCATTTTTTCCCATTTTTTAACTCAAATATCTCAAAAAAGTATATCACTTACGAGATTTATCATTAACATTTTTTGTCTGCAATCATATAATCTATCGATTGACACTTATTTCATCACTGGCCGCCAGTAACGGTCTGTAGGTAGTTAGGTATGCCAGGTCCCATACAAAAAAGTCGGATCGAATTTTTTATTTTCATATAAAATATATCATAATAAATCAAGCAATAAACAAAGTGAAATAAACAAGAAAAAGCGGTTGCTACATTCATTATTGAACGCGTATGTGGATTACGACACGGTATGGTCTGATCACTTCCCGCTTATTGTCGAGTGTAATTTAAATGTGATGCCGCAGATGGTACATCACAATGTCAGGTTGAATAAGGTAGTAGCGTGGGGTGTACGAAAGGAGGAAGAGATTGCCCTGTATAGGAATGAATGTAATAGGAAGCTCAGGCTTGTTGACTTTCCTGAAGAGTGTATACAATGTGCAGACTTTTGCTGCCGTGACCATGGTCACAGGCGTGCCATTGACAGATTGTACTCTGATATTGTGACTGCTCTTCATGACGCGTCTATGGCGGGTCGGGGTGGCATGAGGACGGGTATAGTTGGTTCGCGTGTAGTAGGGTGGAACAAAAACGTCAGCGAGGCTCACCGGTTGGCCAGAACAAAATGTATTGAATGGGTGTTATGTCGCAAACCTAAGTGCGGGGAAGTATCGCGATATACTTATGTGTGAAAGCAGGAGGATGTTCAAATCTAGGCTTAAATGGTGCCAAGATCATCAGGACCAATTGAAAATGGATATCCTTGGTGTGAAGCACTCAAACGAAGACTTTCGTAGTTTTTGGCAGGGTACCAAGAAGGTAAATTTAAGACCTGGCCTACTGGTGAGTGTCGACGGGGTTAGTGAGTCGAGAGAAATAGCAAATTTATTTAAGTCCTACTTCTCTGTCAAGCCTCAGTGGGCAAAGCAGAATGTGGAGGTCAATACTGCAGAGCTGATAGGAGTGATGGAGACAAGGATTCTGGCCATAGATGTTGATAAAATTATAAAACATATGACTAGAGGCAAATGTCCTGGTCACGACAGCCTCAGTATTGAGCACCTGCAGTATGCCCACATGTGTCTGTGTTTAAGCTATGTTCTACTCGCTATGCTTGAGCCATTCCTACCTGCCGTATGACTTCATGAGAACGGTAGTAGTACCTGTGGCGAAGAATAAAACCGGTGATCTAGCCGATAAAACTAACTACCGGCCTATCTCTCTAGCTACTGTTATAGCAAAGGTGTTTGACGGTTTGCTTGAGACTCGGTTAAATAATCACGTGAGACTGCACGATAATCAGTTTGGATTTAGGCCCAAATTATCTACAGAGAGTGCAATACTGTGTCTCAAGCACGCCGTCCGATACTACACTGATCGTAAAACACCAGTGTATGCGTGTTTCCTCGGCCTGTCAAGGGCCTTTGATACGATTATCGAAAGACGGACAGACAGACAGACGGACAGACGAACAGACGCACAGACAGACAGATGGACAGACGGATGACGGACAGATGGATAGATGGACAGACAGACAGACGGATACACGGACGACGGACAGACGGACGAAGGACAAACAGGCAGACGGACAGCTGGACAGATAACAGACGGACAGACGGACAGATGGACGACGGACAGACGGACAGTCTCACAGACTGACAGACGGACAGTCTCACAGACTGACAGACGGACAGACGAACGATGGACAGACAACAGACGGACACACGGACGACAGACAGACGGACGCCGGACAAACAGACAGACGGACAGATGGACCGACGGACAGATGGACAGATGGACGGCGGACAGACAGACAGACTGACAGACGGACAGACGGACGACGGACAGATGGACAGACAGACAGACGGACAGCCGAAAAGATGTACATATGGACAGACGGACGACAGACAAACGGCCACACGTACAGACAGGCTCCGATTAGACGCAATAATTTTTTTGTCAGACGACGGACAGACAGACAGATGGACAGACGGACAGACGATAAATAGTAATATATTTTAATAATTATTGAAAGAATGAATACATGTCTTTGTCTTCATAGAAACACCAGTCTACGGGTCGCCCGGCGCCCCATGCTCGGGCAGAAGACCACTCAAACTCGACAAAATTGGATAGAAAGAACTTTGTCTTTTCTTGGTAGAATAGAGATAGAAATGGTCATGTTACGGGGGCTGGTATCGTATGATGTATTGTGGCGAAAGCTGGAGGGCATAAACATTATCGGAGCATTATCGGAGCCACCCACACTTTCAGCATGTTGGATGCTATGTTGATGATGTGTGTGTAAACAACCTGAGCTATGCAGACGACATGGTGCTGCTGAGCACGTCGGTGTGTGGATTGCGCGGGCTGTTGAAAATGTGTGAGGAGTACGCTGGCAGCCATGGTCTTATGTATAACGTTGTTAAAAGCCAATACATGGTTTTTCAGGGAGGCGCCAAATGCCCACAACATGTGCCCTCTGTTCGTCTGAATGATGTGGCATTGCAACGGGTGTATAAATTTAAATACTTGGGGCACTGGGTAACGGCCGACCTGAAGGACCATGTCGACATTGAGCGGGAGCGAAGGCCACTGTCTAAGAGAGCAAATATGATAGCCCGTAGGTTTGCATGATGTTCAAAGCAAGTAAAGATTACACTTTTCAAAGCGTCTGTACATCCCTATACACGTGCAATCTATGGGCATCTTACTCACAAGCTGTTTACAGTGCCCTCCGGGTCCAGTACAACAACGCGTTCAGGGTAATGTTGGGGCTGCCCCGCTTCTGCAGCGCCTCGGGCATGTTTGCGGAAGGTTTGCACCGACATTTGTCATGTTATAATTTCAGGTTTAAGTTCAACTCTATAGATATTATTTCAATTCTGTGTTTTGGCATTTCATTATCTAATTATTTAATTGTAATTGACATTTGATATTTTATTCTGACATTTACTAGCATATTTTGTTTTTTTTTTTTTAAATTGACATTCAATTTTGAGTTGTTAATTAATTTAATATGAATGTGTGAATTTGAGTTAATTGATGACAAATTGTTACTTTATGTTATTGTTTTTTTTTTTTTGTTTTATGTTGAATATGGGTTTAATGGCCTACCTGAAATAAATGAACTTTTATTTTAATTTAATTATTTCCTCCTATAAATTTTACTTAATTTTATAAAATAATGGTAGATTGTAATAGAAGAATATCTTATCTAAAACTTGCAATTTCATCTAAACTAGATCCATTATTTTTCTAGAAATATTTTAAGGCTAGGATATTCGAGCGCAGTAGGCATTTAGCCTTACCTCAGTCCCCGCCAGCAAGTCGCGCGAACGCACATTTCAAATGAACTCCCTGACCCCGCTGTGCAAAAATAACCCATTAATGTCTTTAATTAACATAACACACGACTGCTGCATCGGAGGTTATACAGTTCAAGTATTCTATGGAGCGGTTGATTACTCCCTAAATAAGCTAAAATCATTACCGATCATGGTCTACCCCTTGATCACTACTTTAATCTGTGGCTTTAAACCATAATAATCTTTCGGAGTGGTTGATTACTCCATAAATAAGCCATAATCACACTACCTATGGTAATATTTTTGCCACTTCATTATTTAGAGCGGCTATAGCTACTCTTTAAATAAGCCTTAGGTCCGTCAAAAACATCATTATTTTTACGCAAAAAACATCATTATTATTTTTCTGTGCCATTGAATACGCATCACACAGTCACAGAGGCGACTTGTTCTTACTTACCATTGCAATCTTAAATTTATACGATCGCTTGCCTAAGCGGACGTGCCTTTTGTTCTGCTTATAATGTGTTATAATTAAATTATTACTACTAAATTGTTATTTAAATTATATATGCAGTGTCGAATTGATAGAAACACTGACTTACGCATCCATTGCATTAGAAATTAACTACATCCTATAGACTAGTGTTACAGTGGTGGATATGGCTAGCTCAGGATCTAGCCCGTTTGGCCGTAGCCAATTGCTGCGACGTAGTCCTCCACCGACGCCAACTGAACGAGACAAGCCTCCAATTCCACCAGCACCCACGGAACATGGGTTACCCTCGGAAGTGATACCTACGTCGGAAATGCAGAAATGGATGAGCACAATAGAGTGCATCTTGAGCGAAGTGTGTAGTATAGTAGCAGAGGGCAAAATGAATTTCGAGCAGAAGATCCGTGTGACCAATTTATGCCGTAAGGTGACTAATGGGACATCTCAGATGGCTGTTATGTATCAGTCCTTGACACATAAAACTACTCAAGCGTACACCACTATTGAACACCTACAAGAGCAGCATAGCATTGCGAATTCACTTCGGCAATTCAAAGAGGACTTAGAATGTAAAATGAAGCCCGCAGAAACTACTTCCTTCGCGAATATGGTCAAGAAGGGCTCCGACAACTACATCCGCCCTGCAAATTTAAGCTCCGTTGCTATTTATCCTAGCGATAAATCTAAAACCAGCGACGACACTAAGTCCCTCGTCCAGAAAATCATCTCTCCCGAGGAACTCAAACTACATGTTCGAGGCGTCAGAAAAGTGAGAAACGGAGGGGTCTTCATCAGCACGGACAAGAGAGCAAACATAGAAAAATTACGGAAGTCGGAGAAACTAGCTTCATCGGGCTTTACCGTTGAAGAACCAACAAAGCGCCGTCCTAGGATTGCAATTATTGGTGTCCCCGTAGCCCTAACTGAACAGGAGGTGATTGTATTTTCGAGCAAAACCTCTCTGAGAAGCTGCCGAACACAACCCGTGAGTCCCTCTTAGCTACAATAAAATTAAGCCATAAATCAGGTAAGAAAAATCTGAGTAGGTACCTGTAATTATATTATAGAATTACCAGCTAATGTCAGGAGAATTCTTATTGACCAAGGGCGAATTTTCATCAGTTGGACGTCCTGCCCCGTGCGAGAGATTTCACGATAGTCACCAGGTGTTTCAATTGTCAGCAATTTGGACATGCTACCAAGTATTGTCGAGAAACTAGCACAACTTGTAACCACTGTGGAGAGACTGGTCATTCCTTCAAGGATTGCAGCAATAAAAACGCTCCCCCCAAATGTGCGACGTGCAATCGCTTCAAGCGCAAATGTGACCATCAAACTGGTGATGCTAATTGCCCGGCACGCAAGTTCGCAGTGGAAAAATATATTAATTCTATAGATTATGTAGGCGCCTAAGAGCGCTACAGGTTTTATATCTTTTTAAGCACGCAAAGAGGAGTTTAATTTTATTTTTACATTTTTAAATAGTAACTTTACTTATATTATGATCGATAATTTGCTTTGTGACTTAGATAGCTTTTCTGTGTCTGAAACTAAAATCTGTAATGTTGAAGACTGTGAACATTTTATTCCCGCTGTGGGTAAAACATTAACTTTGGTCACCCAAAATATTCGCAGTATAAACAGAAACATGAACGGTTTCGAAGTGTTGTTACAGAATCTTGGCATAAGCTGTGATATAATTGTCCTGACAGAATGTTGGTTATCCAACCAGACACTCAATTTACCGCCCCTGGATGATTATTATTCCCACAAAACCAATCGACACATCAATCAAAATGACGGCTTAGTCATTTATATCAAGAAAAATCTGAAAGCAACCGTAGAGGAACCGATAGTTCAGGATAGTAATTGCTTGATCATTAAAATTAGCACCGATATAGTGGTTATGGCTGTATAAGTGTATACAGACCTCCTTCTCAAGATATACACCGATTTTTAGACTCTCTTGACACACTTCTAAAAAAGTTGTATAATTATAAAAACATTATACTAATAGGCGATATAAATATTAACATTGGTTCCGGGAACATCGATAATCATGCACATAATTACCTAAACATTGGCTCATAATAATATCACGGACTATTGCCAGCTTATCATTATCTCACGCATCAAAGTGGGTCATGCTTAGATCATATTATTTTGAAAACAAAAACACCAACCAAAACATTCATTACTAATTCTTTACTAACTGATCATAATGCAATTTAACTAACATTACAAATATCTTTACCTAGAAAAAACTGCATGCGCAGCTATACTAAAGTCAATATGGCAAAACTTGAAAATGACATACGCAGCATAAATTTTGATTCAGTTTACAACTCATGCGACGCTAATACTTCCCTAAACTACTTTATAGGCTCACTGCAACATGCAATAAATTAAAAACACATTCACTACTAAAATACCTAGGCAATATAGTAATGTCAAACCCTGGATTACACCAGGTCTCGTCCGTTGTATAAGACACAGAGACAAATTGCACCTAAAATCTAAACTCGCACCTGACAACGAGGTTCTTAGCATAACGTACAAAACGTACAGGAACTTCTGTAATAACCTTCTGAAGAAAATAAAAATGAGCTGCAATCAGTAGGAAAAAATAGTAAACTTGTCTGGAAATTCATAAGAACAAATACTTTTAAGGCAAAAAACTCCGAACCTCCACTTGATTTACTATCAACAGATATTAGCCCATCTGTCGCAGCAGATAAAGTAAATCATTTTTTTGTCAACGTTGGTAAAAATTTGGCTGAAAAAACACCTGAAACTAGAACTCACCCTTGCCAAAACCAGACTAGTGTAACTGTACGTCCAGTTAATTCCTTTGTTTTATTAGTTACCGACGACGTCGATGAAGTTTTAAGAATAATTTCCGGGTTAAAAGATGAATGCGCTGTCGGGTGGGATGATATACCAAATAGGATCCTTAAGAAATTTAAATACCTACTTGTTCAGCCTTTAACACATATCTTACAGCTACTCGTATGTCTGTCAAATGGAGTTTTTCCTAACCTACTTAAAAAGCATTGGTCACGCCTATATTCAAATCTGGAGACAAGTACTGCGTTAATAACTACAGACCCATTTCAGTCTTAACGGGCCTCTCGAAAATTTTGGAAAGAATTATAAATAATAGGTTAATAAAATATCTTGAGGACAACAAATTACTATCAGATAGTTTTTTTTTTTTTTGGGGGGTGGGAAATCATCCTATGACTTCTTCCGCTCTAGCGTGGAGCGGAAGAGCGTGTCAGACTCTTACTGACTAAAACCCACCCCTGTTCCTCCCTGCCTTGAGTGCCCAGGGGCGAGGTAACTCTTTCGAATTTATCCTCCACCCCCGGGCAGGCATCGGCCGTGGCAGGCCCCGTCCCTATTGCTGACAACTCTTTGAGGCGCGCGTGGAACACTACGCGCCGTCGACTCTCGGGCCTGGTGCTGATCGGACGGCGAGTTACCCACTACTCGTCGTCCGCAGGCCCGGGTCTACGGTGGCCGGAGATCGTCTCGCGGCCCCTGGCGTCTCCTGCGGCGGTCGCGGCTGGGGGTGCTAGGGCGACTCGGCTGTTGTTGAGTCTCCCTAACGTATGCCGCCTCCCTCTTCGCGAGCATTACTGCTTCGCAGAAGGAGGAGACGGCCTCCCATTCCCTCTCGCTCCGTACCATGGCCTGAACCAGGGCACGGCGCGAGAGGTCGCTGTCGCCTATCGCATCCACGAGGACACGGCGGTGTTCTGCCCAAGCGGGGCAAACCTCCACCGTGTCCTCTGGGCGATACACTCAGGGGTCACCTCCGCCTTGACACGACACAGGTACCTCCCGAAACAGCCGTGTCCGGTGAGCACCTGCGTCAGGCGGAAGGTGAGGTTGCCATGGCGCGTCTCCAGCCAAGCCTCAAATAGGGGCACTACCGCCTCAATGGTGGCGTGCTCAGCGCTGGGTTGCGACAGTCGCTCTCTCCATGTCACCATGGGATCCTGTCGGAGCTCCGTCCGCCGAGCCGCGAGTTGTCGCGGCAGCAGAGTTTCGCCCCGGCGTTTGGCCTCCTCGCGCCACTCGTACAGGTGCGCGAGGATTTTTGCCTCCAGATCCCACGGTGACAGTCCGGCAAAGAGGCTCGCAGCCTCACGGGAGATCGTGCGGTAACCTCTGATCATGCGGATCGCCATGACCCTCTGGGACGCGTTCATATGGCGAGCTGATCGCTGCCTCAATGAACGCGCCCACAACTCAATGAACGCGCCCACAACTATCAGATAGTCAATTTGGTTTTAGACCAAAAAGGTCAACCTGCCAAGCAGTACTCAAAATGACAAATTATATTACTACTAATCTGGATAATGGCTTGCATTGCATGGGAATTTTTAACCGACGAAAAAAAAGGAGGAGGTTCTCAATTCGACCGTATATATGTTTTTTTTTTTTTTTGTGTATGTTTAGCCCTCACTCCGTCATTTATGAACCGATTTGATTATTCTTTTTTTGTTAGATAGGGTACACCTCAAGGGTGGTCCCATGTCAAGGAAATCAGGATCTGACTATGGAATCCTGATAAAATTGAGAGAAAACCTCGAAAATTGTGGGCACGTTTAGCGTTTCTGTATGTATGTTCAGCCCTCACTCCGTCATTTATGAACCGATTTTGATTATTCTTTTTTTGTTAGATAGGGTATACCTCAAGGGTGGTCCCATGTCAAGGAAATCAGGATCTGACAATGGAATCCTGATAAAATTGAGAGAAAACCTCGAAAATTGTGGGCACGTTTAGCGTTTCTGTATGTATGTTCGGCCCTCACTCCGTTATTTATGAACCGATTTTGATGATTCTTTTTTTCTCAGATCACATTAATAAAATTTATGATATATATAGATTAATAAAATGATTAATTACCTACATTTAGCCTTCTTCATTTCTACGTACCTATAAAATTTAGATATTTAATAATCAGATTGTTGTTTGGCGCCGACTCAAAATTAGTTTATACAAAATTTGATATTTTATGTAGGTAAATAAGCTCATTACTCAAGACTTAAAAGGTTTATTTATTTTTTGCTTTTTATTTCTTTTTCGTCGGTTAATTTTTTTGTTAAAAAGTTTTTTTCCTGGATCTTGCCAAGGCTTTCGACACTATTTCTTGCTCTAAACTATTGCACAAGCTTGAAACACTTGGAATAAGAGGAACACAACTCCTACTTATTTCTGATTATCTTAGAAATCGTTATCAGTGTGTAAAAATCGGTCAGTATAAAAGTTCAGAACTTAAAAACAGCTGCTACGGCATTCCACAAGGAAGTATTTTGGGACCAACGTTGTTTTTAATTTATATAAATGAACTGTGCAACCTGAAATTACCAGACGGTATCATAATATCATACGCAGATGACACAGCCCTGTTGCTTACGGCTAAATCACGAGAAGAGGTCTATAAAAACGCTCAGAGTGGCTTTAACATAGTATCAAATTGGCTTTGTATGAATCTACTAACGTTTCAGGAAGCAGTAGGTACACGAAGGGCCAGCTTTGAGCCTATTACTCTTAAACCTTGTAATGGAATATCTTACAACACCCCTCAAGACTATGTTTCACAGTCTAAGGCCTGGAAGAACTAGAAGCACTGGAAGTCAAACATTTCAAGTACTTAGGCTGGTCTTCGATGTGTGTGTAGGTTCACGTGCATATTGTTTCGTGCATAAGCTTTTTTCTGACACCGAGCGCTCCGAGCTCAACCACACTGAAAAAAAATTGTGTACCTACGTACGAGAATTTAAACACACATTCAAGACCAACCCGCCTCGGGAGACAGAAGAACTATACGATTGACGCCAAAATAACCCACCGCGAAAACAACGGGTGGATGAAGTGGCGAGAACTATCAGACGTGTTATGCGATAGCAGAATGTGCGCACCTAGAAACCACGGTGCGCCCTGCGCTCGTCTATGGTGCCGAATGCGTGTCTATGAAAAAGGTCCATACCATGAAACTGCATACGACAGAGATGAAAACCCGAAAAACACATGACCAGATAAGTCCTTTGGCATCGACACCGGTCTGAAAAAGCGTGGAACAACAACCGTCTTCTATCTAAACAACGACTTGAAGGCAGGCAATTTGGATGTTTCGAGTACCCAGCACAGATAGGTCTGTTTTGTTTATTGTTAATAGGCACGCGTTTGACCACTATCTCACCTGATGGTAAGCGATGATGTGGTCGAAGATGGAGCACGCTTGCCTAGAAGTAACCTCCTCTCCTTAAAGACTCCCAGGTTGTAGCTATCAGGAAACACAGACTCCGGTAGGGAATTCCACTCCCTAGCTGTACGCACAATAAATGTTTTCTCAAAACGCTTCGAGCGTATGGATGGGATGTCCACCATGAACCGGTAGCACTTCGCCGTACGTCTTGTGGTCCGTTGATGAAACGGGCTTGGCCGAATAAAATTATGCAATTCCGTCGCACACTCCCCAAAATGTAACCGATAGAAATCAACAGGCTAGCAACTATGTTCTAGACTTTGGAGTTTCGACTCAACGAGCCTATCATTGCCGATAATCCTCTTGGCTCGTTTCTCAATTGACTCAAGGGCATCAAGCTGGTATCTGGCAGATCCGTCCCAAATATGAGAACAGTACTCCATACACGATCGAACTTGTGCTAGATAGAGTTGGAGCAGTTGTTCCGGCGTACCGTCTCACCTTTGCGAGGATCCCCAACTTTTTGGCAGCAACTTGAGCCTTTTGCCTCTATGAAAGGACCAAAATTGAGGGTAGATGTTAAAGTAACACCAAGAAGATCAAGTTGGTCGGTTATCGGCACGGTCACACCTCGGAAAGATGGAGCCGGGTGAAATTGGCTCCTCTTAGCAGAAAAAAAGAAACGCCTGGGTCTTAGCAGCATTGAACTTGACCAGATTGGCATCGCCCCATTCTGAGACAGCCTGTAAGGACAAGTTCAAGCGCCCAACCATAGCCTCTCGGAAAGACCGGACCTGAGACCCACTAGCTCGTGCGTCAGGCACGTATCTCTCGGCAACAGTGCTGTCGTCTGCATACCCAAAGGTACCGGGTTTTAGCAGATCGTTAATATGCAGTAAAAACAATGTTGTCGAGAGCACCGACCCCTGAGGAACACCGGCATTAATATCCAGCAGTCCGGACGAGCAGCCATCTATGACTACTCGGATAGACCGATCCTTCAGGAAATCTGCAATCCAATCACACAAACCAGCGGGCAGACCGAAGGAAGGAAGCTTGCCAATTAGGCTGTCGTGCCAGACCCGGTCGAAGGCCTTCGAGATGTCAAGGGAGACCGCAAGGGCTTCCCCTTGTTTGTCGATGGCCTCACTCCAGATGTGAATGGCATACGCTAGAAGATCCCCAGTTGACCGATTTCGTATTGTTGGTCACTGAGGATATCGTTAGCTTCCAGATATGCCAGGAGCTTGTCATTCAGTATACGCTCCATACTCTTACAGAGGACGGAAGTTACCGAGATGGGCCTATAATTTGCTGGGTCAGCTCGACTACCCTTCTTGGGCACGGGTTGCACATTAGCTTGCTTCCAAGCCATCGGGACTTTTCCAGTCTCAAACGAAAAACGAAATAGGCGTGTCAAGATCGGAGACAACTCAGGCACACAAGTCCTCAGTACAATTGCCGGTATCCCGTCGGGGCCACTAGCCTTGTTCACGTCTAGGTTACGTACATAATCGACTCGCATCCACCAAGAGTACCAGCGGGCCTCGCGCCACCAGGATCTAGACGCGAAGATTCCGCAAACAGAGAGGCAAACAAGTTTGCTTTCTCCTCAGCGGAGTGGGCCAGCGACCCGTCGGGTTTCAGCATTGGAGGTCTGTGCTGGGTCGTTAGGCTAAATAATGGGCTATGGCTAGGCACGGAGAGAAAAACTTAGTATTTAGTAGCGCCTTGCTAGGTTACTTTTTTAGGGTTCCGTACCCAAAAGGGTAAAACGGGACCCTATTACTAAGACTCTGCTGTCCGACATCTGTCTGTCTGTCCGTCTGTCACCAGGCTGTATCTCATGAACCGTGATAGTTAGACTGTTGAAATGTTCACAGATGATATATTTCTGCTGCCGGTATAACAAAAAATACAAAAAAAACAGAATAAAATAAATATTTTTCCCATTCGCGGCTCGGCGGACGGAACTCCGGCAGGATCTCATGGCGACATGGAGACAGCGACTGTCGCAAACCAGCGCTCATACGTGACGCTCATCGTTCATACGTGATGTTTCGTTGTCGGCGTTATCTTTTAACGGCGTATCGTTGTCGGCATTATCGTTGTCGGCGTATCGTTGTCGGCGTTGTCGTTGTACTGGCTGGCTGTATGACTCGTTGCTGAAGAGCTTGGAGGAAGTGATGATGATGACGTCACGCTGGAGTAGCTGCACGAAGGCTGCGCTGACGAGGTGATGACGTCATGACGAAGGCTGCGCTCACGTTCATAGTCGAGGCTCACCACTGTGGAGGGTATGCGGAACAGGATGTAAAGTCCCGCAAACCTCCGTTGAAAATGGAGGATCCTCCGACCAGACGGGTGTTGTGTCTGGTCCGGGCAACTGCCCGATAGTTGATTTTTAAGAAGAACAAGCACTAGGTAAGTACAGAATCAAGAATTAGAAGGAAAACTGAAGCTATAGGCAAACTAGGTCGCGTATCGTAATCGCGGATTTAAATAAATTAGCGCGTGCATTCGCCGTCGGAGCAGACTAACGACTGGCGCGGATGACCGAGCGATCGCGGCTCGAGGCGCGCATGCGGGGGGGGTAGACGGTGCGCTGGCGCAGGCGGTGAGGTGCAAACAGCTGATCGTGGACGGTGCCACAGTACTCCCCCGTTTAGACCACTACTGCGAGCAGTAAAAATCTGGGAAGGGCACCCGACGCCCGGACCTCGTCCTCCTCTCTTCTTCTTTTGCTGGAACAGGGAGTGCAGCTGGTGGCTCAAGAACTGTTGGTGGCTGATCGTTTGCTTCCTGTATGACGTAGGCCGGCTTCAGACGATCAACACTGACGGTAACTTCCTTACCACGTACGTCAAGTCTGTAATATTTGGGATGGCGCTGTATAACTTTATACGGTGCCCCGCAATGCCCCGCATGCGCGCCTCGAGCCGCGCGCGATCGCTCGGTCATCCGCGCCAGTCGTTAGTCTGCTCCGAGTGGCTCCGACAGCAAATGCACGCGCTAATTTATTTAAATCCGCGATTACGATACGCGACCTAGTTTGCCTATAGCTTCAGTTTTCCTTCTAATTCTTGATTCTGTACTTACCTAGTGCTTGTTCTTCTTATATTTCGAACTGTGAACCTGATCTATCCTATTAAAACTTCTATCTTCAACTTATAAAATCGCCTGTCATTTCTTCTCACACCTCCAAGCAACCACAAATATATACCGCCATAAATATGTAATGTCATATTCTACAGATTTGAGAATTTCACAAAATATTTAAGAAATACTTAACTATTTTTTTAAATAAAAATGATTTAACCCAGAGCTAGTACTTTCTGAGATTTAGGCTATGCCACTATATCCACGCGTCTGGATTGAGGACCCAAGTTATTTAACTATAAATTTAAATTCACGTTTAATTAAGAAATTCATAGCTCTTTACTAAGTTTTACCTATTTTTTACTAATTTCCCTATAAGTCTTATTTCGTTTCGCAAGGATAAAAAAACCGGCCAAGTACGAGTCGGACATTATTTATAAAAACGGAAAAAAAATCACGTTTGTTGTATGGGAGCCCCCATATTTATTTTATTCTGTTTTTTAGTATTGTTTGTTATAGCGGCAACAGAAATACATCATCTGTGAAAATTTCAACTGTCTAACTATCACGGTTCATGAGAAACAGCCTGGTGACAGACAGATAGACGGACGAACAGCTGAGTCATAGTTATAGAGTCCCATTTAACCCTTTGGGTACGGTACCCTAAAAATGGGCCCTCGATCCAGATGCACATGAATATAAACTTTATGTGAAACAAAAATCAATGATTTATATTTCTTCAAAGTGAGAATTCTGCTTATTGATTATTCTATGAAATGATAATGAAGGTTTTTAATTCCTTGGCCAAGTTTTGTGATGATGGAACGTCTTGTAATAAAGGAAGGGACAAGGGTCTGAAGAATCGTAACTATTTGAGAAGCGAGGGGTGCTTGATGGATCAATGATGTCTGAGCAATAGATGTTTTCTGTTCCTCAAACATCTATAAGAGAAAAAATTATGTAAAAACGAAATTCTTTAAAAGTATTAGCTATAAAAAAAACGCGCAACTCATGTACGTGACTACCGCAGGACCACCAACGCCAATCGCTTCCATATTTGGTAAATAATTAGTACTCAATTGGTACTAATTAGTACTCGAACAGCAGAATTGGTACCTTAGTAGTTTTCGAGAAAATCGACTTTGAAGGTGGTAGTCACTCTCCGTTTAGCAGGATCACTATGAGCGCCAAAAAAGGGGGCATGCTACAGCTATTCTAAGTACTTATACAAATAATTAGTACCCTTTTATGTGATTCATATCGTAAAAAAATCAGAACTAAAAGATTTGTATTTACCGAGAAATCAACGATGATTACTTACGCGCGCTCGTTCAGCAGGACCACGACTTTCAATGTTGATTAAAAGTTTGAGGGGCTTGTCGCTTTCCTCAAACCTACATAGAAAATTAGTACCCTGCAAGATAAAATTAGTACCCAAAATTCAAAATTAGTACTCCAGTAGTTTACGAGATATACCATGCCATGGGTATGGTGGTTGTAGTCACGGTGTTAAATTTTCATTTAAAGATTTCTCTATTAGAAACTCCGTGATTTTTCCCCAAATTTATACAAAAATTAGTACCCATAAAGAAGTTATAGTGACCGAAAATTCTGATGTAAGTACAAACCTTGCTAATTGTACGGCGAGATTCAATGGTGCTGGCGATGTTGTGGCATTTGTGGATGCTGTACAGATCTATAAAGACTGTGTTGCTGTTCAAGACGATATGGATTTTGCGGCTACCTGGTGGTTAGGCGTTAAGCATTCTGTCAAGAGTTGGCAAGAAGCCTGTCAATTATTTTGCCAAACATTTGGTCCGCGCCTGCCACCTCATAGAATTTATAGGCATATGTTTAGCCGAGAGCAAGGTGAAGAGCGAACAGATGTCTTCGTGTGTAGGGTACGAGCCCTAATCGCCCAGCTGCCGCTACAGACGTTACCTGAGAATCCAGTTCAGCTGGATATGGTGTATGGCCTGCTCCATAGGAGAATCCGGGAGAGGATTACAAGGAGTGCCTTCACTTCGTTCGCCGAGCTGCTACAACAGGCTCGAGTAGTGGAGGACGTGCTCGAAGAAGAGGGCACTGCTGCGCCAATAAAAAAACAGACTCCTACTTCTTCCGCTCCGCTGCCACCGCAGATCAATGGACGAGATTCGACGTCTTCACCAGTTTATACGTCGACCATTAAAGAAGAGCAATCACCTATGAGTAAGACTAAACCTAGGTGCTCATTTTGCAAGATGTTCGGACATATCAAAGATGACTGCCGTAAACTTGAAAATAAGAAGAAGTCAGCTGCGGAACCAGTAGAAAGCGAACCAGTCGCGGCCCAATCGGCGCTGCGCCGTCCGTAACGTGCTTCGGATGTGTTGCGCCCGGTGTGATACGGTCGAATTGTACAGTGAGTAGAGACAAGCGCAATTCACCGTCAACTACGACTACCGCGTTCCAATCTGTGTTCGTACGACAAGTGTTAAACCCGCGAGTGCGTCCTATTTTTAACCGACTTCAAAAAGGAGTAGGTTCTCAATTCGTCTGTATGTTTTTTTTTTTTTCTATTTTTTTTTTTTTTTTTGTATGTATGTTACGCGATTTCTCCGTCAGTTGTGAACCAATTTTCAAAATTATTTTTTTATCTGAAAGAATATACTCCCGAGGTGGTCCCATATAATTTTTTTCGAAATTGCTTCAGCGCTTTTTGAGAAACTGAACAAAAACGAAAAATACGTGTACTTCGATGACGTTTTGGTGTTCTCCAAATATTTAAATTCCACGTTCCATTATATTGCGGTTTTTAGTTCTGGGGTATAACAACTAAAAACTGAAAAATAAAAAACTTTTTTACAAAAAAAAACAACCGACTTCCGAAATTAAAGTTATTTATGAATTTTTAGTGTATTTTTTTTGGAAGTCGGTTGTTTTTTTTGTAAAAAAGTTTTTTTCATGTGCAAGTGTTAGGTGCCGTAGGTACCGCGTCATTAGATACGGGTACAAAGCAATGCGTTGCTAGTGATAGCCTAACGAGAAATTTGCGGGCTAATGGACAAACATTTAATAGTTGTGAAACAGAGTTGAAATTTGCAGACGGAACCCAACGTTTCCAAATCGTAGAAACCACTGTAGTTAATGTAAAGGTGCAGGGAGTGGAAGTTAACACTCTTTTTATGGTCTAGCCCGGCGCAACCGATTCCTTATTGGGTATGAACTTCATAGAGGACGCTGGCATGATACTCGATTTTGAGAGAAATCGTTTCTCTTTACGTGATACAGGTTTTTACGAGCTGCAATATGAACGCGATGACCGAGTTGCGGTCAGTTCTACGGTTGGCCTTCGCGAGTGCGAGGGCATTCTCCTACCAACAGCCGATAAGGTAAAATTGGCTTCACTGTTAGAAGATAGCGCGGATATCTTCAGTGCAGGGGGAGGACCTACACCTTTCGCCTTGCACAGGATAGATACGGGAAAGGTCGCGCCCATCGCAACACCACCTTATCGACTGACTCCCGCTAAGAACAGAAGATAAGAGCTGAAATTGATAAAATATTGGAATTAGAGATAATAGAAGAAGCTGAGTCAGAATGGGCTTCCCCGGTCGTGTTAGTGCCCAAGAAAAATGGTGAGACCAAATTTTGCGTCGATTATAGGAAGCTAAATGCGGTGACGCGTACGGATAAGTATCCGCTGCCATTAATCGACGACATTTTAGCGTCCACAAAGAGCAATTATGTGATGTCCACCATTGATTTAAAATCTGGATACTGGCAAGTAGAAGTAGCCCCAGAAAACAGACACAAGACTGCATTCGTCTCACCGTTTGGGACTTTTCAATTTAGGCGCATGCCATTCGGCTTAAAGAACTCGCCGTCGACATTCCAAAGGTTGATGGATCGTTTTCGGTCTGGGCTAAATAACGTCACAATGGTAGCATACTTGGATGACATCCTCGTAGTTTCGGACAACTTGGATGTGCACCTACAGGATCTACGCCAGGTGTTCGATCGCTTACGTCAATTCAACCTGAAAGCAAATCGCGAAAAGTGCGTATTTGCTAGGGAAAGAGTTACGTATTTAGGGCACGTAATTACAGTCCAAGGTATCGAACCTGATCCAACGAAGGTTCAAGCTGTCGTGGAGATGTTACCCCCAAACAATGTAAAGGAACTAAAAAGTTTTTTAGAAACCTGTTCCTGGTTTCGGAAGTTTATCCCACAGTTCTCAAAAGTAGCCCAGCCACTGACGGACCTTACCAAGAAGAATAAAGCCTGGAAATGGGGAGAAAAAGAAGGCGTTGCCTTCAATGAGCTCAAGCAGAGACTCACCACAAGTCCATTCCTGCGCCAGCCTGACTTCGAGCAACTTTTCATTCTGCGCACAGACGCTAGTGCCTACGCATTGGGTGCAGTGCTCATGCAAGGTCCGGATCCGAAGTCAGAGAACCCTATTGAGTATGCCAGTAGGTTATTGACGGCAGCAGAATGTAATTACTCCACGACGGAGCGAGAAGCGTTGGCCGTGGTATGGACCCTAGATAAATTTCGGGGTTATCTGGAAGGTGCCCAAGTCCGTGTTGCAACTGATCATCAAGCGCTAAAGTGGCTTTTATCTCTAAAGACTCCAAGTGGCCGCCTAGCTAGGTGGGCCCTAAAAATTCAAACTTTCAACCTGGATGTGGAGTACACTCCAGGGAGAGCTAATGTTTTAGCGGACACACTTAGTCGTCCCGTGTGCGAACCATCAATGGACGAAATGCCCGGCTTTGTTTGTGATCTGTGTCCAATCTCAGTAGACCTGCCTCACCGTAGCTCCGAAGAGTTACGAGCAGCTCAGCTCGAAGATCCGGAAATTAGGAAAATACTTGCGGACTTTGAAGACGATGGTAGGTACTAGTATTCGATGGACATATCGTGGGTACTATATGTCAAACGGAGTCCTCTTCCGTTTTGACCCGCATGGAGAATCCGAGGAGCCCCAGCTGGTAGTACCAAACTCTATGCGCATCGAGATCATGAAGGAACTACATGACGCGCCCACGGCTGTTCATTTGGGCCTAGATCGAACTCTGACAAAAATCAAGGAAAGATTTTACTTCCCGAATATGCGTAAATACGTGTCGAAGTATCTCAAGGCTTGTGATCTTTGCCAGAAGTTCAAGCCTACCAATCTGAAGCCTGCAGGTCTGCTTCAAACCTCAGTGCCTCAACAACGATTTGAGGTACTCACAATGGACCTGTTTGGACCACTTCCCGAAGGGGAGAAAGGAGAAAAGTGGCCAGCCGATGGGTGGAGCTTTTTGCAAAAGCGCTCTTTGAAGAAGTTTTCCTGCGGAATGGATTGCCTCGTCGTCGTGTTATTTCCTACAATGGAAGTCAGTTCGTTTCGGCAGTAATGCAAAAAGCTATGTTTGTGCTTGGAGTACAACAATAATTGATCCCGGTATACCATCCCGAGGCGAATCCTGCGGAGCGCAAAAACCGCGAACTGAAGAAGCACCTTGCTATTCTGGTTGGACCAGAACATCGCCGATGGTCATTCGCACTGCCGATGCGATGGTGCGATTCGCCCTTAACAGCGCTCACAACTAAGGTACAGGACAGTCGGCAGCCTACCTCACCTTCGCACGAGAAATGCGTTCCCCTCTTACCGTACAGATCGACCTACGAGCTATTGGTGGTGATTCTCTTATTCAATAACTAAACTAAAATTAGAGAATCGCTGTCTTTTACTAAAAAGCAGTGCGAGAAAAGGACGGCTATAGCTATGAACTAAGTTAGAGATATCAAACTAGTTTACGCCCTGCGCTTCACCGTGTTTTTAATCGACATGTTTTTACGTGTACCCTTAATTTGTACGGAAATATTAGTTCAACTAAATTTGACAGCTCTAATTTACGTCCGTCTCTTTCTTGTTTTATTAGAGAGAAAAAGACAGGAATAGCCTAAATTAGGTTTAGTTCGTGCAAAACGGAATCCGCACCATTGTCTCGCAACAGAATTATGTTCCTCAAATCACCCCGTATTTGAAGAAGTTTGCGCGAGTTCTTCATGACGTGAAGCACCGAGTAGAGGAGCAACAAGATGTGAGAAAGGCTACGGCTGATATGCATCGGAGAGACGCTCCTCCTTTTAAAGAAGGAGATCTAGTCCTCGTGGAGGCCCACTTGACGAGCAAAGCAGCTAAGGGTTTCACAAGCAAGTTTGCTCCAAGACGAGAGGGTCCATATCGCGTTAGTAAAGTTGTTTCGGCTACTACTTACGAGGTGGTAGATAAAGAAAATGTGTCACGGGGCAAGTATCATGCCAGCCTCCTAAAACCATATGTAGGTGATGCCGACATTATCGTTCATATCAGGAAGAAGGGCAGACCCCGTAAGCTATCGGTTACCAAGCCAGCTCCAGAGCCTTCCGCTGACTTAAGGAGGGGATATAGCACGACCCCTGTTAGAATCTTCCCGCACCTCTAGGACGTGTCGTTTACCGGCTTGGTTACGTGACTAGTTACGTTACAGCACAGCGCTAGCCGAGTAGTGCGTATCCGAGTTCCGGTAGCGATTTGAATATAGTTTGTTACCGCCACTCGTAAGGAGTGCCCGCGCGTTCTCTGGTGCACCCGCGAGTTGGCATTTTGTAGCTGCTCTCAACTAAAAGTCTAGTAAATGTAACCCTTCTGCCCCAGCGGCCAAATCCGGGTTGTCAAATTGAACCCCGAGTACAACCCGGGTTGACAGCCGATTTTTTTTTTTTCTCATAAATTTTTTTTTTTTGTCAAACTCACCGGTGAGTCTCAGGGCCTAACAGGCGCGCGTTCTCTGGTGCACCCGCGAGGTGGCATTTTGTAGCTGCTCTCAACTAAAAGTCTAGTAAATGTAATCCGCACTGCATTTTTTGTACAAAGACACAATATGTGTGTAATATGTACAAAGTTTCCACGTAATTTAGTTGCGAGTTTTCTTTGTGTGCAAAGTACCCCGACTAAAGTTTTTTATTTAATTAGCTTATTAATAAACACTTAAATAAATAAAATAAAAATAAAATAAGCCTTTATTGCTGTTTAACATATTACAATATAGTAAACTTATTACTGACGGTCAGTTATTCCTACAACAGCTTGTCCTTCGACAAAGGCCTCCTCCAAAGACTTCCACCTATCTCTGTCTCTTGCTATTCTGGTCCATTCTGGACCGGTGACTTTTTTGAGGTCGTCTTCCCAGCGTTTCATTTCTCGACCTTTTCTCCTTTTGCCATCCCTGGGGTACCACTCCGATATTTTCCTAGTCGATTTCTCATTTTTCTCTCTCATTATATGTCCTGCCCATCTCCATTTTAGTGTATTGCATACTTTATTTACATCTTTAAATTTTGTTATTATATTTTTGATTTTGTTTAATCTTACTTTATCTTTTCGTCTTACTCCGATTACACTTCTTTCTATTCCATTTAGACACACTATTATCTTTTTAGTTAATTTCTCAGTTAATGACCATGTTTGACAGCCATATGTTAAACATGGCAAAATGCATGTGTTATATAATTTCCTTTTATCTTTAATTGGCATGTCTTTGTTTTTCATAACTTCGCTAAGAGATCAAAATCTTTTCCACGTGTTGGCGATTCTTCTATCAATTTCTTTATGCATAGTATCCTGTGTCGCTATTAGCTGGCCTAGGTATATATACTCATCTACGTATCCAATTTCCTCCATGTTTATAGCGATGTTGTATGTCTGTGAAGCATTAGTCATAATTTTTGTTTTTGTTGTGTTCATAGAAAGTCCTGCTTTTATGCTTTGATCTGCTAGTTGTTGTAGCATTTGCTCTAGTTTTTTTGGACATTCTGAGAACAGAATTAAATCATCTGCGAAACGTAAGTGATTTAGGTTTTCACCGTTTATGTTGAGTCCATTTTTATTCCAATCTAGGTTTCTAAATATCATCTCCAAGGTCGCTAAAAACAATTTGGGCGAAATTGGGTCGCCCTGTCGGACGCCTCTTTCTGTAGGAAACTCCTCTCCCGTTGCTTCCAGCCTAATTTGGGCTGTACTTTTTGAGTATATGTTTTTTAGTATTCGTATATACTTTCCCTGGACACCTTGAGAGCGCAATGCTTCCCAGATGTATTCATGTTCTAAGGAATCGAAGGCCTTGTTGTAGTCTACAAATCCTAGATAGTAAGTTTTATTGTATTCTTTGTATTTCTGTAGGACTTGTCTTAAAACATGTATATGATCTACTGTTGAGTATTTACTACGGAACCCCGCTTGTTCTTTCGGTTGGTTTTCATCAAGTATAGATGTGATTCTGGACAAGATTATTTTAGAGAAGACTTTATAAACACTTAGTACAAAGTTAATGCAGTTGTTTTATTTTATACTAAACTATTGTGTACGCACCTGTACGAAACTATTAAACACAATAACGGTACTACACTGGAAATTTTAGAACGTTAGCTCCATATACTGCACGGCCGCTTTTTTGTAGCCATTCAAACTTGGTCGGTTTATCCATCTATTGAGGTTGTTCTGGTATTTTTATTATATCTCTTTAATTATTAAGTTTAATGAGCTGAAATTTTACGTGTGTATAGATGTATTAATACACTAAATATCTGAATATGTTTTATTATGATTTTCCTTTAAAAAGTCCTACAATCGGATGTCATAATATATAGTGTTCCCTGTGTGTTAATATATAGTATTGTAGGTATTAGTCCACCAAATAAAAGTCCAAAAGTCACTCGAAAACAGTTATATTTTAAATATAGTTTATGACGGTCACACAAGAGTTGGAAGAACGTTAACACTTTAGAAAACAGTTAGAAAGATAGGAGAACAGAAAACAGGATAGAATTTAAACAAGCGGAGCGAATTTAGCGAACAAGAATAATCATATGTTTACGAGCGGGAGCGCGTTAAGCTAGTGCGGAGGCAAGCGAGCGCGTGAGTGCCCTGCGCAACGGCGAACAAAGGACTGGTGCATGCGCAGGTGAAGAAACCGAACGGCGCGCGGCGCGGCGGAGACAGCCGAAGATTCCCGACTGGTGACTGGGGTCGCTTCGTTGTGTGGCGGTTATGCCGCTACAGTAGCCCCCCGGCGAGACCGTGACTACGGTCGATAGAAGTCTGGGAAGCGTACTCTTCTTCCACTGTGTGTGCGTGTCTCCGGCTCATCGGTAGTCGGTGATGACGAGTCACTTGGAGGTGCGCTGATTGGATTTGAGGTTGAGTTATCCTTGTGACTGTCTTGAGTGACGTAAGCTGGTTTCATGCGATCTAGCGATATGTTGGTGCTCTTGCCTCGTACTTCCACTTCAAAGTACTTTGCCTTCCTCTTCAGTACCCTGTACGGACCTGCATACGGTGGTTCCAATGACTTTCGCACGTAATCTAGCCTCACGAAGACATGGGTACAGTGCTGCATATCCTTGGGTATATAAAAAGTATTGCTTCTGTGCCACTTAGCTGGCCTCGGAGACAAGCTAGCCATGTGTTTTGCCAGACGTGTAGTGAAGCTGGTGATGTCTTCGACGGTGTGGTTGTCTGATGGCGACAGGAACTGGCCCGGCAAGCGTAGAGGCTCGCCGTAAACCAGCTCGGCTGAGGATGCTTGGACGTCATCTTTCCAGGAACTGCGTATGCCGAGCAGAACGATAGGCAAGACCTCTGTCCATTGTGTGTTGTTGTGGCACATGATACCCGCTTTGAGTTGTCGGTGCAGCCTCTCAACCATCCCATTTGATGCAGGATGATAGGCTGTGGTACGGTAGTGACGTGCGCCGAGTAGGGATGTCAGGGCCTTAAACAGGCCGGACTCGAACTGCCGACCGCGATCTGTGGTGATCTGCGAGGGGCAACCGAACCTCGATATCCACCCGGATACCAAGGCGGCCGCGCAGGTGTCGGCAGTGATGTCTCTGAGTGGTATCGCCTCAGGCCATCGTGTGAACCGGTCAACGATGGTGAGGCAATATCTGTAATCAGAAGAAGGTATTAGAGGCCCTATGATGTCGAGATGGATGTGAAAGAATCTCGACGTGGTTGAAGGGAAATGGGAAAGAGGAGCGGATGTGTGTCGGGTAACTTTGCAGCGCTGGCAATGAAGACAGCGTCTGCACCACTCTCTACAGTCCTTACGAATCCCTGGCCACACAAATCTTTGCGTGACCAGTCGCACGGTAGCAGTACGTCCAGGGTGGCTCAGACCGTGAAGGGCGTCAAACACTTGATGGCGCAGTTCAGGTGTGACGTAGGGTCTTGGTGGTTGAGTGGAAACGTCACAGTAGAGATTGGTGCCTGAGCCAGCCAGAGTTATCTTTTTCAGTTCTAGCGATGATCCTGTTTCTAATAGCGACTGAAGTTCGAGGTCTGATTCTTGTGATTGGGCTAGGGCGCTGTAATCAATCGTCGCTGCGACTTCTTCTATACGTGACAGAGCATCCGCTACGACATTTTCAGCACCTGGTATGTAGCGTATGTCTGTTGTAAATTGTGCGATATAATCAAAGTACCTGTATTGTCGTGGCGAGCAATTCTCTCTTGAATTCTTGTAGGCGTATGTAAGTGGTCGGTGATCGGTGAAGATGACAAATTCCCGGGCTTCCACCATATGTCGGAAATATTTGATTGCCTCATAGACGGCTAGCAGTTCGCGATCGTAGGGGCTGTACTTGCGTTGAGCTTGGTTCAATTTCCTTGAGAAGAACGCGAGTGGCTCCCACTGTGAATCGACTCGTTGTTGTAGAACTGCTCCTATGGAAACATCAGATGCGTCAGTAAGTATAGAGAGCTCAGCCTGTTCTCTTGGGTGTGCAAGAAGCGTAGCGTTTGACAGCGCCCTTTTGCATTCTTCAAATGCTTCCAGCTGGAGCTGCGACATCTGCACCGGGTCTGAGCCTTTGACCTTTTCTCCACCCAACATCGAGTTTAGTGGTGCTTGACTTTTTGCAGCATTGGGTACGAACCTTCTATAAAAGTTAAGCATGCCTAGGAATCTCCGTAGCTCCTTCACCGTGCGCGGAACTGGAAAGTCTTGAATCGCCTGGACCTTCGTGCTGAGAGGTTTAGTACCAGCAGCTGTTACCTGGTATCCAAGAAAAGTCACCTCGGGCTGGCCCCACACACATTTTGCTGCATTGATGAGAACGCCGTATTCATTCAGGCGTGTCAGCAGCTGGCGTAGGTGAAGCATATGCTGGTCTGGAGAAGGAGAATAAATTAAGATGTCATCGAGAAATCCGAAGCAAAACTCATCGAAGCCAGTGAGTATTTCGTCTATAAAACGTTGAAAGGTTTGAGCTGCATTCCTTAGGCCAAACGTCATAAAAGGAAACTCAAACAATCCGAATGGAGTCGTTATGGCTGTCTTTGGTATGTCCGCTTCATTTACGGGTAGTTGATTATATGCTTTTATTAAATCAATTTTCGTGAATATAGTTGAGCCAGAAAGCCGCTGTGAGAAGTCCTGGATATGGCGTATGGGGTAGCGATCAGGCACAGTACGTGCATTTAGTGCACGGTAGTCACCACACGGGCGCCACCCATCATCCTTCTTCCTCACTAGATGCAGTGCTGAAGACCACGGGCTTTCGGAGCGCCTTGCAGTTCCGTTGGCTATCATGTCATCGAACTCTTTCTTTGCGATCTTTAATCTTTCTGGATCTAAGCGCCTAGGTCTACTCGCAACGGGCGGTCCAGGAGTGGTCTTAATAAAGTGCACCGTATTATGTTTAGGTTTACTTTGATTCACAGTACCTGCAGGGCGGGTTACCTCTGGAAACTCACGCAGCAATTGGTGAAACTCAGTTGCTCCGGTAACAGTTTTGACAGACGCCACATCATCAGGAACCCGCTGCGAGGACGCTGCCACGAAGAGTGAAGTGGTGCCATCTATGAGTCGGTGGTTGCGGCAATCTACAAGCAGATTATAATAACTTAGAAAATCAACACCAATAATTGGCTTTGACACGTCGGCTATGGTAAATTTCCAAGTAAATGAACGGCGAAGACCTAGGTTGAGGTTGAGTTGCACTGGTCCGTAGGTATTAATAATACTTCCATTAGCTGCCGTCAAACTAAACTTTGTTATAGTGCAGGGCGTCTTGATTGCTGAACGAGGGTAGACGCACAAATCTGAGCCTGTATCGACCAGTAATAGCATTTTAGAATAGCGGTCAGATACAAAGAGTCGGCCTGATGCTAATGGGCAGTCGTAGGCCGCTAATTCGGGCTGCCTTTTGAGTTTTCCGACCTCCATGAACATGGCTGTGTGCATTTCTTCGCACGGGCACCGTACGTGTAGTGATAAAAACAATGCGGGTGGTTTTCTGGTGGCTGTCGTTGCCTGGATTTGGACCTGCCTCGCCAGTTACCGCCTTTAGGGTGTGAACGAGAACGACCACGTACCTGCCTTTGGTTATCCACTCTAGTAGACAGTGCACTCACTTGCTTAGTTAATTCCGCTATCTGACTCGCCATCTCTTTCATGAGGGTAGATGTACTTGCCTCTGCCACGCTTGCTACTTGCATGAGGCCCGCCGGCGCAATCTCGTTAACCGTGTCCGCCAGCTCTGCTAATTTGTCCAACGTAAGGTCAGGTTGAGACGCTATAACCGTCTGTAGGTTGGTCGGTAACCGATTCGACCACAACGTCCTAAGAAAATCTTCCGGTACTGACGGTCCTGCTAGATGCCGTAAGTGTCTTAAAAACTGTGACGGCTTACGGTCTCCCAGCTCCTCGTGCATTAGCAACTGTTTAACTTTCCGTTCTCGCGAGGCTGACAACCGTTTGATAAGCTCCGTCTTCAATTTCTCATATTTATTCACAGCTGGCGGGTTGACGATTATATCCTTCACCTCATTGGCGTAGCGGTGCTCCAGCGCCGACACGACTTGGTAATATTTTGTTAAGTCGACCGTAACGTTTGCCAACCCGAACTGACACTCCATCTGCGCGAACCACATTTCCGGGTCATCAGGCCAAAATGGTGGTGGACGAACGCCTACACGCGACGTTTCAGCAGTCGAACGATCTTCTTTAGGCGTTTCCATGTCGGGGTCACCAATATGTAGGTATTAGTCCACCAAATAAAAGTCCAAAAGTCACTCGAAAACAGTTATATTTTAAATATAGTTTATGACGGTCACACAAGAGTTGGAAGAACGTTAACACTTTAGAAAACAGTTAGAAAGATAGGAGAACAGAAAACAGGATAGAATTTAAACAAGCGGAGCGAATTTAGCGAACAAGAATAATCATATGTTTACGAGCGGGAGCGCGTTAAGCTAGTGCGGAGGCAAGCGAGCGCGTGAGTGCCCTGCGCAACGGCGAACAAAGGACTCACAGAGTACATTATAATATATAGAAAAAAGGACTGGTGCATGCGCAGGTGAAGAAACCGAACGGCGCGCGGCGCGGCGGAGACAGCCGAAGATTCCCGACTGGTGACTGGGGTCGCTTCGTTGTGTGGCGGTTATGCCGCTACAGTATTTAGTATGGAAAAGTAATGAAAGCTAATTTCTCTTAAAATACAACACTTAGGAATTTGTATTTTCGGTCACTATAACTTCTCTAGGGGTACTAATTTTTGTATAAATTTGGGAAAAAATCACGGCGTTTTTAATAGAGAAATCTTGAAATGAAAATTTAACACCGTGACTACCGCCACCCCACCAATGGCATCCACCGTAGACCCGGGCCTGCGGACGGCGAGTAGTGGGTAACTCGCCGTCCGATCAGCACCAGGCCCGAGATCCGACGGCGCGTAGTGTTCCACGCGCGCCTCAAAGAGTTGTCAGCAAAAGGACGGGGCCTGCCACGGCCAATGCCTGCCCGGGGGTTGAGGGTAAATTCGAAAGAGTTACCTCGCCCCTGGGCATGTAGGGCAGGGAGGAACAGGGGTGGGTTTTAATCAGTAAGAGTCTGACACGCCCTTCCGCTCCACCCTAGAGCGGAAGAAGTCATAAGATGATTTCCCACCCCCCAAAAAAAAAAAACCCCACCAATGGCATGGTATATCTCGTAAACTACTGGAGTACTAATTTTGAATTTTGGGTACTAATTTTATCTTGCAGGGTACTCATTTTCTATTTAGGTTTGAGAAAAGCGACAAGCTCCTCAAACTTTTAATCAACATTGAAAGTCGTGGTCCTGCTGAACGAGTGCGCGTAGTAATCATCGTTGATTTCTCGGTAAATACAAATGTTTCAGTTCTGATTTTTTTACGATATGAATCAGATAAAGGGTACTAATTATTTGTATACTTAGAATAGCTGTAGCATGCCCCCATTTTCGGCGCCCATGGTGGTGGGTGGGAAGCGATTGGCGTTGGTGGTCCTGCGGTAGTCACGAATATGATTTTTATGATTCTTTTTTTGTTAGATAGGGTATACCCCAAGGGTGGTTCCATATCAAGGAAGACAGGATCTGATAATGGAATCCTGATAAAATTGAGAGAAACCCTCTCAGGTATTTGCATTTAGGAATCATCACACCATGAAACTGAGCTGATGATGGAAACCATACCTTTCCTAAACAATAGAAGTTAGATTTAAAAACTGGTTTTAATGACAGAAACCACTTAATGTGTGAATCTCCAGGCGTTAAGCTGATAATAATGAGAGACTGTTGCCGACAATGACGAATCTTGGGAAATTGAACTTTAATGCACTAGTAATTAAGTACACTAGTACTACTAGGCAATGAATACTATTAGTGTACTTTAAAACTAGTGCATTAAAGTTCAATTTCCCAAGATTCGTCATTGTCGGCAGCAGTCTCTCATTATTATCAGCCTAACGCCTGGAGATTCACCCTAATATGCTTTGAAGAAAACACGTCTTTACAGTATTGGAGGTTACCTCAACTGGTCAATATCCTGGGAACCTCAAGGAAGGATGGTTACATCATCAGCTCAGTGGCAAGAGGAATGATGAAGGATTAGAAATTAGCCTCAGAGTATTGAAAGATGATGCGAGCCACAGAAAATCATAAAATAAAAAACTTTTTAACAAAAAATTTTACCAACGAAAAAGAACTAAAAAGCAAAAAATAAATAAACCTTTTAAATCTTGAGTCATAAGCTTATTTACATAAAATATAAAATTTTATATAAACTAATTTTGAGTCTGCGCCAAATAATAAAATGATTAATTACCTACGCAGAGCTTTCTTCATTTCACATATAAAATTTAGATATTTAATAATCAGATTGTTGTTCGGCGCCGACTCAAAAAATATCAAAGTTTATATAAAATTTGATATTTTATGTAAATAAGCTTAATACTCAAGACTTAAAAGGTTTATTTATTTTTTGCTTTTTAGTTCTTTTTCGTTGGTTAAGTTTTTGTTAAAAAGTTTTTTTTGAGACTATACGACAAAAAACTTCAAATAATTTGAACTTATGTGGTTTATTAACAAAATGAAAATAGGTGGAAATAAATAACATTATATATTTTCACGTCGTATTAATTTGTACATTATGTATTTCTTCTTATAAGTAAATTAATTTTCTAAAAAAGGCAATAACGCACATAAAATACCAATTGAGTTATAAACGAGTAGCAATGCCGTTATACTGCCAAGAAATACTGTTTCTCTTGACATAATCTAGTTTTAAATATACTTATTATTTTAGTTTAATTTAAATTACAACAAGTATTTAGCACCAACAGGAGAGCATAGTTTATAAGTTACTATTTATAATTTAGTTATGTTCTATTATGTGAGAACAAAATTAACAAATTGAGATAAGTCTAAATGTATTGCAACAATATGAAAACATTAGAATAGTATTCTATGGGCCGTACCATTTACGTTCCCAAAGCCCATTTATCATTAATGTTTTTAAAAACAGACCTGCAGTCGTAAAATATACAAACTTTTTAAGGCATGCTGTGGCCTTGAGAGACTGTAAGGCCCACGAGTTCAACCCACGCAACACTTGCCTTCGAGAATTATCACAATAGTAACTTGTTTGGCAGTACAACGGCAAATTAAATTGTTTGACAAAATTTATTCATACATAATCATAAAACTAATTGTAACTTCCTGTGCGAATATTCGATACAGTTTTTGATTTATGTTTTATAATTGACTAATTATATAATATGTACAGACTAAAATATTATTACGATATTTTAACATATGAGCTGAGTTTGTAAAGTGAATCACAGTTTAAGTAAATGGTGTTTAACCTGAAGGCCGTTACTGTAGGCATAATAACACTAAGGCCATAATTTGACATAATAGGTAATTAGAATTGTTAATACAATAACAGGTTTATGAGTAATAATATGACAAGTTTTTGATATCGGTAATATCAATCTTAAGTACACGTTTACAGTGCTAAAATTGGAAAGGTAACAATTTGTCAATAAGCAGTGCAGATTTTTGAGAAAATATTTACAGTTACTTTGTAACAGTATTAAAATTGCTTGTGAGAACCTGAAATTGGGTTGATGACTAAAAAGATCTAATTAGTCCGTCAATTAGGTTACCAAAAAATAATGGAAATTAAACAAAAAATGAAGACAGTGAGAGAGAGAGATACAGTGCGTTGAAATTTCGCATGACGTCACACTTGAGTTAAAATTTTACCACTTTTTGCTCAAAAGTGACGTAACAGCACTACCTGCTCTCTTGAAAAGCCCCCACTCTTGAACTTTGATGCGTTTTATCTTTGTAATTTTTTATTGATTTCATACAGCAAAAAATACATGTCGAATATTTTTTGATAATCTCACTTACGGACTAAATAGATTTTTTTTATTATCCTGGGATCATCCCTATTGTTATGACGTGTTCCGTTTAACATCGATACTGCACTATTCGAGAGTGCATCGTTTGTTTGTTGCTAAGCTACATTTGATCTAACCTTGCCGACCGCGCCAAGCATCTGAGCCTCTATTCTCTCTGAAAAATTCCGAAAAACTATATGGTCTAACGAACATTATCTAATGTAGTTACATAACTTTGTATAACTTGTTTGTAACTAGTTTAAGTTTTGTTTTCTCACCATCTGTACCTTCTTGATCAATAAACAATTTTTTTATTATTAACTAGGGTTTTAATTACCAACAAATGTGCAGCACCTGCCTCTGGTTATCGATTGTGCGATTGTGTAAAGCAATAAAAAAAAAAGATACTCTCCCGAGCAAAAGTTCTTTCTGAACACTTAAAAATGTTTAAGAATCTGTAAATAATCTTATTTACAGATTCTCAATCATTTTTAAGTGATTAGATAATCGGACGAAGACGAATGCTACACGGAGTTACGATGGATCGGAAGTGAAACGGAACACATTATATTTTAGATAAAGTAAATTGTGCGAAAATACATGCACTTTTCAACTATTACCATAATAAACGATTTAAAAAATATATAAAAATACGCTACAACGTATCGCTAGGTTCAAATTTAGATAGGACACCGATCATACAAAACAAATAAAACTTCATGTCAATGTTTAGAGTTTTACACAATTATCGTGCTACAGGAATGAGAGTACGTTCGACGTCGACGTAAGAGTCGCACAATACTTGGCACCTTTTGAGTATTTACGCATTAACGCTACCATATCATAATATACTTAAACGTATCGGCTTTCTTCCAGAAATAGACTACATCTAGAGGAGGCACACACTTCAGGTCGACGAAAAGGATCTCGAAAAATATAGAAATAAATACAACCTTATTCTAAAATATACAGTTCTGCCGCGCGTCTCCGTGGAACTTGGAAAGACACCGCTCGCAGCACGAGAGTCTAGTCGCAGCCCTGCGGCCCCAGGGGCGCTCGCAGCACGAGAGTAGTCTTACCCATGCGGCCCCGGAAGCGCTCGCAGCACAAGTCTAGTCTTATCCCTGCGGCCCCGGAAGCGCTCGCAGCACAAGTCTAGTCTTATCCCTGCGGCCCCGGAGGCGCTCGCAGCACGAGTCTAGTCGCAGCCCTGCGGCCCCGGGGGCGCTCGCTACAGTCTAATATCGTTGGAGGCCGCCGCCAGCAGCGACGTGCGGCGCCAAGCGGCGTCTCGCGGCTCCTGCGCCCCGGCCTCCGTACCCGCGGGGCTCTCCTGCGCGCCGTACCGGTGCAGGCTCAGGAACTTAAGGTTGGCCACGATGGACGAGTTGATCGGCCGCGTCGGGATGTTGACGGTCGTGGCCGAGCGCTCGATCCGCTTGGTCCGGCCCTCCGGCGGCGCCAGCTCCAGCGACTGTCCCCGCCCGTAGAGTCTGGACTGACCGAAGCGGGGCGTCAGCCGTCCTATGAGATTTTCCTCCTTTCGTGTGGATCGCGGCGCCGTCTGCGCCTCCTCTGGCGGTTTCGACTTTCTTTTTAGAAAGAAAGGCGTCAAGCGCTCGGCGAGCGGACGCGACGATGTCGTGCCCGCGTCGTGGACATTCGACGTGGAGCTGGAGGTCTTCAGCGGTCGTGTCGAGGTCGTCTGGCTTTTGATCGGATTAGACTTCCGCTGGGCGCAGACCCGGGAGAAGGGGCCGGCGTCCCCCGGCGCCTGCGGGGGCTGCGCGGGGTGCGCGGGCGGGCTGGCGGCGGGCGGCTCGTCCTCGCACACCTTGAGCACGCAGTAGGCGTCGCGCTGCAGCTCGTCCAGCAGGCTGTCGTCGGTGGACACGTTGTCGTGCGGCGGCAGGCTGACAGCGGAGGCGCTGCGCGGCGGCGGCGGGCGCAGACCTCGCGGCGGCACGGCGGGCGGGCTGTCGTCGCGCGCGTGGCTCATGAAGTCCGCCATGAGCTCGTACTCCTTGCAGCGGTAGGCCACGTCGTGCTCGAGCTCGGCGCGGCGGCGCTCGGGCGCGCGCGGCTCCACGTGCACGTACTCGGAGTGCGGCGGCTGCGCGCGCGCAGGGGACAGACGCGCCGGCTTGGGCGGGCGCGCGGGACGCTCGGCGGACGCATCGCTGTCCTCGGAGGGCTCGTGCTTGATGCAGGACATGGTGAGGTAGCCGCTGCCAGTGGACTTGGTGGACTTGCCGGAGGAGCGCTCGTCGGCGTGGCGCGCCAGCTTGAGCGACTCGGTGCTGGAGCCGATGTCCAGCGAGTTCTGCAGCGGCAGCGTCTTGCCGTCGAGGTCGACGGTGGGCGAGGCGTCGCTGCGCCAGGGCCGCCACAGGAAGGGGCCGCCGTCGACGCCCGCGGCGCCGGCAAGGTGCAGGTAGTTGTCGTCGCCGATGGGCGCCTGCTTGCTGCCGTACTTGGTCTCCCGGGCGAGCGACCGCCTGTATATGCGGTGTCGATGCTCGAGGTCGAACATGGTTTTTTGCAGTTCGCGCAACGTCGCGGCTTCAGCCTCGCGCTCTTCGACGCTTGTTCCTTCTGTGAAACAAAAATAATATGTTTTAAGGTATATATCGTGCTTAATACTTTTAAGACAGTCAATCTAGATCGGGCGTGCGTTTTGTAACTATAGATCAGAAAGTATTCAGAATGTTTGTTGAGCGGGTGTGTCGTTACCTATGGGGCGCAGCAGGCGGTCGTCCAGGCGGAGTGCGTGGCTGACGAGCAGCGCGTGCAGGCGCTGCAGGTCGCGCGCCGGGTCCAGGCGCAGCGCCAGGGCCGCGCCCCCGCGGCGCACCTCGCGGGCGCCGGACTCCGTCAACTCGTAGGCGCCGTCCGGCCCCCCGCAGCCTTCCGCTGATGCTTCCGTACGACCACAACTAAGGCAATAAATATTCATCAATTTGCGATTTTCAGTAAGCCGTTCCATCACTTTTATCGTTAGACGAATGGCAGACTAGCGATCTATTGTTTATCGCTCACGTTATTTCATTTCGGTATTTTCTTTCACAATTTAATAAGCAAATGGTAAAATCTGTCAGTACTCTATTTAATAACAGTATTCTAAAAATGTATGTTATAATTCAACAACTTAATTTCTCAATTATATTTATATAGTAGTTATTTTTTATTAATAATAATAAAATAATTTAGAATTTTAAATAAATAAGTATAACTCAAATATTTGAATAAGTGATAAGCATAATTATTTATTTTCACTGGCGAATAAATTGATTTGATGGTCCAAATCGACCCACAAGCAGTTTCTGTCTGTCTCATATGGCATTTACCTCACGATACAGTTCACCCGTTCGTTATATATAATGAGTATTTTCGTATTTTTTTTCAACTTTAAAATGAGTATTCAGTGAATTAGATGTTCAATATATTTATCGAACATCATTAGACTATTGCCTAATGATGTAATAATTCGGCTCGTCTCACCAGGTCCACTCGGAGTCGGCGTAGTAGCCGCGGTGCGGCGGCGTGGCGGGCGAGTGGCGGCACAGCGCGCTCAGCAGCCGCATCCACTCCGCGCGCTCCACGCAGTTAGACGCCTGCACGAACAGCACGCGGTCGCGGTGCACTGCAACACGAATCATTCACGTTATATTACTTAACACCTACTCTCCCCTCACACCCACACCCCCCCCATCGCACTCGGGGTGAGTGGCACACTCTGACTCACTTTATAATAATATTCCACAACTATCACACAACGCCATCTAATCCCAAGCTAAGCAGAGCTTGTATTATGGGTACTAGACAACTGATAAACATACTTATATATTTCTAAATACATACATATTATAGATAAATTATACCCAGACACAGAACAAATGATCGTGCTCATTACACAAACATTTGTCCTGGGTGGGAATCGAACCCACGACCTCCGGCATAGCAGTCAGGGTCACTAACCACTAGACCAACAGGCCAGTCAAACTTTGCTCTCACATTATTATTTTGCATGCTATAACTTTTTAGGCAACCAAAATATCTATTGGCATGTGTCAGGAATTGAAACACATTTTGTCTAAATATAGCCGATGGCTATATTTAGACAAAATGTCCATTTAAACGAAGTATATGAAGAATGTAACTTATAAAAAGATTAAAACGATAGTTACGTTTCGATTATGGCTCGAATTACTACTGACCGGAGAATACAGTGATAGATAAATCAGTCATTTGTAGGGTTGATGAGGATATGGTTGTTGCACCTACCTATCTGGAAAATGTTGTTAGCTCCAAGTTGTGCGCCAGCAGGCGGCCCGTCCACTGCGGCCACGGCCAGCACGCCCGACAGCGCCAGGCGCTGCGCGGTGGCTCGCGCGCCCGTGCGGGACCACGACAGCTCGCCGCTGTAACAACAACAACACACTCTTTACTATAGTCCCGGAAATCCCGGCAAGGTTCCTACGTAGGACATAAAAAATGTGGTTGAACATTTTTATAGAAAAATAGCATCAGATTCTGAATTCGTTGACTGAGAGGAGATTGCTTTATATTATTATATATTTTAATAATTTTTAGTATTTATTTCATCACATCAAATTCAATTAAAAAAATATGACGCACAACCTTATGGAGAATGATATGAAAATTATTGTTCTTGTTAGCAATCGGCAATAGCACTAAGTACAAGACGTTGAAGATAAGGGGCGATGTCTGACTGATAAAAGCTCTTTGATAGCAGATGTTTACCTGGTAAGTCTAAAATGTCTCCGCTTGGCGTACGCGTGAGCAGCGCGCGTCCACCGTCGTCGCGGCGAGCCTGCGCCCGCGCGCACTCCTTCTGAACGCTTGATCATCGTTCTGAAACATGACGATTTCTATAAGTATCTGTTACCTCTTTACTGAAAGTTTATGCTGAGGCTGTGCACAGAGGAATCTGGCGACACATCAAGCGACCAATTTTTTTTTTAACAAAAGGTTTGTCTATACGTGGCGTATATTAAAGCCCCGTTTTCATTGGAAACAATGTTTCGGGACAATCGCGCAACATTTTTGATGTTGGGTGATGTTATTTTGTACCATGAACATGGAACATTGGAATGCAACAATGTTGCAGCAGTTTTGCTGTTGTCTGCAACATTGTTTCTCGCGAATAAAACATATTGCTGAAACAATGTTGCCTTGCTTTGTTCCCAATTAAAAACCAAATCAAACACTGTCGATACGACTTCATTGGCCGACAAGTACACAGATAAAATTAAACTTTACATACCCCAATCTAATCCAAAGGATGCACAAAAATATCAAAATATTGTTAAATCTTCGTTTTGTTCAAAAAAGTCATTGGTGCTGATTGATTTCACACTTTTTTAAGTTTATAGATATTCTATTATACAGGGTGTAAAGAGTCATATTTTAAATACTGCTTCTTACGATAGAAATGAAAAAAATTCTTCAAGTAAGTCCGATAATTCTGAAAACTGGACCTTTATACTAATTCTGATCAGCTGTTGATAACTTTGTACGAAAAATCCAAATTTTTCCGTTACACCCTGTATAGAAATCTATATTAAAAGTGAGTCAACTTAGTAGAAGTTGATGAATTTACAGATGCATGCACGACGCAGTTGCAGTGACGAAACTGACTCGGAAGAGTCTAGTTGTGATTCGAATAGACATTTATTTCGTAAATTATGGGTAATAAACAATAGATGTTTAGATACATTAAAGCACAGCCATATTTCACCATTCCGGCATGCAAACATTTTTACACAAATAATTTAATTTGTAAATATTGATATACATGTAAATATAAAATTGTTGATTGCGCGTGTCTATCCACACATCACAACTATAAGTATTGCTGACTCGCCTTCGTGAGATAGAATATCTATACCATATAATCGGCACCATTGCCACAGGAATATGAGTTGAAATGGTATCACAATAGAGTATAAACTCACCCTTCTTTCAGCAGCACGGGTGTGTCTTGTATGTTGTTGTTTTGTGTGTCCGTACTCGTGGAGATTATTTCGAGGAACTGCTTTATTGCTTGCACCTGAAACGTAAATGTAGTTATAGTTTGCGCGACATCATTTATAATATTAGTCGTACACGGTATGCAATCTAGAAATTATTGTTAGGTAAATCTTACGATTTATGTTTGAAAGAAAAAAAGAAAGAAAATACGTTTATTTACGGTAAACATTTCCGAACATCATAAACTTCAAGTTCAAGAACGAGTGGTATTGGTGACTAACGACACAGATACTGCGTTCATAAAACGTTCAAGTAAGATGGTAAATATTTCGATATCTCACAAAATTGTCACAAGTTGAATGCTGTCTTGCTCGCACGTTTTAAACCGCGCTTGCCTTAGAAAGAGAGCAGGTACAAACATAATTTTGTTTGCACCAAAAGTCCTTATGGCTCAAATCATAGGACATTTTGAAATACTCAAAACCTAAACACGTATTGAGGAAAGCCTCCTCGAAAAGCTAAGATTACGATAGCAAAAGAAAGTGCAACATACATGTCTTGGCGTGCAGAAGCTGCGGTACAGTTCGGCCATGTACTCCTCCTTGCACACCTGCTGCGCCGAGCGGCTGCTGACCAGGTTGCCCAGCGACTGGATGGTCTTCGAGATCAGTGTCAACGTCCGGTTTGTTTGGGGATCCTGGAAGACACATTACAGGTGAGTTCTGGCTACATAAGAATACGGTTCGCTAACCTATCTTGAAGCGAGGTGGTGCTCTTACGTTGTTAAATATGCGTCGCAGTATGAATTTTCATGGAAAGAATACTGAAAGGCTCGAGTTCAGGCGATCCGGTGTCGGGCTGATATGTCTGCAGTAACCTTTAGGGCATCAGCTACATTATTTTATTGGTATAATATAGAAGAGTGGTTTGATTTAAAAACGGTTTTTTCTGAAAATAAATTGGACAAGTGTTTCATGACATCATAAAAATATTAAGACTCCTTTTGGGGCAATCGGGTTATTATAACCTTATTGTCTTTTGCTTGCATTAAATTACTTCCTAAACTATCTATTTTGGCATGAATACGAAGTCGATTTCTGCGTGACCACTTGTTATAAGGGTTTTAAAAAAAATTTGGTAGCAATGAATGAATTTGAACTTTGTCGTCTACGACATTGGAGTTTGTTATTATAAAACTTCATAATGAACTCCGATTCTGAATTCAAACAAATAATACTCACAATTTGCTCCGTAGTGAGATCAAAGAGCCGGGGCCCGAGTATGGCGGGCGCGAAGAACCTCAGGAAGATGAAGCCCGACACGACGGAGTAGCGCACCTCGGCGTTGCGCGGGAAGTGACGCGCCGCGCACTGGCGCAGCGCGTCGAACAGTCGGCACATGGCGGCCGGACACGTCGCGTACGACGACGTGATCGCTGCGAATACCTGCTCATAATACAATTTGTATGTTGAGGATGATTCGACAGGTTAATGGACACACAGCACTACATATTATAAGACAAAGTCCCGCCGCGTCTGTCTGTCTGACTACTGAACGGATTTTCATGTGGTTGCCACCAATAGACAGAGTGATTCATGAGGAAGGTTTAGGTGTGTAATTTATATCCGTGCGAAGCTGGGGCGGGTCGCTAGTTGATAGATAAAGTTCGTCGATCCGATAGTAACGGCAGAGACAGCCTTGATGCAGATGTGCTGTTTTATCTGCACTCGTAGGTAAAAATGTTTGGCTTACTTATCAATAAAGTTCTACAATCCTAATTTTTTTTTTTGACTGAGCTTTTACATAGGTAAGTACTTGTTGAGATTATAATCACACGAGTTCTTTAATTCCTATAAAAATTATAATCACAGTTGAGATTTTAATTCACACTCCGCTGACATGACAATACTATAACAATAACATGTGGGATATCAAGAAAGAATCTATGTTTTATAAGGAGCTTCAAGCGTTTATACTAATATAACAGTACAAAGTTTCAAATTGGCGAGATTAACAGTAACAGCAGCAGGGAGCTTCACTCCTTCGACGACCCCGCGAGAGGTCTCATATGGCCGTTGCTCGGCCAACACTGGCAGTGTTGGTCGCAACACTGACCACAGGTGCAACAGAGTAGAATAGAATAATGTGATAGACTTACCCGTTCAACATAGTCCTTCAAGTTGGCGAGGTTGGCAGTAACGGCAGCAGTGGGCTTGACCCTCGCGGGGTCGATCTCGCACGGCCGCCGCTCGGCCAATACTGCCGCCAACGTTGGCCGCAACACGGACCGGAGGTACGATGCGCCGCTCAGTCGCATCGCTTCGTCCATCATCTTTGAGACGAGGGTGTTGCCTCGGAATATTGTTGTTGCGTCACTGGAAAGAATTAGAAAATTATTGTACTTCTGTTTTCTTGTAGTGTTATAAAGAGATAAAATAGCTTGTTTGTAGGAGGTCATCTCTAGAAGTGCTGATCCGAATACAAAAATTATTACACTGATATGAAGTTACCGCTGAATGCCCTCCGTAAACTACATTTTTATCAACAAAAAAAAAGCACTGTTCCTGTGTGTAGTAAACAGGTCGCGGGAAACCCCTAGTTTATCCTAACCTATTAATACTACTTTCTACTAATGTTATAAATGCGAAATAGATTATAGTCTGGAATAGCTCACAGGCTATAATTTATAATAGGGGAATATTATTTACTCGCGGGCGAAGCCGATGGCCAGAAGATGATGTTTGTCTTTACATATTTTTTTCCTCCTATTCAATTCAATAGAGACAGAAAAACCCAGAACATTATAACAGACATGATAAGCATGGGGAAGGCCTAATGGTAGAATGTGGTGCCAAAGAAAAAATTAATGGTTTCATCAAACTTATAAAAGAAAATGGCAAATTAATTTACAGTATAATAACGCTATTGACCGGTAGTGGGATGCAAATCAGCTGAGATGATAAGAGATATGAGAGATGACGTAGAGGCTTACTCACGCCCCGGACGCTGTTTACAATCAATTATTATGATTAGGACTGTACCAAATGATAGTAATGTAACATAATTCACGTGTGCCCTCAATTAATTTGTGTAATGGCTAATTCTGGACGCTATTAATAATTTTCAAATTATAAGTAATTAATTATTGGATGACTCATGGTTGCATAGTGGATTACAGCAAATTTATTTGGCGAAAAATATTTTAAAAAATCTTAAATTGGGCGTCTAGATTATGGATGTTATGGATATGAAATTTCAGATCTGGATACAGATATAGGAATAATATTATACCGTTTTCAAATACGGTTACGGATATGAAATTATTTCGGATTATCCGCTAGTTTCGGTTACGGATAAACTAAGCAATAGAAATAATAAAAAATGTAGACGAGGCAGGCGGCTTGTGTGTCGGCCGAGCAAAAAAAAAGCCTGTGTCATAACATGTACTGTTCCTTATTTGAGTAAAGCAAATAATCGATACAGTGTTTCGATTTTTATCACTAGAATTAAAAAATAAAACTTCATATAATTCGATTACATGCTCATATTTTACAGTAGAATGACAATAATAAGACAAGAGAAACGAAATATAACTGGAAAAATGTGAGTGTATGACCCCTGCCCAATCCTCAGATAAAAACAAGCATAACATTATGTTATTGAGTCAGGTACTCACGTAAGCGCAGAAATCTCAGCGTCTGCGAGCTCCTTGACGATGGGTACAATGAGATCATGGTGAGTGAATAGCCTTACGAGGGGTTGCGCCGCATCCGTCTTACTTGACACTATCTCCCCCAGAATGTATACTGCCGATGCTGTTATGGGCTGAAAATAGAAATTATTATATTATTATTAATAGCTTTATAACTTTTTCTGCATGCTGCAATAGGTAAAATGCATGAAAAAAATATTTGTGATCTAAACAGTTTATCGACGAATATACTAAAATAGAGTACGAACAGTGAAATCAGAATCAAAATTGATCGAAAATTAAACGAGATATAAAAATTTTAAACAAATATATTCATCCCTCTCTCAAATACGCTGTTTTCTATGGCAGTTGTATGGGCGTCATGTCCTTTGACGTCAAAGAACACGTCGGACTTCTCTTTCTAATTATCAAATTTAAAGATTTTATAACTTCGTCGCTGATGATGATATTTTGAAAATTCCTTCATATTTGTTCACTATAGTTAATAAATCTTCAATTGAACAAATAATAAATATCATGCATATTCCCTATTCATTTAGGGTGACCCAAGTATATTGGAATAAGAGCAACACAAAATGTTTTTATTTTACAATCTGACACTGCCGCGTATAATTTACTCTTTTCATTCATATTTATCATCTCTAATATTATTCATCTTTTTACTGCTATCCCTATCTATACACCTTTTCTTAATATTTCTCTCCGTTCATCTTTGCTTTAGTCTCCTCCCTATTAATCTTTTATTTAGTCTCCATCTATAAGCATTTATATTTGTTACTCTGCCATTCATAGCGTTTTAAAATATTTTTTTCAAATCGTTGGTAGATATTTCTAAGTTTCGTTTCAAAGAAAATTTATTTAAAATCTTACCTTCTGGTGAACACTCCTAAGGAACAATTCCTCGAGTGACCTATAGTGTTGTAGGGGGAAGACGTGGTCCACTGTGTACTGCAGCAGTAGCCGCAGCGAGCCCAGCGTGGCACTGCCCGCGGCCGACAGGCGCGTGCCGGGCGGCGTGGCGCCCCGGGACAGGGCTCCGCCTGCACGAGATGTTAGGAAGAACCTGGGAATAAATAAAATCAAAATAGCCTTTATTTCCCAAACACGTACGATAATTTAAAAAAAAAAAAAACCGGCCAAGTGCGTGTCGGGCTTCGCACATTTAGGGTTCTGTACCATTTTTGACTATCAAAGTCAAAAATTTTTTTTGGAACAAGCCCTAACAGTGTGTATTCCCAAACCACTGTAACTTCTGTAAGCCATATTCAACAGTGACGACCATCAGAAAAAAACGCCGAGGCAATGAAGCTCGACGAGTCCCAGAGAAACGATTAAACTGTCTTGAGTCCCGCAACGAAATTAATCTGAAAAGACAGCGGAGGAGTAAGAAAAATATAATTTCCACTTCCCTCCTAATCAAGCGGGAGACAGAACAAAGCTAGGCCATTTGGGACAAAGGGAGTATTTACAACTGGGGTAAGTCCAGTTGCCAGGCACCACTGGTTAAAAACACTAATATTGATGGGTCCTAATTGTGAGCTGTTACACTTGATTCCAATAATAGGTATGGCAAAAAACGCTTGCACGCAGTCAAAACGTTTATTGCGAGCTAAGTGAACAATGTTGGTGTTATATTATGTTAGTAGTTATGACTTTTTTATACTGTGAAAATTTGAAGACTGTAGCTCCAACCGTTTAGCTGAAAAACCTGTGTGACAGACGACGGACATACAGACGGACACGTGAGTGACAGCAACAGGGCTCCGTTTGGACCCTTCGGGTACGGAACCCTAAAAACGATGGGTTCAACTATTCTTTGATGAATGCCTCCATCTGTTGCCAGTAGGCTAATTCTTGAGCCGTCCTGGTCCATATATGTATAGAACCTGGGAATATCATACATTTATTCTAACAGAGCCGGGTGATCTGAAACACACAGGATCCTCCTACTTCAGACACCTTTATCTATTTAAGACTCGTATTTACCAGTCCCTGTAATTTGATATCGAGATCAATAAAGATTTATGATTAGGTACCTACTCTACATTATTTATGTGAAGCGCTAACGCAATCTTAGGCGCTAGCGGCTGGACTGACGATGAACCAATATTACAACTGGTTATAATCACGCATATACGCAAAACCACTAGTAATCATATGAAATCCATGCAATAATATCCTTTGACAAAAATTGTTGGCGGCTGCCATAATTTTCAGCAACTAAAATATGTAGGTACTGTGACAAATTCAAGTAGTGTTGCAAAAACTGTCTCAGAGATCACACCAACAACGAGATTAAAATTTTGTAATTGTAACATGCTTTGTATAGGCACAGATAATATAATACTAGCGTACAGATGCATCATCCCATACAAATAAACGGTACCGCCGTAACTACGGGTTTTCGACTTGCACAAGCAACTTTTGTTCTTCGTTCGGGCCCGTCCTCTACACCTCGCTAGATGGTGTTAGCAGCGACGGCTTGCAAATTGAATGAATTTACATAGTCCTACATATTTTCTCACAAATTAGTATTTTTGGCACTTCATAAGACTTACTATTTCAAAATGTGTCACTATACAAATTTTAAAGAGGCGAATGGATAAACTCTGAAACTTTAAACAGCGCCATATATTGGTACTAGAAATATAAATGCCTGAGGATTCGTTTCAATAAACATCTAAATTTGAATTAGGAGCCAATTATTCCACAATTTTATGCTTATGGTAGTTTATTAAATAAGAAAATAGTTTTTACCATATTTTTTTTTAAGATATAATGTTACTTAGACTTCAATAAGAAATCGATGCATATTACGCCATCTATTGATATTTATTTGAACTAAATTTTCTTTGTTCGAGATGAGACCCCGTGGTATAGGTTTGTCTCTTACCAGGCACGTAAAGGTGTTGGCGAAGGTTGTCGCAGCTGTAACCGCACCTCGCCGAGGAAGATCGGCGTCGCAGCGTCGTGCCACACAGACACTCTGGCTTCGCAAGCCACCCCCGCCTGGAATATTAATTAAAATTACAATTAATATCGAATATCAGTCTCAATCAACATTCTTTTAAACTGAAATCGAAAGCTTTACGTACCGTTTGTGAGCCATCTTTGTCCTTCGGGTCTGCGTCCATAACGAGATCAAAGCAAAAAATTTCGTCAAATTGTGGATTAACAGTCTTCTTTTTAGGTTTCGTGCGTTTTTCAACTCTTCGTCCGTTCGAATACAACAACGTGACGAGAGCAAACGGGTCACACTGTCCATTCTTAGTGGTAAGCTCCGAGCATTCCAGCACTCGGAGGCGTAGGGTGTCGTGTCCTACTCGTGCTGCGCAGTGCCTCTCGGGGTCTGACCAGTAGTCAGCGGCGGTGGGGGTTGGCGAGGCGTCCGATTCGGGCATCGCATGCATGGGCGGCTTCGTCCGCGCCGCCCACTGCGCCCGGTCCTTCAAACTCTCCGAGCGCGACAACGACAGAGCAGGCTCCGTCGCCACCGCGCTCAACAACTTCTTGCTCGTGGAACTCGAACAAGAAGTAAATCTCATACTCTCCTTACAGTATTCAGATAATCTTACGAGGTTATTTCCTTTTGTTTTTGTCGAGCAGTTGTCTGCTCCAGTCGGGTCCGGGTCGGGAGGCTTCGGTTCCATTCGTAACCTCTTTCTGGAGTCTTCGAGAGTGAGTTCAATGTATGCCTTTCCTTGGACCTCTGAGTCCGCGTCGACCGGTCGCAAAGCAAACCAGTGGTCTTTGTTGTTATACCGGTGCAGATCTTCTCGTTTGATGGCCACTTTACCGAGCACTTTGTCCTGTTTGAGATGCTTGTCACGATCGAACACGTATATGGAAAGGTATCGAAATCGTCGCGGCACTTCGAATTGGAACTCCTCACCGAAGAATGGACTGAAACAAAATAACAAAATCATTGGTTTATTATGTCACGCAGGTATGAGTTGCGTTGAGAATTTAGCAGAGTTATTATTTGTTGAATATTACATCCGACAATCGTTATCAAGTTTTCGACTGCGCGATAATTTATAGCCGGGTTGCAGCTTGCAGCCTAGTTGTGGACGCGTGGGGTGCCTGCATGTCTTACACGAGTGCCGGTATTGCCACCCACTGCTAAATGAATAATTTTCTGAACTTATGTTTTATGAAACCTTATCAGATTTTGTTATGGTGGGAGAAGGAGAAGTGCAATATTTTACTTATGTTGATATTTTTTTAATATTTTAAAACAATAATAAACATCGAATTAGGCTTAGTGCCAAATCACACTGAGGAAACCTAGAGTTTAATTTGCCAATTTATAGAATCGAGTAAAACAAAATGCTCAGACGCAACAATAAAACTACTTAACGAACTACGGCGCCTGACGCCTCCAAGAAAACGGTTCTAAACTTTATATGATGAATTTAATCGCAATCGAAAACATTCAAATGTCGAACATGATTGCTTGGCCCTTAAATTAAATGCAACACGAACAGCTCAATTAAATAGAATCGGTATTCGAGTACCTTTATCCTAATAACGTTTTAAATTGACACAACACTCGTATATGTGTTTCTAATCAAAGAATTTCATCAGGCCATAGTCTTCAACCGCTGAACATGAGCTACCAATGAACAAACGTCCGCGTCGGACGTAACAACTGAATGAAATTAAATTTGGAACAGCGTATCATTTCCTGGGTTACCGAGTGCTCGCAATCCCAGAAAAGTAGGGTATAAAGAGACGAGGTAGTTGGCTAAAGTTATTCAATTTTCTAGTATGTAAACAACGCAGGTTTCATGATGTAAGACCAAGTTGCACAGAGACGTATGCGTGGGATTGCCTTATTCAAAGGAGAAAGTTTGACATTCCCGATGAAATCTCATCTCACAGCCTAATAAAGCACGTGCCTACACTTGAAAGTGTATGCCTTATGAGAAAGGAATGATTATTGTAATGCTATAATTATTTTGTGATAAATGAGAGCGGAATAAATTCTGAAAATGAGGGCATGGCATTTAGTGAAACTTTTTTCTGTACTTGAAATTAAGTATTTAAAAAAAATATAAACACAGAGGTTTCGACCGTTTGGCATGTTAATAAAAAGTATCCTAAGTTCTTCTCCAGGTCCTGTGTCATTAAGATCGATTTAGTGGCTAAGCCGAGAAAAGGTTACAAACAAGGAGTTCTTTCGCAATTATAATTTTAGTATGTATAGATTAAATAAAAGTTTTGTGATATCATCATCACCATCATTTTGTAATATCCTTTTTTTTTCCAAATAAAATAAAATCACAGCCTGACTTCACCCATTGATGCATAGGCTTCTCTCTACTTGTGCAAATCTTTAAGCAAATTTTTAGAAAAGTGTTGTGTTGATGTTCTGGCAACCCTAATGAATAAACAATATCTATACTTTCCGAGCGAACAGTGCGTGTAGCTATTTGTAAAACACGATAATAACTCAATAAAGGGGTTTATTGACTCGTTTGGAGAGTACGTAGTAGGTATAAGAAGCTCGCAGTCGCAGTGTATCGAGTCGGCGGCAGGCTCGCAGGCGCATCCGGCGCCGGCGCAGTATTTATAAACCGGAGGCGGAACCGCACCAGCTGAGCAGTGAGCGGGGGCTGCGGGGGCGGCCCAAGCTCACAACCCATTGCACATACTTCACGCCTCTAATTTTAATACGATGAATTGATTATGTGCGACCACTCATTCAGTGACCAGGATACGTAACCAATAGTACTATTGACTCGGCTATATTTATTACACCTCGTGATGTGCTTTAATCTACGTCAATATAGGACACGACTGACAATGCTATTGTTATCTACGCGTCCTGGTATTATGCATATTACAATATCTTAAAACAATAAAACTTATAATTAAATCAATCAATTGAATTTGCGCGAAACGTTTAGTAGGTCGACTCACGATGACGCATTATTGAATGAACTCCGGAACACCTTTATTCGTATACACGTTGTCGGGCCGGGAGCACAAAATAGCACATGTTAGAAACCAGAGCAATGCACTTAAGACTGCCGCCACTCCGACCGGGGACTGCTCAGGCGCAGGCGATGATCATTTTACGTGCCTCGAAGTTCCGGGACCAATTTATCACTTAAAAGCTTCCGTTTAATGTTAGAGAGCTACTGACGCGATTTTTATGAGTCGAGGGAAGTCTCACTTGTCATATTTTTTGGATGCCGATCTATTACCAATTTGGGGCGAATATTATTGTTGCTCGCAGTTTTGTTTGCGATTACCAAGAATTTGTTTAAAAACAAACCTACGTCTAAAGCCTAAACCACATATTACGTAAGTCTGTTGAAAAAGGGAGATTCCTTAATTAATAAAATTAATATTTTTTCCAAATAAAACCAACTGTAGAATTTAAATAATTAGCTACACCTTCAAGAATGTTATCTTAAACACATTTGGTTAATAGCAGAAAATCGTTATTCCAAGGAGAGCACAGTCACAAAGCATACACAAGCAACTAATATGTAGGTACGAGTATATTATCAGTACATAGTTAGCGAGGCACAGATAGTTTGGACAGAGGCACATAGTAAGTGCAGTGATAAGGTATCGCGAGACAAAGAACCCATTATATTAAGTCGCCGAGTGACGTGACATTTCCTTCGGTATCCGCCAGTCCTCTGCGGCCTCACCTCTTGGGTCACAAAATCATTATCGCTTCCGTTCATTAACAAGCAAAATAGACTATCATTACAGAATGACAGATAAACAATGAAACGTATGGATGTTTTCTACTTCAACAGAGGTATAATCATAACGGAAACTACAGATTTTAACAGCTTTATTACTTTTTGGAATTCCCAGTTCTATTTAAATATGAAGCGCTAGGTATTCGTCAGCACGGAGGACCGTCAAAAATTATCAACAGGATAAATTTATTCATAGGACACTCGTTTTTATGTACACTGGCACTTCATTAAATTAGATTTTTGTGCTAACGTGAACTTCTGGTAGGTAATGAAATAATGTGTTGGCGTGGGCTGTTCCCACAACTAATCAGGGGGAGCGTAACCGGCGGCAGTAATTAAAATCATTGCTGCGGTGCGGTTGTCTTTTATTCATTCTAAAAGCTGAATGGCAAAGGGGGTGAAGCGGAAGGGACGTTCCGCGTCGACGCACGCGCACCGGAAGCGCGTCCGGGACGTGGCGCGCCGCAGTCCCGCCCTCCCTTACAGCACAATAGCACCTCCCCCGAATTATATGCGCTATAAAAGCCGCACCGCGACCATGTATTAATTGTGACTAATGTTTAATTGATGACAAATCATTCAACACGCGAGGCGAGGCGAGGCAGAGCAGGTGGCTTTCAATAGAATGTTTTTGTACAGGTTATAGAATGTTTTACGATATAAACGAACTTCCATAGCCGTCTTTTATATTTTATCGTTGCTCATGTTTTAATGTGACGAATAGGTTTTTTCTTTAAAATTATTACTGATAGTTATAGTACCTATGTACTTACTATCTCAGTATGCTACATTGTTCTTGCTACTTTAATGAAACAGATCTTTTTTTCGTAAATTTAACAAAACAAAAACTATCTAGGCTTGGTACACTTTTCCTACTAAGACACACTGTAAACTATATTAGGTCGAAACTTGGATTATTTTATTCCTGAGTGACACATGCTCATGAAAGCACCGGAAGTAATACATATTATATGCAAGAGATTAGGAGTGTGCGCCTGCGCACTTTCGTGACGACACATTAATGTTTCGAAGAAAGTTACACATCCATCGTACATCCGTACGTCGTGGACCTAGTGCATTAGACTATAGCGTCTCTAAACTGTTTTAAATCGTGTGACGAACGAAAGTTTAACGACATTTTGTTCGTTAGTATTTAATTTTTCACTAGTATGTGAATTGTTATTACACAAAACGTTTATTAAAGATCAGATACAGAAACACGCACAATATGCACATTACGTAAAAACAAAAAATATTTAACAATTAGTCCTGTAATTCCAGGTACCAACGTGGAAACAATTAATATTTGTACGGCCGTAGTACAGCGTACAACATGCATTAATTACTCCAATTAAACGTAGCTGCCACTTAAAATGCTTCATTCATGGAGTAGAGGAACCTTGACCTATTAAATTGTTTGCTCTCCCTCCCTAAATGTTGGTAATCGGTTCCCACACGATAACGGGCGGAAGCGACACCGGACACCGGACAATGGATCCGTTATTATTATGTCAATTCTGGAGCGAATATAACGTTCCCGTTTTGTAGAATTCGTGAAGGGCCCTACAGGAAACTTTGGAGTAACGGCAAAATCAAGGACATGTACCACAAGCAGTTACGGACGAAACAAACAAACATAAAAAACTTTTTTACAAAAAAATGGAACCGACTTCCAAAAAAAGTGCAAATAACTTTAATTTCGGAAGTCGGTGTTTCTGGTTTTGTGTCTTCGTTTTTTGACACCGACTTCCGAAATTAAAGTTATTTGCGCTTTTTTTGGAAGTCGGTTCCATTTTTTTGTAAAAAAAGTTTTTTATTTTTCACTTTTTAATTGTGGTTCTCCATTAAATTGTGTTAACAGTTCATAGACATGCGATCGCAGCAATTGTGGTTGATTTGCTGTCAATTTGAGTTCCGTTGTCTGTCTCCGAAACCGATCATAAGATCTATATAAAATTAAAATGGGACCATTTTAATTTCATATAGATCTGGTGATCGGTTTCGGAACAAACCCCTTTCGAACAAAAAAAGAATTTTGCAAATCCGTCAATATATGACGGAGTTATGCCCGAACATAAATAAAAAAAAAATACAAACATCCGAATAGATAGCCTCCTCCTTTTGGAAGTCGGTTAAATACAAAACATGGGCGTTGACAGTTTATGGTATACTGCATGATGTAAAAAAAATGGATGCTCATATTTCAAATAATACTTCTGCCAGAAATAAACAACAATCTTCAAGAAAGTATTTAGTATATTAGTAATACTCAACTCCGCAAAAAAAAATTGGACCTCCCCAACCTAACTTTGACTACTTGTTTAACTTTGACTTTTTGTTTTTTTTGGAAATTATTGCGACTTCCTTAAAAAAAGTTATTCATTTCCATGGGCAGAACAAGTACGTAAAATATAACCTCCCAATTCCGTTACGCCTTGTATACTATCTATCTTATTTCCTCGCTGTATCTGTGTATGGCACTATAAAGTTAATAGAGCTTAGAGCTATTACGAGACTAGATCGTATCATTCCAGCTACATTATTTTTTTTTTAAATACTGCAATCAAAAATCATTTATTCAAACTCCTCAAAGTTCTACAAGAACTTGAATCTTTAATTAACATATTTATACAGGGTGTAACGGAAAGGTGTGGTCATATTTTAAGAACCGGTTCTACCCGTGGAAATGAACAACTTTCTCTAAGAAAAAATAGAAAATTCCCAAAAAAAAATTTGGACTTTCCATACAAAATTGTCATCAGCTGATCAATATTTGTATGGGTGGTAAAAAAAATTTTTGAGAATTTTCACAGATTTTCTTGAAGAAAGTTGTTCATATCGATGGGCAGATGCAGTCCTTAAAATATGACCACACCTTTCCGTTACAGCCTGTATGTAACATAATTATGTAAAACAGAAAAATAAAGATATATCGTCCAAAATAAAAATTAAATTATCCGCCACTTAGCTAGCACACTTTATGCCATCAAAAACGAAAAAAAAAAAAACTCTAGCATTAAATAAGCCTCCCTCAATACATAACTGGTGTGCTGCTTACATGTGCAACGGTAGAATCTATCGATAAGGCTGTGATTCGAAGCCACTAGTGTTATACTAGGGCTATCACAGTTAAATCAGTAAACAATTATTATATGAACTCATATAACTTGTCATATACTACTCGTAATTATGGAGAAAGAACACCAAGTTTAACATTCTCTTGCTTTCAACACAGCGACCAACTATTCTTATCAATTTAAATAGTCGTTGATGGAATAGTATGCCTTTGAATAGAGACTAGATTTAACTTTAGTTTTAAATGCAATAATAAGCAGGTCAAGAAAAGAAAAGGGTAGCTTATTGTAAAAGCGGATACCGAGACCGACAAACGAGGCATGAACCTTACGAAGATGGTGAGAAGGAGCATGAAGTTTGTGCTTATTTCTGGTGTTAAAATTGTGGATATCACTGGTTTATGGTGTAAAACGTTTTGTTAACAAAAAATACAACCGACTTCTAAAAATTGCAAAATAACTTTAATTTCGGAAGTCGGTGTTTGTATTTTTTTGTTTCTTCGTTATTTGACACCGACTTCCAAAATTAAAGCTATTTTGCAATTTTTAGAAGTCGGTTGTATTTTTTGTAAAAAAGTTTTTTGTCTAATGTATATGTTTGCAAAAATGAATTGAGATGCCACCGTGATAATTCCAATCTCTTTGAAAAGTTCTCTTAAGGAAAGTACACTGTAGACAGAACATTAGAACCGCGATATCATAACTGAGACCAGATCTGAATAAAGGTTTTTGGCATGTGGTTATAGCATGAAACACGGTAGGCAAAATATGAGATCGTGGTAGTGAGACCCTATTTCGAAATTACATCGGGCCGTGTTTTTTAACAATTAATGCTGAACGTATGAATCGCGATGTCACAAGTTAGACCACATCTGTAAAGGTTGTCCGTATTTGATTTTCAGATAGAATAGAATAATACTTTATTGTACACCAAAACAGTTAATAAACTTGTATAAATGAACTTAAATGTAAGGGTACAATGCGTGTCATGATGACACCTTAGGGAAGAGGTGAGGTCATGGCTTCGCAGCCATGACCTCACCTTTTGGTGGCACTAAGAACCTATTTCGGAATGACTATGGGCCAAGGTGCCATAGAGATTTATTTAACTTCTTGGAAATGAATGCTTGAGGAGTCTTCTACCATTCAAGCTAGGGTGGTTGCAGAGATCATCATCAGCCTTTTAATCTCTGCACTGCTGGGGCACTGCAGGCCTCCTCTCTGTGAGAGCGTGTGGGCCGTAATCCATCACGCGGGCCCAATGCGGTGGATGTCACATGCCTTCCGAATTTTTTGGTTCTAGGACATGCATGTTTCCTCACGATGTTTTCCTTTATCGTTTTGAGAGCAGTGCTGATGAAATAATTTACACAAAATAAAGTACCTGCCTAGGTTTGAATTCACGACCTATAACTTGTAAGTCGCGGCCGTTACCACTGGGCCACCACTCCTCTGGTTGCAGAGATAACAATAGCAAATGACTCACTTGAGAGTTCTCTCCATGGTGGATGTGCGAAATATCTCCTCTTGGTCGAGCGACAGCACGCAGTATATGTCGCGGTGGCACGCCGCCCCATGGCTGCGACCTGGCAAGTTTTTTGCTTCACCTAGAACAATACAATGTTAACATGAAAATTAGCTAATGAATGTTATGTTAAAGAGGAGGAACTCGTGGCTAAAGTAATTCAGCCGCTCGGGTCGATCGATCAGGTTAAGCTACGCTTGCCGGGGTTGGTCCATGGATGGGTGACCATCTTGACATATCGAGACTCCTCCGTGCCTCGGAAAGCACGTTAAGCCGTTGGTCCCGGCTGTCAATCGTGGATCTTTGACAGTCGTTACGGGTCGTCAGAAGTCTGAAAGTCTGACAACCAGTCTTACCAAGGGATATCGTATTACCCAGCAACTGGGTTGTGGAGGTCAGATAGGCAGTCGCTCCATGTAAAATACTGGTATTCAGCTGCATCCGGTTAAACTGGCAGCCGTCCCCAAGATAGTTGGGAAAAAAGGCTTGGCAGATTGATTGATTATTATGTTAAAGAAAAAGATATTATAGGATATAACCCTGTGATTATGCAGTCAGGGTTTGCATCTCTTCTATTCTATCTGACTCTTAATTATTTCTGCTGACTAACAATCATTAGTCAAATTCATAATTTCGTACACTCGGTATTATCGAGACTCGTAAGTTTAAGCAGTTAAAGACTTTTGTCTTTTTCCTCAAAATGTTTTCCCCTTACTTTATCTCAACAAAACACTGATAGCAGACATAAACCAATGGCATCGTTTGTGGACTATCATAAACATCGCAAGGCGTTCAGTGGCCTCATCAGTATTTTGACGATCTCGAGTAAAAATCTAACTACCAACGATTACCTTTGCCATCTTCACGCAAACGTTCTTATCTTGTTTTGTTAGACATGATCAATGTTGACGTTAAAGTTGACTAATTACTGTAAGTTTCCCATAGTTTGCATCTTATTGCTTGTTTTATAGAGCTTGCGAAGTAAGACCTTGACTGGTTGTAATTTCAATGGACGTTAAAGACGCTTTCTAGTTTTTTGAGACGTTCTGCAATGAGATGGCGTATTGCATAACGTGCCCGAATCAAGTATTTTTCCAAACCAAAAAAGACGGCGAATTCTATGCGTTTTCATTGAGCTGTATCCTGAATTCCAGTGCACCTATTACACCTGAATTTATCTTATGAATAGTACATCAGTCGATTGCAAAACTGTTTACGACTTAACGATGTTAATGGTTAATGTGTTAAGAAAAGTCGTTGTATTATCCAGTATAATTTATAGCGACATTACCATAGTAAGTAGACAACACCCGTGTCGAGGACTTCTTAGCGTTTGCTCCACATTCTCTAAGTAATAATAGTAATAACCTATTCATAAAACTAAATTGAAAACGGAGAGCAATTTATGGAGAGGGATACTCAGAGGAGAGGGAGATTTTTAGGGGAATCTTTAAAATTTAAAAACCAACATAATTTTTTCCTGTTCAAGCCGTTTACTTAACTCGTCCAAGAAATAATTTAATTTATGCTTGAGCATAAAGGTAAGACACTCGTTAGTCATTACCTACTTTTTTGGATTAAAGCCTGAAATAATGATACACTAAAGATGGCGAGCCCATTGGCGGTTGCACAACGTGTTGCGACCTCGTCAGTTATCGCTAAATACGGAGACACAAGGTGAGGCGACCATCGGCCCATAAGTAACTACTGCCCTGCCTGACGCCTGCAAACCAAACCTGTTCGACATTTTTATGTTCTATTTATTATGATATCTTATCAACCGTAGGTAATAATTAATGACTTTATTGATTGATCATTTTCAAATGTTTAGACCACGATTTGAGGATGATACTTTAAAAAACAGTGCAACAGTAATTTTTAATTCACGATACATGGGTACGTTGTTGCCTGTACTTTATAGATTCCGTTCATACATGCGTTGCACGATTGCATACTAGATGACAAGAAAGATATTCTCACTGTTTTCTTCAGCCGCGTAGACAATACAATTAGAGTACCATGAATGGCCCGTTTGTAAGAGGAACATGACGAAATGATATTCTAAGAAGCTGCTAATATAAACACAGAATAGATGTAATAGATAAACTAGGAACAGACTGTGCTAGAATAATAATGACAAACTGTTACTATTTGGCCGAAACCTCGAGTCCCATTTAGATATCGATTTGCGAAATGGAAAGTGGCAAACGATAGGCGGGTTGAAGTTATTTATTTCATAGTCCTACTTTGGTCGGTAGATGCCAGATTTGGATATTTAACGTTTCACAGCCTACAATTTCCAAGTTTTGCTATATTAAACTGGACTAAGTTATACCGACAGCAATCCGAATTAGTTACTGGCCAAATCACGCACGGGATACATTCAGCATTGCTATACTATGTCCTATACGACCTTTCGCATATTTTAGGCTCTAACAGACATGAACTGAAATAAAGAAAAGAACTTCATGGGGTTAGGCGGAAGGAAACGCCCGGGTGTTACCACTGCGCGGGTCGCCCAGAGGACACGGTGGAGCATACGGTGGAGGTCTGCCCCGCTTGGACACCGCCGTGTCCTCGTGGGTGCGATAGGTGGCGGCGACCTCTCGCGCCCGGACCTAGTTCAGGCCATGGTACGGAGCTAGAGGCAATGGGACGCAGTCTCCTCCTTCTGCGAAGCAGTAATGCTCGCGAAGGCGGAGGCGGGATGGGTGAGGGAAGCTCAACGGAGTGGCCCTTACGGCCCCGGCCGCAACCACCGCGGGAGAGGCCTGAGGCTAGGACGTCGCGAGACGATCTCCGGCCGCCGTAGACCCGGGCCTGCTGACGACGAGCAGTGGGTAGCTCGCTGTCCGATCAGCACCAGACCCGTGAGTCGACGGCGCGTAGTGTTCCACGCGCGCCTCAAAGAGATGATTGTCAGCCACCACTGACGGGGCCCATAGTGGCCGGTGCCTGCATGTCTAGGGGTAGCGGATAAATTCTTAACATGCGTTACCGCACCCCTGGGCACTCAGGCAGGGAAGGAACAGGGGTGGATTTTGGTCAGTAAGAGTCTGACACGCCCTCCCGCTCCACCCAGAGCGGGAGATGTCATTGGATAATTTCCCACCCCACAAAAAAAAAATGGGATAAGTTAAGGTGTATTGCAACTTTTTTACCAACAACGCCAGTGAATAGAACCCAGTGTGTAGAACAAAGCCAGTGTTGGTGGATAAAGACAATTTGACCGACAATATACCGGCGGCAGCGCACTGACATAATAGGACAGACGATTGACTTCAAGCGGTAGGACAATTAGTCACTGAGTCCATTAACCTCCCCCGTGGACCCACAACTGATATTATTTTTCCCATGTTAAGCAAAACATTAAGTCAGAATTGAAGCAATTTCCACGGAGATCACACGGCTAAAGGGATTGACATGATTAATGATCAACTGGCGTAATAGTCGTGATGAATAAAATGGAACTTATTTCTCGGCGCGCCTACTCATCTAAGCCTATAATAATTTTATTAATTGTTCAAGTTTAATTTACTAATAAATAAATAATACGTAAACCATGCCCATGTGACGTGTCATTTACATTCTGTGGTTCTTCTTACAAAGATGACGTAATGCTCGCCAATGATTATAATAGGGAATTATGTTTTGAAAACAATTTCCTGGTTTGAGGCAATAACCATTAGGTGTATTGGCCATGACCGATACTGATATTGTACAGCAGTGATAGGCATTGCACTTATTATTTAACACTCGTTATAACGATAAGAATACTGATAATCATTGTTTTTAGATATACGTAGATACGTCACTCAAGTGACTCAAGTTTCATAGTACTTTCATGTATTTTTTCTTAAACAAATTGGTCAATTAAAACGTTGCACGTAATTGTTGTAAATTGAGGCACGCTGCCATAGTTAGGACAGTCAAACAAAGGAAAGACCTTCCTGCAACTCTCACAAATTCGTAATTGTAGTGCTAGAGAAACTCACAACAAACTGTACATAATTGCTGATGCAAAAACAACCGTCATCATCATCAACATGACAGTAACACACGCCACTAAACTGGATCGTGGGAGAGAAACGGGATCCTTTGAATAGCGTCATCAGCGACTGAGGAAACGAATACGCACCAGCTATTTAGCCACCGCCACAATGGCGGTCATTAAGATGTTTCCACACGCTCGTATGCGTAGTGCAATTGTTTCGAAATCGAGAGTATTTTACCTCAGCTCGTTGTCAGAGCGCATGGGAACCGTTTGAGCAACAAAGTGATCGATTTCGATATCGCGGTAAGCATTACCGGAATATAACAAGGTCACAGCTTAGGTGTCCCTCGCTTTTCTACTGATAGTAAATGCCTTGGCTTCAGCTTGATCCGGACATATCAAGCTTAGTCATGTCAACGTTCTCTGAGACGGATGTCGAAAATGTCGCCCATTTACTGTTTGATAATGTTGCTCTCTCTCCTAGTCTTAAATTACGTTTCCTTCGAAAGGAAGACGGTGTATTATGCTTTTTCAAATGGACTTTTAACTAGTGCACTTCCAACTTTAATCACAGAAGCTATTATTACATTAATGTCCTGAACTTTAGAATAACTGAGTTATATTTCTGGTAGAGGAAGCGACGAAGTCCAACTCACAATTTAATTTTTCAAGATTCCCGGGAACATACAGCTCATGTACTTACAATTATTTAATTCTGCGTATGCGTTCACAGGTCGACAGCCCCATTGTTCTTATGTTTTAGAGTTTTTTGAGATGATGTGTTTTCCTAGAAGATTAATTTTGTTTGATGATTCTGTAATAGTTATTTATGATACTAGTGTGGTAAGTTGCTGCCCTGAGTGCCCAGGGGCGAGGTAACTCTGTTTGGAATATATCCTCAACCCCCGGGCAATTGTATGGTGCGTAAGTTTTAACTTTCGAAAAATGTATACAGGCTTCGTAAATGCTTTTTTTGAGCAAATGTGTGTTGAAAATTCTATTATATAAGTGTGGTAGGACCAATTACGATAACCATAAGTTTGTCTAAAATTAGTAGAGTGTTTGAATAAGTACTAGCGAGCAGTGGTGGCCCAGTAGTAACGACCGCGACTTACAAGTAGTAGGTCGTGAATTCAAACCCAAAGGCAGGCGCTTTCATCATCATCAGACTTTTAATGTCCCCACTGCTGGGGTACAGGCCTCCTCTCTGTGAGAGTGTGTGGGCCGTTTTGGTTCTAGGACATACCGGTTTCCTCACGATATGTTTGCTTCGTTTATTCCCGCTCGTCCCCACCTCCTCGTCCCCACTGGTGACGAATGGGAAAAAAAAGTTTCGTTCGTCCCCAGTGGGGACGATTGAAACTTTTTATTTCCCACTCGTTCCGCTATAGACCGAGAGTCAAAATACAGTAATGGGGATTTCAATATGAGATTTCACGGATAGTTTAAAATGTTTTAATTACGACTTTCTGACCAAGAGTGAACAATGTTTTTGATTCAACGAATTAAAAATATTTTTAGAATGACAAAATTATGTATCGTGATAATCAACTTATTTACATAAATTCTTACAATTTTAAGGTGCGTATCACAGATAATTAACGCATTAAAATATTTGAATCACTATTTAGGTAGTCAGTACTCCTCTCTAAGACCAACTTCTATCATCTACTCGGTAATTGTAAGTAGATAAGTTGATGTTAGTAACAAACAATAGATACGCAATGACGCACCCTCACCACCCTGACTTATCGTAGTGCATTGTATGCATGACCTTGAAATAGCCAATCAGAGCACCGCAATGAGTGTCGTTAATGCGCTTCTTGCTACTCGCAAATGGGTTTGTTGGGTTTTAGTTGGCAAAATTCGATCATGGCGGAACCAAGTTCAGGGAGTAGTTCAAATGGTCAGACAGTGTCAGTGTATATCAAAATAAAACATGGGATTGTATTACTGCATGGGGGTCACCAATATTACAAAAAAAAGGCAACACAAAAGTGGCTTAATTGTGTGGGATTGCTGTCAACGCAAATTGAAGTGCAGAGGTTTTCTAAAAATAAAAGTAAGTGATTTCTTACTACATAAGTTATTTAGTACCAGTTATTAAATTTGAATTAAAAATTCAAATGTGATAACTTTGTGATTAGCCGAGATTTTTTTACAGAACTGATTAGAATTTTCAACATCTTTTATAGAAACTTTACTTGTACTAATTTTACATGTTTAGTGTTTATAATTTTAAGTAGACTATCCGCGTAATGCAATAAGAACTTAATAATAATAATTGTTAAGTTGATTATCTGTGAAACATAATTTTGTCATTACATAAATATTTTTATGTATAATTTATGTTGATTATCTGTGATGTATAATTTTGAGAGAATTATTGTAAATTCGTTGATTACCTGTGATTCACAAATAATGTACTAATTGCCTGTCTTTTTAAATTATTTTTAATCAAAAACATTGTTCACTCTTGGTCAGAAAGTCGTAATTAAAACATATTAAACAATCCGTGAAATCTCTTATTGAAATCCCCATTACTGCATTTTGACTCTCGGTCTATAGCGGAACGAGTGGGAAATAAAAAGTTCCAATCGTCCCCACTGGGGACGGAACGAAACTTTTCACATTCGTCCCCAGTGGGGACGACGAGGTGGGGACGAGCGGGAATAAACGAAGGAAAACATCGTGAGGAAACCGGTATGTCCTAGAACCAAAACGGCCCACACCCTCTCGGGAATAAACGTGCACCGTTTTGAGAGCAGTGGTGATGAAATAATTTACACAAAGTAAAGCGCCTGCCTGGGTTTGAACTCACGACCTACAACTTGTAAGTCACAACCAATACCACTGGGCCACCACTGCTCCCATGCAGGCAGGCGCTTTACTTTGTGTAAATTATTTCATCACCACTGCTCTCAAAACGGTGAAGGAAAACATCGTGAGTAAACCGGCATATCCTAGAACCAAAAATTTGGAGACATGCGTGGTGGATTACGGCCCACACCTTCTCACAGAGAGGAGGCCTGTGCCCCAGCAGTGGGGACATTAAAAGGCTAATGACGTGGTAGGACCAATTCTGATAACCATGAGTTTGTCTAAAATTACTTCTTTGAATAAGTAAGTATTATGTTGATTCGTATTTTTTTTAATCAAGTCAAATACCTACTCAGTGACGTGGGCGGAAACCTACGTTCGTAGTATAATATCCAGCGGCCCAAGACGTTCACCCACGCCACATGGGATACAATCGCTGAGCAGGTGGGTTGCGAAGTAGAACGCACTTTTTCGCAAAAACGTAATCCGATTCAAGCCACTAGTTTCGCAACAGTGAATTTACTTCACATAGCCAACATAACAGTAAGTAATTTAATTTGGCTTTGAGAAAATGCGATTTTCTTTTATCTTGAAAGTTAAAAGTGAAAGACGATATCTACATTGTACTCGACCGAGTGTGTGCATGTGTAGGTACTGTCATTACAAAGGTAATGTATACCTACTTTCCCATCTCCGTGTGTGTGAAGTCGCACACAACCTTTGGCGCGTGCTTATCTTCGTTCCTAATGGTTTTCCTATTGTTAGGTATTAATGGCATAGGTGCATGAACATTACATGATTACTACTGAGCAAAACTTCAAATGAACCAGCGGGGTGCGTCGTGACCTGATGCTCCTGAGTAAAGCTTATGTGGTCGTTTCAGGTCTTAATACTTCACTGTACTGAGTCCAAACCTAGCCTGTGCATCAGTGCAAGAGATATCATTTCAAAGGCTAAAATGGCAAGCGAGATATTAATAATGAATATTTTAAAAGAGCAATGAACTTAGATAAGCTTATTAGCCGACTATAATTTTATAGAACTTTGTTTTCAGTAAACATTTCGAATATCAGCACATCAACAAGAGGAGTTACCATTTTGATGCGGAATCCTAAATATGCCTTTAATTAATCCCCAATTTCTTTTACACAAAAGTTGAAACCATTTCTATTGAAATCTGTACCTACAACTTGATTAATGAATGGATAACACGATATTTAATCGTGCAAAAATTACGAGTATCTTCCTATCTACAACGTAATAAAGCAATTACCATTCACTATCGTATTAAATAAGTAATCTTATCAATGGTAATTCGTATTTATGATGCACGAATGTGTTTGATTGAACGAAAATATGATATTGGCAAGTGGCGCGGCTCACATGTGGTACTCCGCTGAGTCGGCGGCTGCGATAACGGTGACGATAAACTAGCGCGTTTTTCATTAACGGATCGACGAGTTTCCATGAATGGGTGCGTTGAATGAAAAACGCTTGGTTTGCCCCATTCACGCGCCCCGCCCGCCCCTCGCTAACGCTGTTCAATGCGAGATAACTATGTACGATATAGGCGCGACGCTCGACGCCCGCCGCCCCCGCCATCGCGACGCGTCGCTTTCGTTTGTTTCTAGTAAGAATCCTGCTAATAATTTTTCGCTAAAACAACTTTATGACGCTGAAACTGATCTACATTTGCAGATACCATACTATCGCTCACCATTTAGACAGCATAAAAAATTATTAGCTTCCTGTACATGGAAGCAGAATTGGGTTAAAGTATACACACTATGTTCGGCGAGACGATTCATTCCAGATATGTATTTTATGATCATAGTAGAATAAAATCTTAGTTATCGTATCTTAAGATGGCTATCAATAAAATTAAAAACAATGAAATCATTATTCGATAAGTCCCTCGGTAAGTGAGTGGTTCTTAGATTAAGAACAATGTAATATAACAAATCCATCTAGTTGGAGTAATTTCTCGTTAATAGTCTGTAAAACGTTTCTGTTTCAAAAAATATCTACCATGCTTGATTCAATCTATCACACCTGTTCGTGAGCTAGCTGCAAAGAGCAGCTAATAGTAATCTTAGTCACTATCAGTCAAATATGTTTAGGTGTATCATCAAGCAGCCAGTACTTATCATGTTTGTTCCTAACAAATTGTATTATTTAATGCCTTATATTATACAAGTAGGTATCAACACGATATCGCTACTTGTAAATAAACATAGCTCCGAAGAATTGCTACTCGTCAGGCAGGCGACGGGCAGCTCAGTGAAATACACCCCGCTAATCAGAAACCTCTGTTTATCCAAGAAATAAGACACGATACGTACATACGTATCGTGTCTTATTTCTTGGGTACATACTTAGGTACGAGCGTGACTCACATTCACATGTTAATGTAGTTGTACAAAAACAACATTTAAATATTACATACAGTCGAGACGCTCGCGCCCGCGCCGAGACGAACTTCTAGAGTGAAAACGATGCTTTATGTCGACAGGCCTCAAAAGGCGCAGGTAGCCGATTCGTGAGTCATACCACGCATAAAATAAATAATAGGATTCAATTAGCAGTTGCCCTTTCGGGTTCGGCTAAGTGTTGGTATGAACAAAGGTGTTCGATGGCGTACGAGTAGATAAGTCGCAGGCGCAACGGAAGTTGCCATAAGTAAAGCATGGTATAAGTTTGTCACATTATAGCTTGTTTTGGACTACAGACGAGAGCGACTGTGAGGGTCGAGACGAAACGCCTTCGTCTACGGTCATAAACAAGGCAATCTACTAAGTACAAAGCTAATTAAGACATTCCATAATTATTGTTTTCAAAGATTCTCATAAGTTATGACATTCTTTTTATAGGTGCATTCAAACATGGTTGTTGCCAGCCACCAAAAAAATATACCCAGACCTCTTACACCTTCCGACCATAGTGATTTTGGAAAAGTTGACTAATTGGAACCTTTTCCATGTTCACATAATCAATGATTTAAGGAAAATGTTTAACTTTTCTTCTATTTCTTGGTCAGTAAACCTGTCAAATGTATTGTTAAGTTTTGATTGTATGTCGGACATTTAAAACTTTAGAAGGTACATTTGATGTTAATTTACAAGGATATGGTGGTTGAACAAGCTATGGTAAAGCACTCGCCCACTATGGCGAAAAAAAGCAAGAGAAAGAGATAAATGGAAAGTTCTTGAGACCCAAGTCCTCCTCAAAAAAAATCGAATTAATGCACAGGAGCTCTCTTAGTAGCATTACCTGTGCATTAATTAGTTTTTTTTACAATTTACTGTTTTGTACTTTTAAGAGAATAATAAATAATTGAGAGCAGTGGTGGCCCAGGCAGGCGTTTTACTTTGTGTAAATTATGTCATCACCACAGCTCTCAAAACGGTGAAAGAAAATATTGTGAGGAAACCGGCATGTCCTAGAACCAAAAATTCGAAGACATGTGACATCTACCGATCCGCATTGGGCCCGTGTGGTGGATTACAACCCACACACTCTCACAGAGGAGGCCTGTGCCCCAGCAGTGGGGACATTAAAAGGCTGATGATGATGATGATGAAATATAATTTAAAGCTTTGGATTGAATTTAAATGGAATATTGAATGAAAATATATTTTCTCAGATAGGGAATGTTCGGGGGTTTTTCAATTTATCATGACTGTAAAACAGTAAAGGCTTCAGAAAGTTATTCATTCAATTATCTTTTATCAATAAATAAAGTTTTGTTTTTTAATAGGCCAAACCTTTGTGGTTTGGCCTATTATTAAAAAACAAAACTTTGTTTTTCTGACAATAATTGAAATAATAATCTCTGGAGAGCTGACATGTACCTATACCTACCAATAAATAAACTAAAGAAAAGTTTTGTAACTATTAAGCTTATTGTTAGCAAATTAATTCTGAAACTTAATTAAGTAAACCAAGAAATATGTAATGTTAATATAACAAAAGCAACATAGTTAGAAGCGAAAGCGTCGACGGGTCGCGCCCCGGAAGGCATACTGCACCCTTATCGTGGTAGACACACTTCGCGTTATCGTAGATTTATGCGCCCGCGCCGACCGCGCGCCAGCACAAATCAATCATATCATTTCTGTACATACATATAGAAATGCATTACTTAGCTCACGTCATCCGATTGTGCAGTGAACATGAGGCTTCGTTCTTACACTCTGTCAAAATCACACCTCATGGCCATATACTTTATAAATAAAATTACTTTTTAGCTTTTTGTTAAGACTCAATATTGACTTTGAATTTAGGAACTGAAATGTCTGTCTTTTGGTGCACTGTTAAGTGTAACAACCTAAGAACAACTTATCTAATTTATTTACAGTATTTTATTTTCACACATTCAGCAAGCAGAACATAAAAGTGAGCGGAAAAGAAAAATTGTGAAGCTGTTATTAATATTAAAAATTAATATTATTATAAATGTACAAGACAAAATGAAACCTTTGACATTTAGTATGTGTATAATCGGATGCAAAAACCATAATAGGTAAAAGCAAGCCAAATTATTTCATTTAATTAAAACAAACAAATAAGGAAACAAAATATTTGTCCAATTGAATGTCCCAATAAAGACTCAATAAGTGTAGTTGATCTATAAAGTGTTATCTATATCACTTTACAGCATCTCACAAGGGATAGTGTTCTGTCATGCAATGTTAATGAACTATTTGCGGTAAAATATTTTTTGGGGTTTATTAGATATTTTATATTGCATTTGAAAGTATGCCTCTGTACATGAAGTATTAAAAAATAAATAAAGTTTTAAAATAGACCTAGTTATAGAAAAAATAACTAAAAGGAAATAAAAAATGGCAATATCACTTGAAAACAGGTGGTCAGGAAAAGAGTTAAAGATGATGTTTAACCATTCTATCAAAGTAAATTAATTCTTTATAGAACTGAGCTTATCTAGGAAAGGCTTATTACACAAATAATTTCTTTCTGATATTAAGTAATAGATTGACTATCTTGAACAATGCCAATGACTCCAACTGATATTTTTCATATCAGTTGTAGACATTTTAGACTGAAACTATGAAATAAGTAATTATTTATTAGTACCTAAGACAATGTTTAAGTACTTATTTAATGTAACTGATTAATGTGTAATTGTACCATGGCACACGGGAGACAAGATACAATCGATTTTCTTGTGTGTGTTTCTCTGGTAACTGACAAGTTAAAGTAATTAAGATTGATGTACTAAACTGAAGAATATGATAAACTCATTAGAGTAAGTGTAGAAGTGGATGTAAGTATTATAGTGGATACAAGGTAATTTGTAATCATCTAAGAAAGTATAACTTTTGTAAAATTAATTAACTATTCAAGTTTTAAGAATTATTTGTCATTGATAAATAATGTAATCAAAAAATAACAAAACAAAAACATGATATACATTATGGATGAGTACATAATGTGAATGAGTATGTGTATTGTAAAAACACTCATTGTACAAAGTAGTAAAACAATCTCCATACTAAAATCTTGATTATACTACAATACATATCGAAAAGTGCAAGTATCTTTTACTAAAGAAAGCAAACAGGTGGAGATTTCCAGTATCAAGTTCATCTCATAATTAATCAAATGATGAGAGTACACAGCAATCTAATCTAATATGATCTAGGCACGATATTCATTGTATTCACGGCAATTCATCAAATTCATTCATAAAGTTTGCGTGAACTGTCAAAACAGCACAGGACGAAAACAAAGAAGTGGAGTCCTGACTAAATGTGAAACAGATCACATACGTCGCATGATGTGCTCTTGAAACTATCACTTAATTTAACTCTTACGGTGATATTCATTCACATCTGGCTCACAAAACTAAAGAGTTCTTTGGTACCACCTGTTCACCACAATGACAACAATATTTGTCATATAAAACGGCAGGCGTTAAATAAAGATACTTATTTATCAAATGATTTAGGAACACTTACAAGATGTAAACAGTAAAGAAAGTTAGCAAAACAATACGTACCGATCTTTATTTTCAATCTTTCTTCAACTCGCACTTTACGCATATCGTCCGCCATGTTAAATCCATAACTGTTTATCTCTTTCATCCGCTGTTATCTCTTTCGGAACGAGCCCGTTCGGCCGGCTTGTCCCGCCACTTCCGGAGTGTCGTAATGGTCTACTTGAGCCTGTTTTCGAATTAGCTGGGTAATTGAAATCCATACACAAAGTTCACTCTAAGAATCCACATTTTCGACGATGTTTTGAATATACATTTAATACACACAGTAAACCGAATGAATTCACGCTTGCATTGCGCATGTGCTCAATACATACATGCACTGAACACAGCTCTTCTATCAATGAATAAACGCACTTAGTCCAACTTCATATTCCTTTTCTTGTTTTCAATGTAATTTTGTTGTTACACACTTAGCTCACATTTCGAATCATTGATTCTATACAACACAACATGATCATGAAAATGTTTTGAAAACTTCATTTCTCAATGAATAAAAACTATGAATGGGCAATTACGTCACGTAAAGACGTTCAACGTTGCGCCTGCGCGGCCACGGGTGAATTCGTTCCAACTTCGAACACCAGCATATCGCCTCGTTCGCTGCTCTCGTCCCTAATTGAAAGAAAGAGATAAAATATATATACATCTCACTCGTCTGGATGGGATGCAGACTATAAAGATTTTGAAGAAATTTATTTCAAGGCAAATAGATCATACATAAAAAGAAGAAACTTGCTCACATTGTTTTGTGTGAAAGAAAGTTGTATGGTTTATATAAATGTCATAATCCTGGGAATGACGAACGCCACTTTCGGCCTTCCGGGAAACATGTTACCACCAGTATTATATTGGTGCTCTGTGAACTCATTGCCAAAATCTTTGACATCAATGTTGCGTGAGCGGTGCTATTTTGTCGAACAACAAAAACAACTCCAAAAACCGAACAAAACTAATTATTTTATGTAAATATTGGCTTTGCTTTTGTTTCTAGAGATTTTCGGTAACGACACAGAATTTATTATTAGTGTAGCGTAAAAGGAGAAAGCTCCAGGGTAGCCCGCGAAATTCAAATTTTCTTACGTTTTTTGCAATTTGCAGGTCAGTATCAGGTTTAAGTTGGTTAAAATACGATTCGCGGCCGTAGCAAGTACGTATTTACAGAACTGTAATCATTAAAATCATCAATACAACGAATTGATGCCAAATGTCATGATTTCATGAAATACTTACATTTGGTATCAATTCTAACTGAAAGAGTCAAAGAGTTGTATTGATGATTTAAATTATTATAATTATATAAATACAGACTTGCTATGTCCGCGAATCAAATTTTGACCTAGATACAACCTGACACTGATCTGCGAATTGCAAAAAACGTAAGAAAATTTGAATTTCGCGGGTTACCATGGCGCATACACCATAACGAGAAACAGTCAAACAACTTCAGTTCCATGGAAGTAATAACTACATAGATACAATATTATATTAGAGTACCTAGTCTTTGTCACAGAAAACTAGGTATAGTAGTAGCAAGCTAGTCTTTGTACTGGATTATAGAACTTTACTAGAGAGCGCGCATGGCTGGTGGCGCTAGTTATCTAATCAATGGGTGGCGCTGCTTCAAATTACAGGTGAGTTTTTGACGGGATTTTCTCGAGTGAAGTTCAGTGGCTGTTTTAATTATTCGCTTATTGATTCATAGTGGATATTGTGATGTAAAATTGATGTAGTTTTGTGTCTCAAGTGTCCACGCAACTGGACAATGTGTAGAATCATTGAAACAGGCGCGATCTCGGTAAAATGGAGCTGAGAATTTATTGTAGTAAAGACTACCTCAGCGAAGTTTGCCGAGAAGGCTGACTCGACACATTTGTTGCCAAATACTGCAAAATACATTAGAATGTGTTACATCTGCATTCTAATGGAGAAAAAGAAAAAATGCTATTGATCTAATTAAGACTTGGCTTAAAGGTCTTGTAACCAAGCCAGTGGCGTAGCCACAATTGCCTAAAAAAATAAAAATAACTCTTAACTAAATCTATTGATCTATACAAATTGGACTCAAGACAAATTGGATCAGGGTATAATTATGGTTTTTTAAATTATTCTCATTAGCATAATCATAAAAATAAAACCTTTAGTTCCGATTTCGACATCGGAACGTCGAAATGGATCACGATCCATTTCATGGATCCATTTTTATTATTTTCAAAGGGTGGTATTACATTAAAATTTGTCCTAGATCTTTGTCTAACGTGAGTTTGATCAAAGACGTAGGACGACTTCATCAAATGTGTCAGGGTGGTATTAAATTTATCCTAGATCTTTGTCCGATGTGACTTTGATCAAAGAAGTAGGACGACTTCAACACCGATATTTGATCAAAGAATATTGACATTTAAATCAAAATGGCTGCAACTTAGATTTTGTCTTTCTTTATTAGACGGTGACTTTCATGACAATGTATTACACATACGGGTATATGACTCAACATTCATGATGAGTTATATAAACGTAAAAAACGCTTGTAGGAATGTTTGTCCTAGAATTTTAATTATTTAATTTATCTTGAATGCTTTTTTCTCTTCGCCTTTCGATCCATAGCTTCACCCAAAGCTTTTCTTGCTTGGTTTTTTCTTTTTTTTAAATAATGATACTATCAGCACAAGTTGCTCCACGTTCCTCCATTTTCTCAGACTACGTAAAATATTGGACAAGTGTAATGGGCATCCGTCAAAGAAATTTGATCAAATATAGGACATAGATATTGAACAAAGATTTAGGATAAATGTAATACCACCCTCAGCAACACCGATATTTGATCAAAGAATATTGACATTTAAGTAAATCAAAATGGTTGCAATATGATTTTGTCTGTCTATAGTGTAAGGTGATACTTTTTTATCAATGTAATTGAATGTTGAGTCATGTAACGTAAAAAAACGCTTTTAGGAAGGTTTGTCCTCGACTTTATAATTATTTAATTTATTGGGCATCCGTCAAAGAAATTTGTTCAAAATCTAAGACAAAGAGGACAAAGATGTAGAATAAATTAATGTAATATCACCCTAATCTATCACTGTTCTGTCAGTATTGCTGTCAAGAATGATAAATGTGACTGTCAAAATAAACAAGTGTCACATTCGTGTCACTGTCAAATTCAATGAATCTTATTAATCTATTTAATGTACTCTTTGTCTTTGAATCTATCGAATCCATTTTCCACATTGATTTTACATCAGTTTTCTCAATACTCTTTGAGTTTTCTGATGAAATTATATTCTCTTTGTTTCTGATATTACTCTTTGTAATTTCGATTTTTATTAATATTATTGTAACATTTGTAACTGTACTAAGTGGACTAAAATTAAGTATTGTAATATAATTATTGTGATGTTATAAACATTCCATAAAAATGAATGATAGCTATTCTCATGTAGTTAACAATGTTTTTTACGTCACTGAAAATATTTTGGGCCCTTGTGATCAGAGTGGTGATTATGAGCAGTTGCTTAATGATTTTAATTCTATCTATGATGAAAATTGCAGTTGTAAAGAAATCTGTTCAGAAGCAACATGTAAGTGCCTTCAGAAATCTCATGGTGAAAACTATCTTGCGTACCAGAAAGGTAGTCAGTTTAAGTACCAACTCAAACCTAAATCAAAATCGTATCCTATTTTTGAGTGCAATGATAGCTGTCATTGTTCAAGAGAGTGTGGAAATAGACTTGTGCAAAAAGGACCCGTAGAAGGCCTGGAGATTAGGCATTGTGACAAAGGTTTTGGTCTTTTTGCAACATGTTTGATGCCTTCTGGGACATTTATATGTGAATATGCAGGAGAATTAATGACTCCAAACCAGGCTTCTGTAAGACATCATAACAATAAGTTGCAGGGAAAAAATAATTATATATTTTATCTTACAGAACTGTCTGGTGGCCAACCTATTGTTACTATTATTGATCCAAGTGTGTTTGGTAATATTGGCAGATATATAAATCATAGTTGTGACCCTAATTGCCAAATTTTGCCTGTCAGATGTGGCAGTCCTATCCCAAAGCTGGCAATATTTGCCTGTAGAGATATTTTGCCTAATGAGGAGGTGACATTTCACTATGGTTCAAATGATAACAGTCTTCCTGTAACCGAAACTGATCTGACTAGATGTTTGTGTAAAAGTAAGAGTTGTACTGGTTTCATGCCTTTTCAAAAGTATTAAAATTTATTCAATTTGTGGTCAGATGTTTACAAACAATCTCTTGGGTTCCTTTGGTGTGGTATGCCCTTGGTTCTATATTATGGTAGCCCTTGTAAACTTAAAAAATAATACTTTGTTTAGTTATTAGAATACTAATGGATGGAGTATCTTCCCTCTGGGGAAGTTAACTCCACATGCTAAAATAAATAATTGGCAACATTAACCATGTTAGCAATTATTTATTTTTAACGGGGCCTTAGCAAACATAACATATTTGCTAAGGCCCCGTTAATGGTTGACATTTGTATAAAAACAAAGTTGAATCAACATCAATCATGTAACTATGTATCTAATATGTTGCAGGCAACACTATGTGTTGCAGAGTTGATCACTGTTGGCAAGTTGTTAATAAACATGGCTGTAGTGTGCTGCACTGCACTTCTTCTTCGAATATTTTGACACTAACTAGCATGTGGTCAAGAAATAATTGATGTAAACATTGTGTCCAGCAACTGTTTGTTGCTCATGAAGTTGATCAACTGTCGGCTTTTCAAAAAATGTTGTCAGTAATAAAGTCAAAACACAATAAAAAATAATTCTGGCAATTTGAATTTAATTTCATACACTCATAAAACCTATTTGAGTGTGTTCTTGCACTCCTTCCATGTGTTTCTTGGTTCTATGACTTTTTAGCACTAGGGTCATCAGTGAAAATTGTTTCATCATAGAACTGAAGACTGACTGGAGATAGGGTAAAGTGTGCGTTGTTAAAAATGGTCATAATGTCATCGCGGTTGACTGACGATCTGGACCAATTGATGTTTTATGCAATCCTGATAGACAGATTGTTTCTGGCGCTGAAAGAGTCATGAAGTCTGGATCTAGGGAGTTTTTGTGACGGCAGCAAGGTTAGGTGAGCCGACAAAATTTGCACTTTGTGGTTAGATCTAACACAAAGTGGAAAGTTTGACGGCTCACCTCACCTTGCTGTGAAGAAAATACAATTTTTTGATTTGTTCAGTTTCGTTTTTTCGGACAATTTTGAAAAAAAAATAGAAAACTTCGTTGTTCGCCTCTTTCTTAACCCTAGAACCGTACCCTGGGGTACAAATGAAAAAAAAAACAGTAAATTTGCGATAACTTTTTTTTTACTCAACGGATTTTTTCGCGCTGCCGTGTAATTGCGCGGGGCGGGGGGTCGCGTTCGCGTCGTCGCATCAGTCGGGCGGGAGTCCTGTTAGCGTGTGGTCGTGGCAAAGCGTGCGTGGGGTACACCGCTCCCCTGGGTACAGTTAAAGTAAGTATATTCAATAATGTTATTTACTAAATAATGCATGTTATTGTGCTGTTTGGTTCATGTTTGTTATTTGAATGTTTATTTGTATAATAAGTTTTAACAAATATTTTATTTAAAAAAAAATGCCGTTATTTAATACATAATTATAACTTTTTGTTTATTTTAGTTGTTTTGCATTTTGTTGCATGTTCTTTTGCATGTTACTTGAATAAAACTTTTTTTTTTAGATGGCTGCTCGACAAAATCTATCACAAGATGATATTCAAAAGCTTCTTTTGGACACTGACGATGAAGAAGAGGTGGTGATTGGCGATTAATTAGAAGATGAACCAGATGAAATTATTCCCGACTTTCGCGAAGAACAGAATACTGCCGAAGAGAATAGTTCAGACCATGAAGCAGATCTTCAAAGCTCGGAAGAAGAACTTGAAGAGGATAATGTTCAGGTTAGAACTACTAATTCACCAGTAACAGTCCTTACAGTACCCGAAGTTTTGCGAGGTAAAGGAAGAAAAAAACAAAGAAACAGTGAAAAGTTTGTATGGTATGGGTCTCATTCTCGTTCACTGCGTACTCCACAAAGAAATATAATATTTCATGCACCAGGAAACAAAGGACCTGCTAAGTTCATCACAAGTGCTTTAGAGTCTTGGAAATTATTTTTTACTGATGAGGTTATTTTGATGATAGTAATTAACACAAATCAAGAGATTTTTGGACAGCTCAAGAAGTATAAGTCAGACAGGCCAATGGCATCTGAAAATGAAGATGACGATTCTGCTCCCACGAATATTCGACCATCCTTTGTACGAGATACGACAGTTACCTATCGAGTTGAAAGCTCTGTTTGGCTTATACTATTTAGCTGGTGTATTGAAAATCAATCACTTGACTGTCAAAGAAATATTTGATAAAAATACGGGCATCAATTATTTTCGATCTACTATGAGTGAGAAACGGTTTGAATTTTTAACAAATTGTCTTAGATTTGATGATCGTTCGACCAGAGTTGAGAGGAGGCTGATTAATAAATTGGCACCGATAAAAGAACTATTTGATCACATCGTTGAAACTTCAAAAAGTCTCTATTCACCTTCAGATTGCACGACCATTGATAAGCAATTGCTTGGGTTTCGCGGTAGATGCCCATTCCGTATGTATATACCGTCAAAACCGGATAAATACGGTATCAAATTATTAATGTTATGCGATTCAAAATCTTATTATATGATTAACAGTATTATATATAGGTACAGGAAAAGATTCTACACCACGAGGATTACCCGTTGCTGAGTATTACGCATTAGAGCTTTCATCTTCTATTCATGGATCTAACAGAAATATTACTTATGATAACTGGTTTACTTCGATCCCAGCTGCTGAAAAACTGCTATCAAAAAATATTACCACAGTTGGAACACTGAAAAAAAACAAAACAGAAATACCTACCCACTTCTTGGAAACAAAAGACCGTAACAAGAACACATCAATGTTTGTTTTTCATAACGAATTTACTTTGCTATCATATGTGCCTCCAAAGCTAAAGGAAAAAAGAAAAACGTGCTTATGCTTTCCACTATGCACTACCAAGCAGACCAAGACAAATCTGTGAATTTACCAGAAATAATAAGTTTCTATAATCAAACGAAAGGAGGTGTAGATACTTTCGACCAACTTTGTCATACGTACAGTGTTTCTCGTAAAACTCGCCGCTGGAGTCTTTGTATCTTTTACGGAATTTTGAATATTGTCGGAATCAATTTTATGATACTACTGCATTCATCTAACGCCACCGGTAAACAAGTTTTCAAGAATAGACGAACTTATCTGAAGACTAGCTTTTGACCTTATAAAACCTCACTCAGAGGACCGATTTTTCTAAAAAACTTTGCCGATGCATCTCCAGATAAGTATTGGAGGTACTCGTATCTTAGGAAAAAAGCGGTCTCCTGAAACTCCGACCCCTTCTAATTCCAATTCTGGAAGATGCTCATTTTGTCCCAGGACAAAAGACCGTAAATCACGCACTCGTTGCTATAAATGTAAAAAAAAATATATGTTTAGAGCACCAGACAAAGATTTGTCAAAATTGTTAAAAAAAACTTTCTTTTATTTTGCCTAATTGTTACTATTGAGACTGAAATAAGTGCCATAAAAGTCCTATGTAAGTTAATTCATAATAAATGTTTATTCTTATTCGAAAATGATGTTTTATTTACAGGGGTACACCAGCACCCCAGGGTACTGTTACTTAAAGTCTAATATGGGTACGGTTCTAGTTAACCAGGTGCTGATTTCGCCCGCTTTTCATTTCTTTTGCAAAGTACAGATGGTTTGAATATGTGTTCTAAAAATTTATCGTGGTCTAGTGATTATCTACATGATTGCCAATTAAGGAGTGTTATGTTATTCAGGTTTTATTTATTGTGAATAAATGTGATGCACAGGTAGGTACAGTATTGTAATATCGTAAAGAAAGAGATAGGTAATTAATAATGAATCAATCTGCTTAACCTTTTCCCAACTATGTTCTATGTTGGGATTGGCTTTCAGTCTAACCATCATCATCATAGGAATGATCTGAATCCTCAGTGTACCAGTATTTCACGTGGAGCGACTGCGTTCCTGACATCCACAACCCAGTAACTGGATAACACGATACTCCTTGCAAGACGTGTCTGATTTTCTGACACGTCACGGCTGTAAAAGATCTACAAATGACAGTCGGGACCAACACCGTAGGGAGCTTTCGGAGGCACGGAGGAATCTCAGTATTTTAATAAGATGGTCTTCCATCCACGGACCGACATCGGCAAGCGTTGCTTTACCTTGAAGATCGGCCTGTGCATCTGTCATAGCGTAGGCATGAGCTCCTCAAGAGTTCAGTAGTAACGAATATTTTGGGCTCAATAAAAAACCAAGATGGGGGCGCGGATGAATTAAGCAGATCTGTCGTCATGGGTGTCACCAGTCCCGGTTTTAACATTACTGGCGCCCTGGGCGAGATTTCTACGGGCGCCGCCCCTACTCTATTGACCAATGGAACATGGAAAAATAAAAACAAAAAACAGTTTTTTTTTTCAATCAATTGTTTTTGAATAAAATGTCGTCGTGTTGTCGAACAACAAAAACAACTCCTTAGAAACCGAACAAAACTAATTATTTTATGTAAATATTGGCTTTGCTTTTGTTTCTAGAGATTTTCGGTAACGACACAGAATTTATTATTAGTGTAGCGTAAAAGGAGAAAGCTCCAGGGTAACCCACAAAATTAAAATTTTCTTACGTTTTCTTGCAATTTGCAGATCAGTATTAGGTTGTATGTTGATCAAAATATGAGTCGCGGCCGTACGGCAAGTACGTAGGTATCTATTTACAGAATAGTAAATTTTATTAAAATCATCAATATAAACCTACCTTATTTATCTGTTCATATTGATGTATGGAATGACTATTTCATGAAATCATGACATTTGACATCAATTCTAACTGAGAGAGTTGTATTGTTGATTTTAATGGTTTTAATTCTACAAATATATACTTGCTACGACCATGAATCATGTTTTGACCAACATACAACGACACTGACCTGCAAATTGCAAAAAACGTGAGAAAATTTTAATTTCGCCGGCATTCGATATCTTCTGCGATATCATTTTCGATTAACAAAGCTGCCAAGTTTGTCAACCTTGATTGAGACGTCGATCTCGAATAAGTTTTTATTAGCTTAAGCTTAAAGCTCAATTACACCTTCCGATTTCAAGGGACCCAATTTAGGAACAAACTAAGTAGGAAGCGAGCGATTACACTATCCTAAATTGAACTCCTAAATCGGGCTCCTAAGTCGGCAGTGTTGCCAACTCTTACAAATTCGAGTCCATAAACAGAATATCAAAAGTCGCTATAAAGTCTCCTAAAAACTGATTCTACCTGGAGCGGACTAAAAAATAAGAAGAGCGGTCTCAGATTTTTTTCTGAGAAAGGGACTGAGAAATTTAAATTTATTTTAAACACACAAAAATACTAATAGCCCATATGTAGCGAGAAAGTCGCTAAATTGGCAACACTTAGCTCTAAATCGGAATGATGCGATTACACTATCCTAAATCGTACACAATTTAGGAAGTCAAATCGGGACCTTTCAATCTCACTAAATCGGACACTAACTGCTATTACACCTTCCTGTTTCCTAAATTGGGTCCCTTGAAATCTGAAGGTGTAATTGAGCCATTAGAGAAACTCCTTTCTCCACACGATACCGTTAGCGTGTTATTACACCAATCGATCGATCGTTGATCGTGGTTGATTGAAATAGCTTTGGCTGATCGAGGAATACCGGTCGATAAACAAACGACCGGTCGACGTAGACTAATCCATTCTGCCCTCGATCAACGCTCGATAGATTGGTGTAATAACACCCTATTAGAAACTATCGCTCGACGTCAACTAATTCATTCTACCATCGATCGATGGCATGGATCGACGGTTGATCGATTGGTGTACCTATTAGAAACTATCAATCGACGTCGACTAATTCATTCTGCCATCGATCGACGGTCGCAGCCATCTGGCTGAATTCGGATTCAATTGGACGCCTAGGCCGTTCATTAAACGCTGGCATTCAATTAAATGGCTAGGCCGATAGTTAATTTAACTAGAATCACTCAACGTTTAAGGTGGAAGCTCCAGTGTAGCCCGCGATATTCAAATTTTCATACCTTTTTTTGCAATTTGCAGGTCAGTGTCAGGTTCTATTTTGGTCAAAATTTGATTCGCGGCCGTAGCAAGCATGTATTTATAGAATTATAATCATTCAAATCATCAATACACCTCGCTCAGTTAGAATTGATGCCAAATGTCATGATTTCATGAAATACTTACATTTGGAATCAATTCCAACTGAGAGAGTTGTATTGTAACGTCAATATATTTTTTTTTTGCCTTTTTGTCGGTAACTCTACATATTAGTATGTGTTGTTTAGAAAAAAAACTTTTTATAAAAAATAAAATACAACCGACTTCCAATACAAAGAAATGCAAAATAACTTTAATTTCGGAAGTCGGTGTTTCTAGTTTGGTTTCTTTGTTATTTGACACCGACTTCCGAAATTAAAGTTATTTTGATTTTTTTTGTATTATCTAAGGAAGTCGGTTGTATTTTTTTTTTATAAAAAGTTTTTTGTGAAATTAGGGTGTATCAGGGAAAATCAGGGTGAACTGTACAAATCTGTATACCCCTTCAGAGCGTATCAGCGTGGTGTAATGTTGTGAAGTGGTGAAAACAATATACAGACATGCGATTGCAGCAATTCTGGAAGGTTTGCTATCATTTATAGAAGAGTTCCATTGTGTATCTCACCGGGCTCCTGAAATATAAACCTAGGATTTTTTTGTGTATTATTACAAATTCAAATCTAGGTTATACAATAAACTTCACACCTCTGCGATGCTTTTTCAGCGAGATATCGGCGATAACATAAATCGACATTAAGTCCGCCTTGGTACTTTTGTTGCATGAAGTGTAAATAAATAAATAGCGTGTTTTTCACCGATTCAATGGCGCGGCCATGGGGTTTTAGTCTTACAGCTCCTGAAATATAAACCTAGGATTTTTTGTGATATTTTTACAAATTTTGAGATATTGAAATCTGGGTTTTACAAAAAACTTCAGACATCTGCGATGCTTTTTCAGCGAGATATCGGCGATACTGTGTTTTTTGACCGTTTCAATGGCCCGGCCACGGGGTTTTAGTGCTACAGCTCCTGAAATTGAAACCTAGGATTTTTGTTGTATTTTTACAGATTTTCACAAATTCAAATTTGGGTTTTACAGACTTCAGAACTCTGCGAGATATCGGCGATAATGTGTTTTACACCGTTTCAATGGCGCGACCATGTGGTTTTAGTCTTACAGCTCTTGACAATATAAACCTAGGATTTTTGGTATATTTTAACAAATTCAAATCTGGGTTTTACAAAAAGTTTAGATGTTTACGATGCTCTTTCAGCGAGATATCGGCGAAAACGTGTTTCTCACCGTTTCAGTGGCGCACCATGGGGTTTTAGTCTTACAGCTCCTAAAATATAAACCTAGGTTTTTTTCTATACTTTTACAATTTTTTTACAAACTCGATCTGATATTTACTTAAATTTCAGGTTTCAGCAGAGCTTAGCTTTAAAGATCTCCGTGGCCTCGCGATTCTCCGCGTTTCAATGGCGCGGCCACGTTCAAATCCTTATAATTGTTTAACCATAACTTTGACTATGGTTTTGGGAATCAACATTTACAAATGTCTAGTGGTTAGTGACCCTGACTGCTATGCCGGAGGTCGTGGGTTCGATTCCCACCCAGGACAAATGTTTGTGCAATGAGCACAATCATTTGTTCTGTGTATGGGTGTAATTTATCTATAATATGTATGTATTTAGAAATATATAAGTATGTTTATCAGTTGTCTAGTACCCATAACACAAGCTCTGCTTAGCTTGGGACTAGATGGCGTTGTGTGATAGTTGTGGAATATTATTATTATTCCATTTATTTTATAATATATACATACAATTTACATTATTAAATATTAAAATATCAAAATATAAAAACATTTAAAAATATAAAAAATAGTATCCCACCGGTATCGGGATAGGGTCCAAGCTACCGGTGGTCAGGGCTCCTGAGAGAGGAACCTCCCAACTATGCGCGCCGTGTCCAGGAGTACTGCCTTCTGGATCAAGCCCTTGATCCAGCTGCCCAACGAGAGCCTCCTTAGGTGTTCGTCGAGGCTCTTGGCTATTAAGCCATTGGCCGTCACGACTATTGGCACAATGACTGCTGTATCCACCTCCCACATGTCGACAACCTCGCGAGCCAGATCAAGATACTTTGTTTTTTTTATCTTTCTCAGCCTTCACGAGGTTCTCGTCATGAGGGACAGCTATATCAACAATCATTGTGCGACGCTCTTGTCGATCTATCACCACTATGTCAGGCTTATTGGCAACAATAGTCTTATCAGTTATGATAGATCGATCCCAATACAACGTGATATTGCCATTTTCGAGAACTGGGTCGGGCTCATACCTATAGTACGGTACTTCAGATTCCACAAGATTGTATTTAAGAGCAAGTTGCTGGTGGATAATCCTGGCTACAAGGTTGTGTCTATGCAAATAGTCTCCGTTAGCAAGACGAGAACAACCAGAAATAATGTGTCGGATTGATTCCCCGGGCCGGTGGCATGCCCGACAAATGTCAACCGTACCGTCCTTCACAATATATTTCCGGTAGTTATTCGTCATCATAACTTCGTCCATAATTGCACAGACAAAACCTTCGGTTTCCCCGAATAGGTCACCAAAACGCAGCCAGGATACGGACGCTAATAGATCTACATCGGGTCCATGTAGAACCCGGTAAAAGCGTCCGTGAAGCTCCTTGCTCTGCCATACTTCCCTGCGCCTGTTGCTAGTTTGCGCCTGTTCTCGTTTGCCAAGGAGAGCGGGGTGAGGCCCTTGTCCACCGCGACCACATCTCGATGCATACCCACGTCGGTTTCTAGGAAATATTGCCTAAGGCTGCATACCTCGCGGTTGTTTAGGGTCTTAGCATTTAAGAAACCACGACCCCCACATTTCCGCGGGATATACAGCCTCATCACCGATGATCGTGGGTGATGCATCCGATTTGCGGTCAGCAGTGTGCGGACCCTCCTATCCAGGGCGTCAAGTTCCGTCTGAGTCCATTTGAGTATGCCGAAAGAGTACATCAATACCGGCATGACCCAACCGTTGAAGGCGCGCACCTTGTTCCCGCCTGATAAAAGACTATTTAGTACTTTATTCAGGCGGCCAAAGAAGCGCTCCCTCAACGACTGTTTCACGTCAGCAGTATTGATGCCTAACGCTTCCGACATACCCAAATACTTGTAGGTTTCGGTTGAGCAGAGGGATCTAAGGTGTATGGAATCCGAGAGTTGAGTGCCCACGGATTCCATAATCTCGCTTCGCTTTACATGCATGACTGCACATTTGTCCACACCAAATTCCATCCTGATGGCGCTACTGAAGGTTTCTGTTACCTTCAGTAGCTTCATCAGTTGCAAGTTATTAGGGGCAAAGAGTTTCAGATCATCCATGTAAAGGAGGTGTGATATGACCTGACCACCTCTTCTCAACCGATAGCCTTGTCCCGAACCCTCCAGTAGTGTACTGAGAGGGTTGAGGGCCAGACAAAACCACAGTGGACTCAGACTGTCGCCCTGGAATATGCCACGCTCGATCCTTATCGGTTCGCTGTTCTCCTGTATCTGTCGACATCCTGGATAGTGAAGCACCGTACTCCACTGGCCCATACACGACATCAGGAAGGTGCGCAGAGTTGCATCAACTTTGTACAACTCTAGCACCCTTATGAGCCATATATGTGGCACCGAGTCATAGGCCTTCTTGTAATCTATCCAACATGTCGACAGATCTCTTCGAGAACGACGAACCTGTTGGCTAATAGCAATATCGATGAGGAGCAGCTCCTTAGTACCACGGGACCCATTCCTACATCCATTCTGGGAGGCTGACATGATATGATTTTTATCAATATGGATGTTAATTTTAGCTCTCAGAATGGATGTAAGAACTTTATAGACCGTCGGTAAACACGTGATCGGTCTATAATTCTTAGGTTCCGCAGTACTACCATAAATCATTATGGAGCAGGTGGGTTATTCCTGTCGTAAGAAACTGGGGCAGCGACCCTGACTCTAAGGCAGACTGGAATTGAGCTGCCAAGCGAGCGTGCGACCTTTGAAACCATTTAATCCAGAAATTGTGCAGCCCGTCCGGCCCTGGAGATTTCCAGTTAGGCAACGGACGGACTGCACGAGCTACATCTTGGGGGCTGATGGTTATTGCCCCCATTTCTGGTATAAGGTCGCACGCACGCTCGACCTCTCTAGTCCAATCACCCTCGGTGTGCCTGACAGGCACCGACCAGATGCTGCGCCAGAATGAACTCATAGCGTAATCATCCGGTAGATGCCTATCAGATACACCTTAGTCCGGTCGCTCCCAAGTCCTATAAACCCACCTTTCGTTGCTTTGGAAAGTGCGATTCTGAGTGCACCGCTCCACTCGCCGCTTGTACCGACGAATACGATTTGCCCATGCATAGACCTTCTGCTTCAGGAAGTCAATACGCTCTGTGACGCGGGTCAGATAATCTCGGGAACTAATATCAGTCCCCGAGAACGCCCGCCTCACGAAACGCATCACCCTAGGGCGAGTGTTGCCCTCCCTGAAGCAGATAAGCTTGCCGATGAGTGCTCTAGCCTCACCGATACGACGCTCAATTCTACACTGCCAAGCTGATACAGCAGGTCGTGTAGCTCTGTCACAATTGGTGAACTTGACGTGAGCTACACGACATGCCGCTGCAGCTGCGCAGTATGAGATTGAGTGGGTATCGGCAAGGTCTTTGCTGTTATCAAAACAATTTGATAGCTGCGAATCTAGAGCACACACCAGCGCCTTATTTTTCTTATGCATGGGCAAACGAGGTAGACGAGGTCTAAGCAAAGGCGGTGTGGAGACATTTATTATTATTATTATTAAATTATTAAAAAATCTTGGCATGGGTTTTTTTTAAATATCGCCGTGGCCACGCCGTAAAAACGGACACAATTCCACGAGGCTGATAATGCAGTGGCAGGCGGCTTGCTTGACACCTAGAGCCTAGCGGTTCACTTTGCGAGTAGCGAAATTGAACCAACGCCGCACTGCGCGCTTGGTTCGCGCCTACTCGTGTTAGTATTCATTATTCATATTTCTAAGTTTATTAATATAATTGGTATTTTAACTACACGTACGTAAATTATTATATAATAGTGTTTTCGTACCACTTGCCTAAAAAAGTGACATTATATGCCACAAAAAGCGAACATAACAATAGTCATTTTTAATCTGTTAAAAACAGGGAAAGAAAATTGTACTGAATTTCATTCATCCTATAAGGGGAGAATGTGATTTAAATTTGGAATACTTACCGAAATTTATACTGAACTACATCTGTGTTTACACCATTGAGTTTGTATATAAAGCATTAAACATCTTTTTGAAAAAGGAATACGCATTTATTATGCAGTTATGATTATTAAATAAAATTAATTTGTTAATTTTTTCGCAAATGGTACGAAAAGTAGAGTATTTTCCTCGGTGATAAAGCTGTCTTAGTCTTGGGTGAACTTAAAACCCTCGCTACACTCAGGACTCGTCTTAAATCCCTCGCTTCGCTCGTGATTTAAGTTTTTAACACCCTCGCTACGCTCGGGAGTAAACCTCGAGTCCTTCGTTACGCTCGCGATTTAAATCGTCTCCCGCGACAGAAGACACTGCTTTATCCCCTTGGTTAATAATCTACTATTCATTTTCTTATCAAATGAGAAAATCCATACTCAATTTAATAGTTATTTATGATACTAGTGCGGTAAGTTGGTTTTTACGAACGAGTAGACGAATGTAAGCCCGAGACGAAGTCGAGGGCTTACCATAGTCACGAGTTTGTTAATACCAATCCGCACGTGTGTCATACAACATTTTTCAACACATTTGCGAGAAAACAGTACCTGCAATAAATAGGTGATGAAAAAAACTTCGGTTTTTGATGTGAAACATCTATTGGCGCGGCTTGGCAGTAAACCCGATTCGAATGTCGTGACGGCATGACACCGTCGTACCACGAAGCCCCCACTACGCTACCGCTCTCGACTCCCGTCTCCCTAGAAACATCTATGCGAAAAAAAGCAACACAACAGCAACTAACAACAAACATCAACAAACAACGACAACAATTAACAACAACCACAACCAACAACAACAACCAACAACAATAACTAACAACAATAACCAGCAATAACAATAACCAGCAACAACAACAACAACCGACTACAGCAACCACAATAACAACCACCGACATCAACAACAACACTACCAACAACAACCACCACCACCACCACCAGCAACAAAATTAACAACAACCAACAACTAACAACATCAACAACAACAACCAACAACAACAACAACCACCGACAGCTACATTTACAACAACCAACCACACAACAACAACAAACAAAAACAACCCACAACACTACCAACAACAACAAAAACAACAACAGCCACCACCATCACCACCAACGACAACATTAACAACAAACAACATGAACAACCAACAACAACAAGCAAAACCTACCAATAACAACAACCAACAACAATAACAACAACAACCAGCAACAACAACAACCACCAACAACAACCAGGACAACCACCAACAACAACAACCACCACCACCACCAACAACATTTACAACAACCAACAACGAACAACATCAACAACCAACAAGGCTACCAACAACAACTACAACCAACAACAACCACAACTAACAACAACAACAATAACTACGACAACCTACAACAACAACAACCACCACAACCAAAAACAGCACCAACAACACACTACAACACAAAAAACACACAACACTTAAAATAGATGTTTCACATCTGCCGGGCGTCATGTGACGACTTATATTTTTTTTTTTTCGTAATTTGAAATTCCTTGGCGGAATTCTTTTAAGTACCTAATTATGTTTTTTATGGAAATTAAAAAAAAAACCGTAAAGGAAACGCACGGTTTTACCGCACGTTCCATTATAGGGTGCATAATTTTTAACTTTCGAACAATGTATAGAGGCTTTGTAAATGCATTTTTTGAGCAAATGTGTTGAAAAGTATTTTTTTTTATATATTCGGGTATTAAAAGTTATTTTGAAACTGTACTTTATAAGCATTAAATAGGTACAAAAATTGGCAAAAAAGAACGAAACTGGGTCGAAACAGAGCTAAAATAATTATATAAATGAAACAAATGATAAACGCAGCGAAAACGGAACAAATAGTGAGGTCAAAACGGAAAATCAAAAGGGGGCGAAATTTGCAGGGTGAATCCGGCATAAACCAAATTTTTATTAGAAACATGGTCTTTTTTTATGTGTGGGGTGTTTTCTGTGAAGACCTGCACCCGGTTGCCTTGTTTACCCTGGTATTTTTTCAACACATCTCAAACGTCAGCCTTTGTCAAGGAGAATCGCCAAATTACAACAACAGTTGGGGTTTCAGAACTTTCAGAAATCAACTGCTCCTCATACTTAAAACGGTTGGATGTACAACGGGTATTCCTTCCAAGTATATTCCATACTTAAGTAACCTGAAGCACTTCGAACGTTTCTGTGGCCTTTTTCTTTGACATTTTTCCCAACTGCATTCATAGCTTTTTCCAGATCTTCTGCTTTGTAATTCATGTAGGATTTTGACGACCCTCGAGTCTTTTGATATGTGTGCACCATTTTTAAGCACTGACTTTGACCTTTAAATACAAGAAATAAAACTCAAAGAAAATCCACCTAACCTAATTTTCGTGACACTGGAATGAACACGTCTGCATTGTGTTCATGTAGCCCTGGGGTGTCCAAGTAGGTCCACTTGACGATATCGTACCTAGTCATTGATTATACACTACATACACTATTGGTACCCAGTTACTGGGTTGTGCAGGATTGGCAGTCACTTCATGTAAAATACTGGTATTCAGCTGCATCGCATTAGACTGGAAGCCAACCCCAAAATTGTTGGGAAAACAAGGCAGATTAATTTTAATTTTTGTGAAAACGAGCATAAGATTTGTTCGAAGATTTTTTTTTTTTTTTTGGATTGTTGACATGTCGAGAATTCCTTGCGTAAGTCTTGTAGCTAATCCAAAATTCGCTTAACGCCCAATTTAGTACTTGAAACAATCGTGCATGGCTCTAAAGTGGTTCCTATTATCCGTTCATTTCTAACCTTTTGGCTCCTTAAAGATCATATAATTTTTTTTTTTTTTCATTTGTAGGTACGCGCTTGACCGCTATCTCACCTGATGGCAAGCGATGATGAGGTCGAAGTTGCAGCACGCTTGCTTAGAAGTAACCTATTCACACTTGAATTAAAGACTCCCAGGATGTAGCTATCAGGAAACACAGACTCTGGCAGGGTATTCCATTCCTTAGCTGTACGCACAATGCGTGTGTTTGCAAAACGTCTTGTGCGTGTGGGTGGTTTGTCTACCATGTACCGGTGGCGCATCGCCGTACGTCTAGTGGTCCGATGATGGAACGGGCTTGGTGGAAATAAACTATGCAATTCCGTCGCACACTACAAAATGCAGCCGATAGAAAACCGGCAGTGCTGTCGTCTGCATACCCAAAGGTTTAAGCAGATAATTAATATGCAGCAAGAACAATGTTGCCGAGAGCACTGACCCCTGAGGAACCCCGGCATTAATATCCAGCAGTCCAGATGAGCACCCATCAATGACCACTCGAATAGACCGAACATTCGACATCCTCGTTGCCCCCTGGACCAGCTGGATGAGATTTAACGTTAGCGCTAGCTTTCGCGTCTCTCGTCCAGTATGGTCTGTGCATTGGTATGATAAGAGCCACTCCTAATGGTGGGCGTTGAAATCCCCCAGTAACACCAATTGGGCAGAAGGGTAGGTACCGCTGCTGAGCCGCATCCGCCGCCTTACTGAGGTGTTGTGTGAGCCCAGTTGTCTCCAAATCACCGCTGTGCGAACTGTAGACACAGGCGCATAGATAATTTTATGCAGGCCTGTGTTCACTAGGACCCAAAGTGTTGAGAACCTGGAGTCCTTAAGGTTGTGGAGACGCAGCATAGCAGATGTCGTCCCGGGCGTACACATATACCGGCGCGTGGCTTAAAGTTGTGCTTGAGGGTAAACCCTGTTTAAGATAGGTACGCCACGTCTGACGGACATCCGATCTGCGTCTCCGAAAGGAACAAGAGAGCTGGTTTCTCAGTCTCTAGGTGGTGGTTGACTGCAGCGAGATTTGAGTGCAGACCTCGTATGTTAGAAAGGTGCACTTTTAGAGAGATGGAGTGCTGCCGCTGTTCAGCTTATTTCTTTTTTTTCATGGTTGTGAAGAGTGAAGGAGAGAGAGGAGAAGGAAGTGTAATGACGTTCCATGCTACTAACCTTCAGGCACGCACTAACAGAACGGTATCATTGAGGGACCAGTCTGGAGACTGCGGGGACGCCCGACCCCCCCCTGAAAATGTCCATCGTGCCCTCTCGTCTGGTCGCCAACCAGCGCGATAGTGCATTCCAGGATTTTTCGACAGTTGGCGGAGCAGCCTTTCATGTGTGGCTGGGATACTACTTGGGCCCCCAACTATCTGCGGTCGGCCAGCGGCGTACTGTGTCTCGGATCCCACTACCCTCCGCGACTGGTCTCCCGATACGCCCATTTCAGCGCGAGTCTGGTTGGTCTGACCTGCATTGGAACAACTATTCTTCTGAATTAGCTACACTGAGCATCATACCGGAACACGGCTAGGCCGCTTGGCGGTACGTGTTTGCCCAGCCCGTGCCAGCACCAGTTAGTGTCACCTGATTAGCACCACCCGGGGACCACGTGTAGGGAGCTATGGGTAATGGGTATCTTCCTACGGACGCGAGTGACTTGGCCCCTAAAATGATTTTGTACGTTGAGGTAAACCAGCTAGACGAGATAAATAAACGGTTGTGTAAGTGGCGGATACGTGCCAGTGCTTCCAAGTTTAATCATATTACCTTTGCGCTCAGGCAAACAGCCCTCCTGTCAGACTTAGTCCTGATACCCTACCACACACTGACTGTGTAATATGACGACACGGTTGGCGCAGTGGTTGAGCGTTCGGCTACTGCGCTGCGTGTTATGGGTTAGATTCCCGCACGGAAGAAATATTTGTATGGCCTACCTTGGCTTACATTTGGATAGGCGCATGACATGAAAAAATCACGTCAAACACTAAAAGGACGACATAAATCACAAGTTTGGCAACCGGTACCTATTGGCTCATGGGAAAAAATTCTGTACTCTCCGTAGACAACAAACTTGTAGCGACATCTATGACGCTACATACGAACTAGAACAGCAAATTCCTACATCGCGCAAGCAGAGTTCTCCGCGCGATTTGAACATATACAACAGCCCGAAATCAACTATCGGGCAGTTGCCCGGACCAGACACAACACCCGTCTGGTCGGAGAATCCTCTCTTTTCAATGGAGGTTGTGGGACTTTACACTCTGTTCCGCATACCTCCATTATATGTCCTTCAATTCATTTAATGTCTTTAATGAGGAATCTGCGAAACATGAATTTATCTAAAAAAATACATAAATACGACTTTAAATTTTACATAGATAATTCTGTGAGTCGAATTTTACTAAAACGTCTGAACTGAGAGCCCAATATTTTCGGCTTTATTGACTAAGGCTCAACCTCATAGATTAACGCAAATAAGAATAAGTTTTTTTTACTAAAATGTAACATATCGTCCGTTATTGTAATTGCCTTACTCTAAGAGAAAATAGATTTTCAATTTTTCGTATGAGAAAGTTTTGTAGGGTAAATATGATTTTGTAACTTTTTGGACTGATCAGGTACCCTCACACAAGCTATTTTTAAAGCGACTAAGTAAATATTTGTTGCTTGAACTGGAAGCGTTGTGTGGTGCTATAATTTAAAGTGCAGTAATAGTTATTTATGATACTAGTGCGGTAAGTTGGTGTTTACAAACGGATAGACGAATGTAAGCCCGAGATGAAGTCGAGGGCTTACCATAGTCACGAGTTTGTAAATACCAATCCGCACGTGTGTCTTACAACGTTTTTCAACACATTTGCGAGAAAACAGTACCTACCTCCAATAGGTAATGAAACAAACTTTTGTTTTTAATGTGAAACATCTATTGGCGCGGCTTGGCAGTAAAACCGACTCTAACGTCGTGACGAAAAACGGCATGACGCGTCGTGCCACGATGCCCCCAGTACGCCACCGCTCTCGACACCCTTCTCCCTAGAAACACGAAAAAAAGTAACACAACAACAACAAGCGACAACAGCAAACACAACAACCAACAACACTACCAATAAAAACAAAAACCAGCAACAACAACCAACAACCACAACTAACAACAACAACAACCACCGACAACAAAAACCTCTACAACCAACAACAAATAACAACATCAAAACAACAACAACCAACAACACTACCAACAACCACAACTAACAACAACAAGTGTAGCGACATCTATGACGCCGCACATGGATTAAAATAACAAAATCCTACATCGCGCAAGCAGAGTTCTCCGCGCGATTTGAACATATACAACAGTCCGAAATCAACCATTGGGCAGTTGCCCGGACCAGACACAACACCCGTCTGGTCGGAGGATCCTCCCTTTTCAATGGAGGTTGTGGGACTTTACACCCTGTTCCGCACACCTCCAAACAAGAACCAACAATAACAACAACAACAACCACCACAACCAACAACAACAACAACAACACAAAAAACACACAAAATAGACGTTTCACATCTGCCGGGCGTGTAATATAAATGTAGATGGATGGAGTGGGAGAGGGAGGCCAAAGAAAAGATGGATGGATGGATTGTGTGAGGAGTGATATGAAAGAAAAAGGAGTTAGTGATAGCGTGAGCGTGACGGCTGACAGGACAGATCGGAAGAAAAAAACGTGTTGCGCCGACCCCAAGTAACATGGTATACGGGCAGGAAGATGATGATGACATCTGCCGGGCGTCCCGTCCCGTTTTATTTTTTCGTAATATGAAACTCCTTGGTGGAATTTTTATATATTTTTCAACACATTTGCGAATTTGAAAAAATACATTTACGAAGCCTGTATATATACATTATTCGAAAGTTAAAAATTACGCAACCTATAATGGTACGTGCGTTAAAATAGGTTGGGAGTACCTATTTTACCGCACGTACCATTATAGGTTGCGTAATTTTTAACTTTCGACTAATGTACATATACAGGCTGTTGGTGGTTAACCTAAGCAGCTATTTTACCGCACGCTCCGTTGTATAGCGTGAGGTAAAACGCTGCGTATCCTTTACGGTTTTTTTTTTTAATTTCCATAAAAAACTTAAGAATTCCACCAAGGAGTTTCAAACTACGAAAAAAAAAATATTGGACGTCACGAGACGCCCGGCAGATGTGAAACATCTATTTTATGTGTTGTGTGTTTTTTGTGTTGTAGTTGTTGTTGTTTGTTGTTGGGGTTCTTGTTGGTTGTGGTGGTTGTTGTTGTGTTGTTAGCTGTGGTTGTTGTTGTTGTGTTGTTAGTTATGGTTGTTGTTGTTGGTTGTGGTTGTTGTTGGTAGTGTTGTTGGTTATTTTTGTTGTTTGTTGTTGTAAATGTTGTTGTTGGTGGTGGTGATTGTTGTTGACATTTGTTAAAAAAATGCATTTACAAAGCCTGTATACATTGTTCGAAAGTTCAAAATTGCGCACCATACAATGGAACGTGCGGTAAAATAGGCACTCTCACCTTAGTACCTATTTTACCGCACGCTCCGTTGTATGGCGCCGTGCGTATCCGTTACGGTTTTTTTTTTAATTTAAAATATACAGGCTATAAGGGACAAGATACCGCAAACTTCGCGAAAAGGTTACACCTAATGCCAGTAACAAAATTATGATAGTCATTAATCTCGGTAATGATCGGTTACAGAAATTGACATTTTCAAGCACGCAATGTATCGTGAACAATGCGATCTCAACGCTTCGCAATGAATGTAGGCGCGCGAAAGCGCGTAGTAGGTACGTAATTACCTACACGTCTTACACACACAGACACGGACGTGGAGACGCGCACGACGCGGGCCGCCTCGCTCCGTTTGTATGAATGTACCTACCTACAAGGTCGAACAAAAGTTAAAGACATCTTTGAACTTAGCTGCAAGTGCAGGTACAGTCAAGTCAGTCATTTAGGCTGCATTTTAAAACTAAAGTTCTGTGAATATTTTAAGAGCTTTAAGTTACCTACTACCTACCTTGTTTGCTAATTAGCATAAATGCAACAATAATGTTAGCGCCGTCTACTGCGAAGGGAATGTAAACAAATGTAAAAAATAAAACAACAGCTTTCAAAGTACTTTGTCATAAAAAACATTTACGTTTACGACAAACGAACACTAAGTATTTGACGCACAACCAACAACAGTAAAAAAAACTTAACGTAATTAATGTACTGATGAAAACAAAACATTTAATAACATTAGAAGACCTAGTATGTAACCTAGATTGTATTAAACATTATTATTATGTACCTAGTATTTGCGCTTGTTTTTTTGTGTTTTTGTTAATTTTTTATCACTCAGGACTAAGTTTATGGCTAATTAGCCATAAACTTGTTCCTAATACGATTCCGACAAGGGTTAGAAATAATAAAGAAGCTTGTAAGTAGCTACCTACATTGCGATCCAGTGATGTAGGTATAAATTAATGAACTTACTTCAAGCTCGCTCACCTCTAACCAAATAGGGTTCAAAGTGTCCGCCACCAACTCGCTCGCAAATCTGAGCACGGCGCAAAGTTTCGGCGTGGATACGTGGCAGAAAGGTGGGATCCTGGATACACTCCTCACGCAGCGTCGTGAACACGTTCTCGATACGATTCCTCATATCTGCTGCTGAATTTCACTTGGACACAAACACTTTGTCTTTGACGTAACCCCAAAGAACAAAATCTAATGGAGTCAAGTCCGGTGACCGAGCTGGCCATGGCTCCGGACCAAATCTTCCGATCCACTGATTTTCAAAAAAATCGGTGAGGCATCGTCTAACAGGAAGAGTCACGTGTGGGGGAGCGCCGTCGTGCTGAAACCATAACACTCGATACTGGCTTAGAGTCATGTCGTCCAGAAGTATGTCCGAGAGAGTTGTTCTCAGGAACTCGTGATATCGGGTCCCATTTAATCGTTCCGGGAGAAAAATGGGTCCAATCACGGGGTCTTTATAAATGCCAGCCCAGACATTCACTGACCATCGAGTTTGGTGTCCCGTCTGCTGTAATGCGAACGGGTTGGTATGAGCCCAGATATGAGAATTGCGCCTGTTCCACATTCCGTTTCTAGTAAATGTGGACTCATCCGTTCAATTCACATTTGCATTAAAGTCGGAGATTTCGTCGTGCTGTCGTTGCAGCCACCGGCAGTACCTAACGCGGGATACCCTGTCTGTAGGTAATAACGCTTGCACCTTGTGGATGTGATACGCACGCTGCCGATCTCTGCGTAAAACCCGATGGACAGTCCAGTGCGAGACGCGGGTCCTGTAACGGTTACGAATTACACGAGCTGCCGTGCGTACTCCCAGTCGTGGGTTCTGCCGCACGACAGTCAGGATGCGGTTCGCTACAGCCGGTCTTATTATGGGCCTTCCAGCTTGGTTGTCCAAGATACGTAGGTAAGCTCGTGTTATTACGCGAGAATCTCGTGGATGACGAGCGTCTGGATATCTTTGGACATAGATACCTACGCAGTGCTTGACGTGCGTTTCCACGTGCTTCTCCATAACACATAAGCATACTTCCGTATTCTTGGGCACTGTAAATATCGTTAGGACCAGAAGGCATCTTAAAATTCACACAAATAAAACACAGAGACAATACACCAATAAAACACAGAACGATTAACACACTTTTTTACACAGAAAGATTAACACACGAAAACAGAACAACACACAAATAAAACACAGAAAGATTGTTTTGATAAATTTCCGATAACCGTAATTCGCAACAAGTAGCACACGTTCGCGATCAACGTCAACGAGGAACTGACAAAAATCCGTTAAAATCGGCGAAATGCAAAAGAAATGTACTTTACCTAAGTTTTCATCATTCCTTTGAATTCACCGCACAGTGCCTACAATACCTAGTCTGCTTGGCGCAATGGCCCGGCTGCCCCATTTCAAAACCTAGTAAGGACCTAAAACGAAATTTTACAGGAGAGCGCATAAACGTAATATAGGTCAGCCTTTAAAAAGTATTTATGTTAAGTAAAAAAAATACTATTGGTTGTAAAAAATACTAAATAATGAACACAGTACTAGCATTTTTTTTATATATGTGTAGAGGAAGCGCCATCAAAATAGGCCACGAAATCAGTGGGTAAAAGGGGTGGTTAAGAATGTAAGTCCCGGGATGGACTCGGTAGTCAGAATAGTCGATGTAGAAACGACGTCGGGGGTCTTACGTAGACCTGCGGTCAGAGTGATAGTGCTTCTTACCGACGGTAGCGTGATCGGTTGAAGCCTTTCACGGGGGGCGGTATGTAGAGGAAGCACCATCACCCCAGTGTTGAGAAAGCGCCATCACTCTGGTCCATATTAAATTATAGGTAGCATAATTTAATTCGTAATGTCACAATATGTATGTCTTTGTTATGATTGGCTGAAAATTATGTATGTCTTCGTTATGATTGGCTGAGAAGCAAAGATAAAAGTCTAAAGTAAAGTTAAAAGTACTGAGGTAACTTTGCACTACATCGCAGGTAGTGTATGTCGCAACGTTGAAGTTGACCAATCAGAACAAAGCCAGTAGTTGGAATTGGTCACTTAATCTCATGTTTTCTATGTATTCGTGCCAGATACAATGGAAAGTTTTGGAAGCCCGCTATGTGTCTAAACATAGATCAATGTGAACCTTATATACCCGTAAAATATATATGTAAAATTGGTTTGTTTTTATTGTCAATTACGGGTTTATTTGTGAGTAAACTTAGAATCTAAATAGAAAATATAACGTAGAATTAGATTCCCCATGTGATACATATTTTACTTTCTTTGAATATGTTAGTTTTGTTGTTGTGTAAAGAAGTAAATATGCAGGTGTTCAACACCTAAGCAAGTAAAGTAGCGGTTCTCATTGGCGAACCCAAGAAAAATGTAGAGCCTGTGATTGGCCGGTTGTAATGTTGAAGTTTAAGCGTGAAATGCGCGAAATGTATTGGCTGTTTGGGTTGCATTTGCCGCACGACGTGCCCCATAGTGTTTTGGCCATAAATATGGGTGCCCCAGGCAGTCAAAATCGCGGATCCGCCAGTTGCCATCGTGAGCAGTTGTGCCCGCACGCTGCTCCTCTGCTCGGCCCGCTCACTCTACCGGTTCTCCCTGTGTGCTGTCGTAGGTGCTGGTCCCGGCCAGTGCTTGCGGGGGTGCGCAGGGGTAGCCGCCCCGTTGCCACTCGGTGGGGAAACCCACCGTAGCGGTCGCGGAGGCAACTTGTCAAACTGCGATCTACTTTAAACATGCCGCCGAAGGGGAGGTCCGGTGCCCGCCGCTCTCAGGAGCACGGTACCGGGCCGTCTCCCTCACCGCCGGACCGTCCGGTGACGGGCCGGACGCCGCCGCCCCCTGCAAGAGGGGGTGCGTCGCCCGGCGCACCACCGGCCGCACAATCCGCCGCTCCACCTTCCACCGCAAGAACGGCCGCCACCGGCCCGCCGACGTCATCAGCGACTGCGCGCGTTTCGCCGGCGCCGTCGTCGAGCCGGCAGCCGGCCGTCCCGGTCCGTCCTCCGGCCTTTCGTCCCGTGCCTACGCAGGCGCCGCTGCCTGCCGCGTTGGCGAGTCGGCCGCGCGCCCCGGGCGTGACACGGCCCCCTGCCGTCGAGTCGGGGGCGCGCGCCGCCGCGCCGACCGCGCGCGCTGCGGTACCGCCTGCTAGGCCCGCCCGCACGGAGCCCCGAGCAGCCATATCCTGCCCTAATATAGGGCCGCGGTACCCGCGCCTCGCCGCGCGGACCGCGGGCCCTACCGCGCCAGTGCAGCGTGGCTCGGCCCCCGTGCCGAGCGCGACTGCGCCCATGTCGCGCCCACGCACCGCTACGTCCCTGGGCATAGAAGTTGCGTCAACTAATTCATCGCTGGCGCCCTCACCGACGCCACCACGAGCCCCGCCGCCGCCGCCGCTGACGCCACACGTCATTGCGGTGAGTAGCGGCGCTCTTTCACCATCACCACCAAGGGTCTCCGCCCAGGATTCCCCGGCGGTGTCGGCGTGTTTTTCCCCTCGCGAGAGCGAGTGGTCGGACATGTCGGCATCGTCGGGCGAGTCCGACGCGGAGGAGGCCCACTCACGATCAAGATTCCCGCTGCCGCTTCCGCTGGGGCTAGAGCACGTGCCCCCGCCCGTAGCTCGCCCGCAGCGGAGGCCGAGGAGCCCCGACGAGGAAGAGGATGCAGAGGAGGCGAAGCGGCGCCAGCTGCAGCGCACACCGCGCAGGCGCAGCGGGGCTGACGCGCCGTCCTTCGCCTCCGTCACAGGCGTCACGAGCGGCACGAGCCGCTCCCCACCACAACAGCAGAGGTCCCACCCTTCGGCTGCCACCGCCCAGGGCGGAAGAGCCAGGGGTGCTACTACGAAGAAGTCACGCTACCCGCCGCTGGTAGTGGAGAGGCTGCCGGACTGGCAGACCCACTTCAGGGTCTTGCGCGATATGCTGGGTCGCCCTCCGAGTGCCCGCCCTTACCAGGGCGGCATTCGGTTCCTTCCCGGAGACGAGAAGGAATTTAGGGTGATCCAGCGCTATCTGTGCCACCTGGAGAGGGATGCTGGTCTGGTATGGTTTTCATACTCCCTGCCGGCGGAGCGTGGCTTCAAAGTGGCCATACGCGGCCTGCCGGTGGATACCGAGCCGGCCGCCATCGAAGAAGACCTGCGCAGGCTCGGTTTCGAGCCCGAGTACGTGCGGGCCATCAAGGCTCGCGACGGGCGTCCGGGCTGCATTTATTATGCAGTCCTGAAGCCCCAGCCGGACGCCCGTCGTATCTACGACACCACGCAGCTGCTGCTGATGGAAGGCGTAAGGGTAGAGGGGTGGCGTGGCAAGAGGGGGCGAGCCCAGTGCCACCGCTGCCAGCGCTTCCGTCACTCGAGCCATCAGTGCCACCGCCCGCTCGCCTGTGTGCGATGCGGAGGTGGGCACGTCGCCCGAGATTGTCCCCGGCCCCGAGAGGAGCCGGCAACGTGCGCCAATTGTGGCGGACCGCACCCCGCGTCGCACCGCGAGTGCCCTGTCTTCCGCCGGGAGACCGCCAACAGGCGAGCGGGCACGGTGGCGCTGACGAGTACAGCACCCCGCCCGGCCGCAACAGCGGCCCGGGCCACGAACGTAGAGGACCACGAGGCCTGCAGCGCCTCTTTGATGGCGGCCGCAAACGGGCCGAGTGGAGCAGCTGCCCCCCTGCCAGGACGCAGGAAGAAGAGGAGAAGACGTGGGAGGAAGCCCCCTCCCCCCACCGACACCGACAACCAGCCTCCCCAACCCCTACACTCCGCACAGGGTGCGAATCTGCCAGGGGCGGCCTCCGTAACAGAGGTCGTCCCTACGGTAAAGGTTCGCACCATGTGCCCCCGCGAGCAGTCACAAAAACAGATGCCAGAGGGCGCCACCGCTGCCGTTCAACAGAACGTGGCCGCCATGCGCCCACACCACGCGCCATTAGGCGCCACTGTGGCCGCCATGTCGCAGTCGGAGCTCCATAAGCGGGCCACTGGCCTCCTGCTGGACTTGATTAAGGCCATCAGGAGGGGCCAGGACCCGCTTATCACCGTGCTGGAGGGCATGGTGGCCATCCTGGCCCTATATCAGGGCGGGACCGCCGCCAGCAGCCTGCCAGCAGCAACTGACGCCGAGTAAGTCGCTTACGTCTACACGCGGCTTACCCAAACAAGAATACTCCACATACAGTACATGCACTGTGCGCGACGTGTTCTAAGTTAATATAGGCACGTCGCGTATCGAAGCCAGACACACATGACTCCACACACATTGTGTACTCACGCGTTGTATGTGCGGCTAGCCCGCATATACAGCGCATACATGGGCGGCGTTACACATACAATGCCGCCCACACATACACCTTCGGCCCTGCGGTCCGGACGGTAACCGGCTAGACCTGGAAACCGGGCGGACGGGGGCCACTCACTAAATACTGTAGGCTCACTGTAAGCCGGCGGCCGTGAGCTGGTCGTCATCCGCTGGGCCTCCCACAGGGAACTGTGGGTCTCACCCGGCGGTGACAGACCGCCTAGCTGCCGTGAAAACATGTTTCGAGCCTGCAGTATCACACATGGGCGATTGCTGTGAGAGCATCGGCAGGTGTAGTTCCATCGCCTGCCTAGTAGGCTCTTATGGCAGTCACCCAAGGCATCCATACCGATTAGGTACCCCCTTGAAGCACCCGTTTTTGCGGGTGGCAACAGCCACCGCGTTTTAGAAGGCCAAGCCCTGGTAACGCCCACCACACCCCCCTTCGGGGGGGTGTAGTGAACGTCAGCAAAGTCAAAATCGCGGTCATCGTGGGTCATCATTCAGCAGTCGACCGCCGCCAGCGACGGTCATATTCTGCGCTCTCCGCTCTCCACTGTGCCACCGCTCCACTGTTCGTGCACTCCTGTCTTCAGTGATCGTGCGTCCAGGGTTGGTGCTCGCAGTGAACATCGACTTCAAGATACATCAGCAGCGTGACGTCATCGCTACGCTTCGCGTCGCCTTGCCCGTCACAAGCCGCCAACGCCCACCAGACCCGATCGTGCGCTCTCGTATCTCCGCCCCGGTTAGCTGCGTCTGCGTCTACGACCAAATCTCGTGTCGCGCCGCGGCCCCAGTAGAGTCAGTAAGTAACCACAATTGTGGTCCTTGACGGGAATACCTAACGGTGACAACAAGTCAAGGGGTGTCGACCCGATACACCCGGCGACCCCCTTCAGGGTGAGGTAGTTAAGTGGACCAAATCCTCCTACTGCGGCCAAGACACCTTTAGCCAGTGACAGTCCTGTGAGTCTGCGGGATTGGCAGTAGGAAAATCCCATTTCCTAATCCCCCTTTTCCTTCCCAAACTCCATTTGTTGCCGTAGGACGACGCGTTGCAACAAATATCCTTCATCGTATGGTAGGAAAGTAGTCATTTAAACCTAAGGGTGCTAGCTGTGGCTAGCACCACGGTCCCGCCCCACCATGACGGACGCTACAAGTAGCGTTCTTCAAGAACGTCCTTCTAAAGGACCAAGAGTTTCTGGCCAAATATGGCCATCATTTTAAGACCTCTCCGGTGGCCGCCCAGCCATCGGAGGGCAGCCCCCGCTCCTCTGTAGGACCACCCACCCCTCGCGCCAGCATCCGCGCCCCGCCGCGCCCATCCTCGCCGGCAGTCCAAGCCGGCCCAAAGCCCCAGGCTACCCCAGTAGCCGCGCCCTCGCCCAATCCGAAGCCATCCGCATCGGAGAAGCCGAACCCCCCTGCCGCGCAGGAAGAGGCCTGAGTCAGAGTCATCTGCTGACTCAGACTCTTCCTGCTCTTCCTCTGAGGAAGAGGAGCACCAGACCGTCGGTGGCAAGCGGAAGAAGTCCGCACCCGCCAAGGCGGCCCAGGCCACCAAGGCCAAAAAGACCGCCGACGATTCGGTCACCCCAGCCCCACCGACCCCCAGGCAATCCGCCCCGAGCACGTCGTCTGCTCGCCCCCAAGCCGCTGACCTCCCTAAGAGGCAGCGCATCCCCCCCCCCCCGTCTACATCCAAGACAAGGGTAAATGGACGGAGGTGTCCAAAATGTGTATGGATCGGAGGATCCAATACACGAACGCCAAAGCCTGTGCTCAGGGAGTAAAGGTTACTCTAAGGTCGTCCGACGACTACCGTGCCTTGACAAAGGCACTGAAAGACCGGAAGGTTAGCTTCCATACATATACTCTTCCGGAGGTGACGCCGACCAGAGTGGTCATAAGACGTGTCCCGAAGGAAATCCCGACAGATGAGATCAAGGAGGATCTCATATCCCAAAAAAGTCCCCGTTATGGCGGTACACCGCCTTCGCAGGGCTAGAGGTGGCGACGAGTACGACATGGTACTCGTCGTTTGCGAACCTACAGAGGAGCACAACCCGATCTTTAAGATCAAGTCGGTTTGCTCATTGTCGGGCATCTCGATAGAGAAGCCGAACAAGCCCTCCGTACTAGGACAGTGTCACCGCTGTCAGATGTACGGTCACGCGCAGAGCAATTGCTTTGCGACACCCAGGTGCGTCAAGTGCCTGGGTGAACACGGGACGGCGGACTGCCCCCGCCCGAAAGACCCCAAACAATGCACGGAACCGCCTAGCTGCGTTCTGTGCGGTCAAACGGGACACCCGGCAAATTACCGCGGATGCCCCAAAGCCCCAAAGATGGCTCCAAAAGTCATCAAGCGGGCCAATGCCCGCCAGCTGAGGGAGAGCCCATCTGTGAGGGCCCCCGCCCCCGCCGCCCAGATTCCCGAGCGCCTCGCACCTCAAAGAGCTTCGCCATGGAGCAAGCTCAACCACCAGCGAGCGTTCCCCGCACTGGTGCCCCCCCGCCCCGCCCCCGTCCCAGCGCCTTTGGCCAAAGCTACACCAGTGCCGGCCCCCACTTCCGCGCCAGTAGCCCCAGTAGTTCCCCCGACTGGAGCGCGCCGCATTGCGGCCCGGCAGCAATGCCAGCATCTCAACCCCCCGCTGGAGACAGCGACAAAAGTGTAGGCCTCACCATTTTAGAGGCCTACCAGATGTTCAGAACTTCCGAAGCCCGAGCCTTAGCTGCAATCATTAAGCAGACCAAGAAGGCAGGGCAGTACACCCCTGAGGCAGCCCATGAAATATGGGCAAGGTTCGACAGTATCGCTAAGGTACTGTACCAACTGGATTAGGTTTCATTATGTATACACAAAAAAATGCAAAAAGCCTTAAGCCAAGAACCCTAAAAATAGGGTTCTTCAACATTAACGGTAAAATCTCAGACCAGAGGGATGAGATCGCCAAGTTCCTGCGAGAGCAGCAGCTAGATGTTTTCCTCATACAGGAGACATTCTTAAAACCCCACAACAGAAGCCCTAAAATTGCCAACTACCGCATAGTTCGCAACGATAGGACTCGCTGTCACAAGGGAGGGACACTAATCTATTACAGGAATGATCTGTATTGTGTCCCTCTAGACCCTCCCGCCCCGCGCTCTCACTTGGAGTATTCGGCCTGTAGGCTGGGCATGACTGGTCATCAGCCGATAACCATCATATCCGCCTATATGCCGCCGGCATCAAGCGGGCCTGACGACCCAATCGCCCTGACCAGCGACATCACAGCCCTCTTCGGCATGAGCGACTCCGTTATTATAGCGGGAGATCTCAACGCCAAACATCTCGCATAGAACAGCAACACAACCAAGGCCAGAGGCAGGTTTTTGTTCAACCTAGGCGCATCCCTCAACTTTGACATCATCGCCCCGATGAGTCCAACTTGCTTCCCACACGACCCCCGAAAAAGGCCCAATGTCCTGGATATAGCGCTTCTAAAAAATGTAAACCTTAGGTTACAATTGATAGAAGTAGTTCATGAGCTTAACTCAGACCACCGCCCGGTGATCATGCACCTAGGCTCCCGCTCGGGGCAGGACGATCCCAGCCGGCCCCCCCCCCCCCCCCCTAGCCGAGTGGTTAGCGACTGGAGGAAAGTAAGCGATAGACTGAAATCCACCACGTCGACCCACTTGGACTCAGTCGCTGACACGAGGGCAGCGATCGACTCGCTTACAGATCACGTACAAACCATCCTGAACGATTGTTCAAGGGAGGTACCAGTAGTGAAAGACCACCGCTGGAAACTCCCGGAGGATGTACGGAATCTCATAACCGAGAAGAACGCGGCCATCCGTGCGTATAGTAACTTTCCCTGTGACGCGAACAAAGCCCACATGCGCTACTTGCAGCGAGCTGTGAGGAAACGCATTGTGGAGCAGCGCTCTGCAAGCTGGGAGAAGATGCTAGGCGAACTGGAGCCCACCCACCAAGCCTTCTGGCATCTCCAGAGGAAACTTAGGTCCACAGAGGAAGTCATGCCTCCTCTCATTCGTCCAGACAATAGTGTGGCGTTCGACAACCAGGAGAGAGCGGAATGTCTCGCTGACAGCCTGGAAGCCCAGTGTTCCCCCAGCTCTCAACCAGTAGACCAGGCCCACCTCGATGAGGTGGATGCCGAAGTCGAAAGGAGAGCTTCTATCCCACCTGTTGAAGACCCAGATGACCCTACCCACCCATCACCCCGGATGAGGTGGAGGAGGTCATCAAAAGACTTCAACCCAGGAAAGCCCCAGGCTCTGATGGCATAACCAACGGAGTAATCAAACTCCTCCCCGCCCAAATTATTGTTTTAATGACCGCCATCTTCAATGGCGCATTAACTAATAACGTCTTCCCCCAGAAATGGAAACAGGCCACGGTAATTGGAATCCCCAAAGTAGGCAAGCCCAAGTCTAATCCCTCCAGTTACCGTCCCATTAGCCTACTTAATGCGCTCGGTAAAATCTACGAAAGGCTTATTTATAAGCGGCTCAAGGATTATGCCGAAGCCAAAAGCCTGATACCCAACGAGCAGTTTGGATTTAGAACTGAACACTCGTGCGTCCACCAAGTCCACCGTATTGTTGAGCATGTAAGCGCCGGCTTCATGAACAAGTATATAACGGGTGTCTTGTTCTTTGACATAGCGAAGGCGTTTGACAAAGTCTTGCACAACGGCTTAATCTATAAGCTGTACCAAATCGGAGTGCCAGATAGGCTCGTGCTCATCCTACGAGACTTTTTGTCAAATCGCACTTTCCGCTATCGCATAGAAGGAGAACTCTCCTCCCCCCGCCCCATCCGGGCAGGAGTCCCTCAGGGCTCCCCGCTATCACCCCTGCTGTTCACACTATTTACGAGCGATATCCCAAAGAGTAAAAAGACCGGGTTAGCACTGTTTGCTGACGACACGGCTATTTACTGCACCGGGAGAAGTCCAGTCGCAATAGCCCGAAACCTCCAGTCCGCGGTAACCAATTTAGGGAAATGGTTCAGGAAATGGAGGATTGAAGTGAACCCCGACAAGAGTCAGGCGGTCCTCTACTCGAGGCCGAATCACTATATCTCTGCCCCCCGCCCGATCACCATGTATGGCAAGCCGATCTCCTGGGAGAAGCAAGCCAAATACTTGGGAGTCATATTAGATGAACATCTAACATTTGCCAAGCACATAAGTAGCGTCCGCTCGCGGGCCTACTTCGCGCAAGGCAGACTCCATAATTTGTTGTCCAGCCGCAGTAAACTGTCACTCAAGTGCAAACTGCGGCTGTTCACCACAGTGATCCGTCCCATCATGACGTACGCCTGTGCTGTCTTCGCACACGCCAAGTCACATCTCCTCCACAAGATGCAGACCCTGCAGAACCGCTTCATCCGCAGAGCAGTGGGAGCCCCCTGCTTTGTTCGGAATGAGGAGCTGCATGTGGATCTCAGACTCCCCACCGTCCAGCAGTTCATGAAACGCCTCACCAAGCGTTTCTTCGAGAAGGCTGCTAAACATAGAAACCCCCTAATCGTATCGGCCGGCCGATACGTTCCCTCCCAAATTAGTAAAATTCGCCGACCCCGGCACACTTTAATCACACCCGACGACGCTACGACCCTGCTCCAAGAGAGCCGTAGGGAAACTAGCACGTTGAAAAAACGCAGACCACCGTCCTTCCGTCCTCGCCGCCGAGGACCGTCGCGAGACCCCACGCAGAATCAAGCAACCAGTCCCTTGACAGAGCCAGCCCGCGCCGCTGTGCCGATAGTTTCAAGTCCGCCCGCATGACATATTCACACGACACCGACTCACACCGCGACGCGGCGTGTCCTAAGTTAATATAGGCACGTCGCGAAGTAACCTGACGTACAGACACCCCCTGTCGTGCGCGGCATGGCCGAACACAGCAGGGGACTTAAGACACAGAAATCCCCCCAGTCCCTTTGCTCAAGCCAGCACGCACCGCTGAGCTGTAGTTTTAAAAATTCGTCCTTAAATAATCACATCATGATTCAGCTGTCCCTTGAGGCCCTCCCCCAGCGACGCCCTGAGCCGAGGTCCGTACCCCAAAGGGGGTGCCCTCAGCGTAGTCGCTTGTAGTTTAAGTATAAGTCCTGGCTGGAGGCTTTAATAATAATTAAAACCACCACGGGCACGTCCGCTTAAGCAGTCGACAACCGCTATGGTTGAACTGCGAGTCTCAAACACAAAAAAATAAAAAAAAAACAGTCAAAATCAGTTACTCAGCGTCAGTGACTCAGTGAGCTCGAAAGTCCTCTGGCTTCGCTCTATTGTCTTGTACCATACCTTGTACAGACTGTGTCTTGTCTTGGACAGACTGTTATTATTGTCCACTGTTGGGCCAGTAATACTACGTATTTTCAACTATGTAATTCTGTGTATCTACGAACTGTTAAATCTGTGCCATTTAGAACTTTTACCTTTTACATTTTATAATATACAACTTTTATGAAGAACTGTGTCATCTATTATTAACCCACCTGCTCCACTCATCACACGAGCGTGTCGCGAGACTCCAATACCGCCGACCGACGCACAAATCCTCAACCCTCGCGCCTATCGCGAAAAGCATCGTCAACAATTTGGTCCTTCGAGCCGGATTGTGTGTGTTGGTTGGGTATTATGAGTGAGCATAGTGCGGTTACAACAAGAAGCAAGACAAGAAGGATGGCCAGTACAAGACACCAAGAGTCAGACTCGGGCGTGCCCAGTGAGAGGGCGCCCGCTTCACCGTCAGTGGCACCGACGATGTCGTCATTCCCCACGCCGGCAATACCGTTGGTGGGTGGTCGTGTAGTAGACCACAGCAACGTGAGAGCACCAACGGTAACGCCACGAAGAAGCCGTGGGAGGGGAGAGTCGAGAGAGCCCAGTGTCGCCGCCTCATCCAGGAGTGGGCAGAGCCACTCCACTTATCTACGGAGGAAGGCGGAGTACGAAGCACAGAGGGAGTTGGTGCGCCTCAGAGAGGGGCTTGTAAGGAAGAAGTTGGAGGTCGACCTGGCTGAAATAGACGCTGAGAACTCATCATGTACGGACGAGGAGGGGACTACAACCCAACGTGTGGAACAGTGGATGGACACGACTCCACATGAAGATGGACAACGCGAGTCATCGGAGTGCCGTGTACCGTCCACACTCGCCGTACCAAGTGACGCGCACGTGCAAGTGACCGTGTCGGCGCCCGCTTCGTACAGCGGAGCGCCCGCGACCGCGCCCGTTTCGTATACCGGTGCGCCCGCGACGTATGTAACACGCGCCGCGACGCCAAGTGCCGCGACGCCAAGTGCCGCGTTGGCGACGAAAGTTATGTCCTGCGCTACGACAGCGCCCGTGCTACGGTTTGTGCCCAATTAAGAAAGACGACCACCCTCAGTGTCAGTGCAGTTTGCGGATCCAGTGTTGGCCGCGCCAACTCGTGAGGTTGCTGGTCCGCAGACACCAGCAGCAAGGGGGGAAGTAAATTGGGGGCAAGAGCCCGAGGACGCGGAGCGCAAGCCGAGGGACAACCGTTTCGACCAGTTGGCCGACGCTATTGAAAGCATAGCGCGGCCACGCCCGGTGCCAAGGCAGGCTTACGAGCTGCCCATGTTTGGTAGCAACCCGGCAGACTGGCTCGCCTACAAAAATATGTTTTGGGAGACGACGGCCCAGTACAATTTCAAGTCGTACGAGAACCTAGCTCGGCTGCGAACGTCGTTGCAAGGCGACGCAAGGCGGGCAGTGGAAGACCTGCTACGCACATGTTTGAATCCAGCCGACATAATGAGGGCGCTCGACGAGGAGTTCGGCCATCCGAACCTACTATTGGAATGTGCCATCAGGAAAGTGCGTGCATTACCGAAGATCACCGAAAGTGGACGTGAGTTGCGTACGTTCTCCACCACGGTACGTAATTGTGTGTCGTTATTAAGGAATGTTACGAGCTGGGTATGGGATAAATTATTTTACACCAATTAATTAACTAAATATCCTTTATTAACTCAACAACTTATAAACACAAACACTAATTCGCTAATAATTACTATTCTCTTCGTAATCGCTTGTATTCGCATCCGTTCGCATCCGTAGTCGAAATCAGACTGCCTCAATCGCCCGCCGTCCGGCCTATTTATACAGTCATGGAAGTTTCTAGAACATTGTCGAACTATCCTATACTGGAATATTCTAGAAACATCTATGAACTTCTACACAGTACCACAATGGAATGTTCTCGAACGTAGTGGAAACTTCTGGAAACTTCGACTACATTCTCGAACGTTCCAGTGAAATACGTTCGACGTAACAGGAATATAAACGCGAATGGATATCTCAACAACCCACAGCTGGTAAGTGAATTGTTGTCTAAACTTACGCCTATTCAACGTGCACAGCACGGGGATTTTGCGATGGGGGTGGCATCGTCACAGGGCATTGATGTCAGAGTGTCACCTAGCCTAGAGTTACTGTCAGAATTTCTAGTGCACCTAGCCAGGGCTACTTCGTATTATGTACAACTAGACTTGCCTAGCCCTGGCCCAGCTGTTAATGTAAAAACCAGAACGGTTGTACCTAATAAAGGTCAGCAAAGTTTAAATAAACAAAAATTATTCGTGCAGACAGAAGCTAAAAATGAAGAAAAAGCTGATGTAAACAAAGAAAGTAAAAATGTCATATGTTCCTTATGTCAGAAAACGCACACATTACTGCAATGTGAGAAATTCGCTAAATTAAGTAGTGAAGAGAGGTGGGGACACGTCAAAAGTACGCGTGTATGTTTTAAATGTCTCGTTAAAGATCACCCACGTATCCACTGTCGAGGTAAAAGGTGTGAAAAATGCAACGCGGCACACCATGCAATGTTACATCAGGAGAAGAAGCACGAATCGGTAACCAACATGCGAGTTAATGTAGGTAGTGCTCTCTTGAAAGTTATACCAGTGACGGTAAAAGTTGGCAACAACGTTAAGAAATGTTACGCCCTATTGGACGACGGGGCCACTGTGTCTTTGGTGGACAAGAGTCTAATTGGAAATGTTAAAGGTGTCCAAAAACAAAATTAGAATCCAAAGCGCACGTGGCATCGAATTATACGATTCTAGTTCCAAGGAGATAGAATTGTCAGTGCGCGGAGCTACGAACGAAACTTTTAAGATTATGTGTCGTACATTAAAGGACCTGGACCTGCCGGCGCAGTCGGTGCCTGCTGGCATCATGGAGGAGCATCGCCACCTCCGCGACGTGGGCTGCAGAGAGATGTTGGGAGCCAAGCCGCTGCTGCTGATCGGACAGGACAACTGGGAGCTGCTCGCCAGTGAGGGGACACGCCGGGGAAAGTCTGGTAAGCCGGTTGCCTCTCTCACGAAGTTAGGGTGGGTGGTTCATGGCCCTCTTAGGAAGGTGTGCTCCGCCAACAGTATGTGTTATGTGAATTGTATGTCCAGCTCATTACCCATGTTGCCTGATAGGGTCGAGCAACAGTTTGACCTGGAGCCAATAGGGTTAGCTCCGGTTAAACACCGGGATAATGAGCAAGCTGCTGCCACCTTCAGGTCGAAGGATGGTATGACAGGTGAAGTCATGCGAGCCGCTGCCATCTTAGGGTCGACACTTAGGGAGTCGACAGATGGTATGTCAGGCGAAGGCATGCCGGCCTCTGCCATCTTAGGGTCGACACCAAGAGAGTCGACAGATGGCAAGCTAGGTGAAATATGTAGAGTAGAGTGCAAGCTGCATCGTGATGGTGACTGTGCAGCTGCATTATGTAAGCGAGTGGACAGGTCACTCGAGGAGGGGTATGCCTCCAAGGTAGGAGACGAAGTAAGCCATCCAGGATGGTGCCTGTCTCACCATGCTGCCGTATCAGTCAATGATACGTGTAATATGTATGTATGTCGATGTTTGGTGGGTGGTAGTATGGCGGCCAGGTCGGTATGGCGCCTCACTCGTAGGGAGGAGGTAAGGCCAAGTAGGCCGGTAAAGACACAAGTGAGTTGTGCTGCTGCTCCACCCAAAGATATATACAGCACACGGGCAATGAGTTGGATGTACAAATGTAATATGTTTATGTCTCACCATGCTGCCGTACCAGTCGGGGGTGGAGGATAAATTCGAAAGAGTTACCTCGCCCCCGGGCGCGTAGGGCAGGGAGGAACAGGGGTGGGTTTTAGTCAGTAAGAGTCTGACACGCCCTTCCGCTCCACCCCAGAGCGGAAAGAGTCATAAGATGATTTCCCACCCCCCAAAAAAAAAAAAAAAAAAAAAAACCAGTCAATGGTACGTATGTAAATGTCAAGTATGATAGTGTTACGTCGACCGTATTACTCTGGAACGTTCGAGAATGTGGTCGAAGTTTCCAGAAGTTTCCACTAGGTTCGAGAACATTCCATTGTGGTACTGTATAGAAGTTCATAGATGTTTCTAGAATATTCCACTATAGAATAGTTCGACAATGTTCTGGAAACTTCCATGACCGTATAAATAGGCCGGACGGCGGGCGAGTGAGTCAGTCTGATTTGGACTACGGATGCGAATACAAGCGATTACGAAGAGAATAGTGATTATTAGCGAATTAGTGTTTGTGTTTATAAGTTGTTGAGTTAATAAAGGATATTTAGTAAATTAATTGGTGTAAAATAATTTATCCCATACCCAGCTCGTAACAAATTGGTGTCAGAAGTGAGGGATAAATTATGCCAATTTTACCAAAGGACGACATGGAGGGTATTCGTACAAGGAGTCAACGGCAGCAAGACATGGATCAGAGGCGGTTTGGAGATTCCCCGATACAGACGCCGGGTGGTGCTCAGCCTGTGACAGAGCCAGACGCTGGCCCATGTGGAGTTTCTTCAGGACCAGCGGTGCCAGACTTGTCTGCACTAATGGTGCTGTTGCAGGAACAGGCTCGTCGTCAAGAGGAACAGGCTCGTCGTCAAGAGGAGCAGTCCCGCCGCCAAGAAGAACAGGCCCGTCGGATGGAAGAGAAGCTTCAACAAGATAAAGAAGAGCATGCTCGCCGCCAAGAAGAGCAGATGCTCCTCATAAAAGACCTTCACTCAACACTGGGCAAGGAGCTCCAGGTGATGAAGGAGCAGGTTCACCAGCATGAGAATCGTATCTCAGAAGCTGAAGTTCAGATCGCTGGGGTGAAGAAGGCTTTAGGTGAACTTAGAGCTGGAGATGGGGTTGTGCCTTCACTGGTTGCTGCACCTTCGGCACGTGGATTTAAAGTGCCGCCATTCGACGGAACATCTTCATGGTCGGCCTACAAAATTCAATTTGAAGCCGTTATGAAGGCGAATGGGTGGACCAAAGAGCAAGCCATGACCGCGCTCACCTTAGGCCTCCGAGACCAGGCCCTAACCATACTTGAGGCTCTTGGCAAGGATGTGACCTATGAGCAGCTGCTGGAAGCCTTAGAATCCAGATATGGTGACGCGCACTTGGAGCACGTATTTCGCGCTAAGTTAAGAGATCGTGTGCAACGTAGTGCCGAGAACCTACAGCAGTGGGCCTTGGAAGTTGAAAAGTTGGTTCGGAAGGCATACCAGTCTGCCCCTGCACTCATCAATGGCAATCTGGTACAGGCGTTCATCGACGGAATACGTGACATAAAACAGAAGCAATTGAAGAGTAAAGTGAGTACAGGTGCGAATGGTGTTGCCAGCGCCGTGGCCTCCAAGAAGGACAACTGTGTGATAGTGTGCGCGCGCGATGCGGACGATAGGTCCGACCCGGGAATGAGCGGAGTGAGGATGCTAAGAATGGATGTCAACAATGAATGGAAGGAAATCCTACAGCTTGCTCAGCAAAATGACCCGGACCTTAAACCGATCTTCGAGTGGATTAAAGCTGGTGCTCCGAAGCCCAAGTGGAGTGATGTTGCGGCGTTAAGTTCCATCACAAAGAGCTATTGGGCACAATGGAACAGCTTGGTTATCCAGGATGAAGTCTTGTGCCGTAAATGGGAAAACGCCCGAGGAGACAACTGTCATCTACAAATTGTTGTCCCCAAAGCCAAAGTAAGGGATGTTTTACGGCTCTACCATGATGGATGTTCAGGAGGACATATGGGGGTAAAAAGAACTCTACTGAAGATACGAGAGCGGTTTTACTGGATTCACTGTCGAGAGGATGTTGAGGACTGGTGCCGCAAATGTACCAGTTGTGCGGCTGTGAAAGGACCCCAGACACGCAGCAGAGGTGCTTTACAATTATACAACGTGGGAGCCTCCTGGGAACGGATAGCACTAGACGTTGCAGGACCATTTCCGGAAAGTGAAAACGGAAACAAGTACTTCATGGTTGTCATGGATTACTTCACAAAGTGGCCAGAAGTCTTCGCCATTCCCAACCAGGAAGCAATAACAGTCGCAGATAAATTGGTTCAGGAGGTGTTCTGTCGTTTTGGAGTACCCTTGGAAATTCACAGTGACCAAGGGAGGAATTTTGAATCACAAGTTTTCCAGGAGACTTGTCGACTGATGGGTACTCACAAGACCAGAACCACTTCTTACCATCCGCAATCTGATGGAATGGTAGAACGTTTCAACCAAACGTTGGAGAGATATCTGGCAAAAGTTGTGGAAAGCAGGCAAAGGGATTGGGACAAGTACATACAGCCATTTCTTCTGTCCTACCGTAGTGCAGTTCACGAAAGTACGACTGTGACACCAGCCTTCGCGATCTTTGGAAGGGAATTACGGTTACCTGCAGATTTAATCACTGGAACCCCCCCTGATGCCCCACGCAGTGTAACCGATTATGTGAATGACTTGCGTAACAAGTTGAATGATGTATATGAGCATATCAGACAATCCGGCCAACAAATGTCTGATAAGATAAAGACCCGATACGACCGGAAGGCAAACCATAGAGGTTTTGACGAGGGTTCACTGGTGTGGTTGCATAACCCAGTGCGCAGCAAAGGGAAGTCTCCCAAATTGCAAGCAAAATGGGATGGACCATACCGAATCGTGACCAGGATCAACGATGTCACCTACCGAATACAGAAGGGTCCACGAGGTGCGCCTAAGATTGTTCATGTAGACCGTTTGGCGCGATACTACGGGACTAATGATGCTCGGGACGAGCATGTCTAAGGAGGGGGCAGTGTTACGTCGACCGTATTACTCTGGAACGTTCGAGAATGTGGTCGAAGTTTCCAGAAGTTTCCACTAGGTTCGAGAACATTCCATTGTGGTACTGTATAGAAGTTCATAGATATTTCTAGAATATTCCACTATAGAATAGTTCGACAATGTTCTGGAAACTTCCATGACCGTATAAATAGGCCGGACGGCGGGCGAGTGAGTCAGTCTGATTTGGACTACGGATGCGAATACAAGCGATTACGAAGAGAATAGTGATTATTAGCGAATTAGTGGTTGTGTTTATAAGTTGTTGAGTTAATAAAGGATATTTAGTAAATTAATTGGTGTAAAATAATTTATCCCATACCCAGCTCGTAACAATAGGTTTGTGTCTCAACGTTTGGGTGAACCATACTCGCGGGGTGAGAGAGGGGACTGGCGCTGGGTTTCTTCGGCGGAGAACCCAGTTGACGTGGCGACCAGGTTGTCATGGCCAATAAGCAGCGGCGCATGGCCGTTGGGTCCCGCCTTTCTTTGCTGTTCACAGGAGCGGCGGCAGGCATGTTCCGACTTGAGGTCAGGAGGTGCCGACGCTGAGCGGGTACAGTGTACCCACAGACTGGCATTGTGTGGAGAGCCAGTAGTCGACCGCGATAGAAAGTCGACAAGTGGACACAAGCAGCGCTCACTAGCGAGAGTGCTAGCCTGGTTCGGCAGACGACGCAAGCGGCGTCGGGACGCCACACACTCCGCAGAGAATGTGCACGACGTAGTACGAGTATCAAGATGTCAAGTGTGCCGGCTGGCTCGAGCTAAGCCAGCGGCACCAAATTATGTGAGACCTGCCGGCCGCAAGGCTGCAGGTGACGCGACGCGCTTTCGTGCGTTGCGGGGTCGACTGTGTCGGCCCCATGGAGGTCAGCATGGGAAGGCGCCGGGAGAAGGGGTGAGGCGTGTTGTGCACGCGCCTCGCCACAAGCACCGTCCACGTCGAGTTGGCGGCCTCGCTGAGCGCCGACTCCGCCATCCTTGCCCTGCGGCGCCTAGTGGCGCGCCGGGGGCGGCCCGCCCACATGTACTCCGACAAGGGTACAAACTTTGTCGGGGCCAACACCGAGCTTCGTGCTGCGCTGCGGGACCTGGATCACACCCGGGTCCAAGAAGAAGCCGTCGGCCGGGGCATAGCCTGGCACTTCAACCCTCCCGCGGCCCCACACATGGGTGGCTGCTGGGAGCGTTTGGTGCGTTCCATAAAGAACGCCCTCAAGGCGACGCTGCGAGAGCGCGCCCCACGTGAGGAGGTCCTCTACACCCTCCTCACCGAGGCCGAGCTGATAGTGAACAGCCGGCCATTATGTTACGTCTCTGACGACGTGAGTCATCCCGTCGTGTTAACGCCCAATCATCTCCTGCTGGGCACAGCCGCGGGAGATGCACCGTACGTGCGCCCTGATCCGGGCGACGTCGATTCGCGACGCATGTGGCGTCGTGTCAGCGCGTTGGCTGACATCTTCTGGCGTCGGTGGCTGCGTGAGTTCCTGCCGGCACTGCAGCGACGACAGAAGTGGAAGAGCGACGAGCCCAACGTGAAGGTCGGCGACGTCGTGTTGATTACGGATCAAAATAGGCCACGAAATCAGTGGGTAAAAGGGGTGGTTAAGAATGTAAGTCCCGTGATGGACTCGGTAATCAGAATAGTCGATATAGAAACGACGTCGGGGTCTTACGTAGACCTGCGGTCAGAGTGATAGTGCTTCTTACCGACGGTAGCGTGATCGGTTGAAGCCTTTCACGGGGGGCGGTATGTAGAGGAAGCGCCATCACCCCAGTGTTGAGAAAGCGCCATCACTCTGGTCCATATTAAATTATAGGTAGCATAATTTAATTCGTAATGTCACAATATGTATGTCTTTGTTATGATTGGCTGAAAATTATGTATGTCTTCGTTATGATTGCCTGAGAAGCAAAGGTAAAAGTCTAAAGTAAAGTTAAAAGTACTGAGGTAACTTTGCACTACATCGCAGGTAGTGTATGTCGCAACGTTGAAGTTGACCAATCAGAACAAAGCCAGTAGTTGGAATTGGTCACTTAATCTCATGTTTTCTATGTATTCGTGCCAGATACAATGGAAAGTTTTGGAAGCCCGCTATGTGTCTAAACATAGATCAATGTGAACCTTATATACCCGTAAAATATATATGTAAAATTGGTTTGTTTTTATTGTCAATTACGGGTTTATTTGTGAGTAAACTTAGAATCTAAATGGAAAATATAACGTAGAATTAGATTCCCCATGTGATACATATTTTACTTTCTTTGAATATGTTAGTTTTGTTGTTGTGTAAAGAAGTAAATATGCAGGTGTTCAACACCTAAGCAAGTAAAGTAGCGGTTCTCATTGGCGAACCCAAGAAAAATGTAGAGCCTGTGATTGGCCGGTTGTAATGTTGAAGTTTAAGCGTGAAATGCGCGAAATGTATTGGCTGTTTGGGTTGCATTTGCCGCACGACGTGCCCCATAGTGTTTTGGCCATAAATATGGGTGCCCCAGGCAGTCAAAATCGAAGTTTAAGTATAAGTCCTGGCTGGAGGCTTTAATAATAATTAAAACCACCACGGGCACGTCCGCTTAAGCAGTCGACAACCGCTATGGTTGAACTGCGAGTCTCAAACACAAAAAAAAAAAAAAAAAACAGTCAAAATCAGTTACTCAGCGTCAGTGACTCAGTGAGCTCGAAAGTCCTCTGGCTTCGCTCTATTGTCTTGTACCATACCTTGTACAGACTGTGTCTTGTCTTGGACAGACTGTTATTATTGTCCACTGTTGGGCCAGTAATACTACGTATTTTCAACTATGTAATTCTGTGTATCTACGAACTGTTAAATCTGTGCCATTTAGAACTTTTACCTTTTACATTTTATAATATACAACTTTTATGAAGAACTGTGTCATCTATTATTAACCCACCTGCTCCACTCATCACACGAGCGTGTCGCGAGACTCCAATACCGCCGACCGACGCACAAATCCTCAACCCTCGCGCCTATCGCGAAAAGCATCGTCAACAATATGTGTATATTACATATTTTAAACCCCTTACTAATTTTGATAATTGACACGAGATAGTTATGTTCATGTGGAAATTGGTTTCATAACATAATAAGAGCACTTGCTAGGTTTTGTTCTGGTTTATGGAATATGAAACTTAGCATATTATGTCATTGGGTAAATACTAGTAACGGTAGGTATTTATATAAAATAATTATTGATTGAATACAAAAGTTTATTAATTAAAAAGAAAACAAAACAAAACAAATGTTTGGCTTATGTTTGCAGCAGCTGAGAGCTGAGTTCTATTCAATTACAGTCATTTGCCCATCGTTTGTCAAATCCACAGACGCGTCATTCACAGGTAAATTATGCCAAAATGATTTTCTTGTTTCAGGCATCAAACATACCAATTTATTGATAATTTCTTCTTTTTTATTTTTTTTAATGCCCCTTGGAGTGACATGGAGTGACAATAGTTTTAGGTAGAACAGTGCAATCAAACTTTTTAATTAAAAAGTTCAATTCCTGGAGGGGTTCATCAAATCTGAAAAAAAAAATTAAATTAAAGCAAAAAAAGTAAAACAAATTGAATTTATATGATGTTTCAATAAATAAGTTGTATGTACCTTGTTTTATAAAAAAGATTTCTTGATCCAGCGATAAACTCCACTTGTACAACAGAGTTTAAATTAAAATCTTTAAGCGGTTCATTATGTCGTGCCGCTCTCTTTTTTTTTGGCCAATCATGTCTAAAAGTGATTTCTATAACTTTTATATTTTTCCTTGATTGCATCACCGTATCTTTAAAATCTTGAAAATCATATTATATTCTTTTGCCTCTTCATTTTCAATCCTATATATTTTTTTTTTTTTATGTTTGATAGGCTCGCGTTTGATATTGCCGTGAACGGCATCCGCGGACATGTGAGTATGACCTTTTGTTAAATAGGTAATCGTTACCGATTTAAGATCATTCGAGGAGTTATTGACTATCGTAATCATAGCTGTGTAAAGGGTCCAATTTTTATTTTGGGCTGTACAATTATCAGTCCATATATAATAATAATAATATTCCATAACTATCACACAACACCATCTAGTCCCAAGCTAAGCAGAGCTTGTATTATGGGTACTAGACAACTGATAAACATACTTATATATTTCTAAATACATACATATTATAGATAAATTACACCCAGACACAGAACAAATAATCGTGCTCATTACACAAACATTTGTCCTGGGTGGGAATCGAACCCACGACCTCCGGCATAGCAGTCACGGTCACTAACCACTAGACCAACAGGCCAGTCCAATATATAAGTGCTCCATATCCCTATTAGCCTGTAAGAAAGCATATATAGCGTTTACAATATCACTAGCATCTCGTCCAGATTGAGCTTCATGCCAAAGGACGCATGTGGCAAAATCGCTGGACTTTTTTTCAATTGGAGCAGATGTTAAATTAAAAGTAACCAAACGACTCATGAAAAATGCATCTTTAATGTCAGGCATTTCTGGTAAAATGATCACTTTCTGCAAATCCATTGATACATATTTAACTCTGTTTGAGTTTTTGCTTGTTCCATCTAATCTGTATTTTTGTAAAGCAGAGTCAGCTTTAGTCTTATGATTTTCATATTTCGTTCTTATTTCTTCAGGCATCGAGTTAACATCGCTGTACTTCTTCAGTTCTTCTTCATACATCGAGCATTCTACACACCTATCGGCTTTAGGCATGTGAAATGATATTTTCAGTTCTTTTATTTTTTGCCTGTATAATTCAATCCCACATTTAAAATTTGGATTTTTTTGCTTAAAATCTTTATACATTTGCTGTAATGTTAAATGTCTCGGCAGATATTTAGTAAATGGCGCATTGTGACGGCGATAATGACTAATAGTGGGCTGAAAAGTCATTATATGATCGGTTATGATGTTTCCATTAACTTTTCTTCGATTGCCACCCCTATTTTCTTTGGAAACAGATGCATTCAGTAGTCCTTTTTTTATAGCTCTACTTAGCTCTGTTATCACGGCATCAGTTTTATATCCAAGAGTCGCCAAAAAAAAATTTCGACACACGGATTTTGGAATTTGTCATTTGAATTTTACGTCGCTTTATTGATGATATGTTTATACATTTATTTAGAAAACTACGCCTTGATACAAAATTTTGGTCCCAATATTTATCCCAAATCTCTTTCCGCCATTCCGGTGAAAACGTAGCACATTGCCTCTTGCATTTGCCATCACAACTGTTTATTATCATTGGATGCTTTATTTTATTTTTATTTTGTTTTATAACTATTGGTACAGAATCATCTATTAATTGCGGGGTAGCATTGTAAGTAAAGACTGGACCAGGATATGCAGCTACAAAATGTATTTCAGGTTGTCTATTTTGCTGTAGTAGAGTATCACCTAATACCATGTCCCGGAATGTCAAATCAGTATCAGAAGAAGTATCTTTTACAGATTCAGGCAATTCAAAATCAGGATCTTCAACTGAGTCGTCCAAATCACTAACTGTAATTAATTCTTCAATATTTTGCGATGAGGAAGTAGATGGTGCAATTAAGCAGTTATTAGTAGACAAACTGAAGCAAAGAAAAGAAAAAAATGCAAGACACACAAACAAACCGCAACCTTTTTATAATATTAGGTACTTAAAAGTCATCAATAACCCCTTTTTGAAGCCAAAACCAACAAACAAAACAATAATAACGCACAGAGCAACGAGTTAGCATCATTAATTTATACGAGTCCAGGTAGGTATATGATATCAGTGCACGTCGTGTTTATTATAAGCCAAAATAAATATTGTAGGTAACTTACCACTCTGTTTCTAAATCACTATCCATATTGTTATTTTTATTAGCAGCAGCCATAATCTTTTTCGAACGGTAAAATTGCATTTGGCGACTCATTTTTTGAAGTACAAACTAATACAGGGACACAAGTTACTTCGATCGCGCATCGACGCCGATTGAAATTGAAGCGTGAGCGAGTGATACGTGTTGTGACGTGCTGCGGATCCCCCCGCCCAACCCCGCCCTTCTTTTATATTGGATTTGATTTCAAAAACCTAGTAAGGTGCATCGACCATTTAAAAACCTAGTAAGTCCAGAGACTTACTAGGTTTTGAATTGGTTGAAGTGACTTACTAGGTTTTAAACTGGTCACCTGGTCACGAGGGAGTGGATAGCGCACTTACTAGGTATCGATGCTTAAATATATCTGCTTTTAAGTGAGTTTTTAACGCTGGTGTTTTTGTATTCGGTAGGGACTTACTAGGTTAGGAAGTTTATGCAATAAAACGATTTTTGTAAAAAGTGTCCCTTAAGTACTGGGTTTTGAAATGGGGCAGCCGGGCCCTTTGTCGGCAATTTGCGGCGCGTTTGAAAGTTCCCGATAGGTATTAGGCATTGACCTCACAAAGGAACTCTAGTGAAACAGCTGAGCGGGTACCGATTTCGAGTTTTGCGTTTTGTTGTTGTCATAAAATAAGTCTTATAACAACAAGCAAAAGTTATTATTTTACAGTGTCACAATCAATAAATTTCAGCAAACGAGTATCTACAACGCTAACATCTTTGGAATAGATGTCATATTCGCATGCATATGTTCACAATAAATAAATTTATAACGAGTTCAGCTACTCAACGCTAGAGGGAGCTTAAACCAAATTATTATTTTAGAACGCTAACGTCTTTGAAATAGATGTCATATTCGCATGCATATGTTATCTCTTTTGCCACTTAGCTAGAGATGTCGAACAACATCGATATTTCAATTTCAACGTTTATTTTTGTTATGCGTAGGTAATTGCGTACGAATGTAATAATTACATTTCATTAAAATCACTCAAATGTTTTGAGTTAGGGAAAAAGGTGATTGTCTTTAAACAAGTATATATGTTAAATACAACGAAAGTAACGTAGTTACGTAGATAGAACTATTAAAATACACATTTATTCACCTTAAAATAACACATACTTGTTTAATAATTTTAATAAGTTATGAAAATTTCATTAGGTCGGTAATATGATTTGACGTAGGAAATTCTCCTAACAGATGATAGACTATCTTTGGTATATCGACGACCCAATAAATTAGTGCATTATTTTAGTAATGACAATATCTATAGGTGACAGTCTTTTAAAAATACTTCAGACTGGACGTCTGCATTGACATATAAATTATATGGACTGGGCATACCTACAAGAAAAACGTGCCATACCTACACTTCACTGAGAGGATAAAATGGCGGATAATAGAGTAGCCCATATCGATATCTCTTTATTAAAAACATCGATAAAAGATTGTGAGAATGTTTTCATATTGTTACGGTACAATATTAACGGGTATTTTTACCAGTGGCATTGAGGTAATATGTTACTACGTAATAGAGAGGCTATCATAAAAGCAAAGGAAATGCCTGTCTGATGTTGTTGCATGATAGTTGGTTGCATGAAATCAATAATTGAACTAAAATAACTCCCACCAACTTGTTTTTCAGCCAGGTTTTTTAAAAAAAAAAAAAATTATTTGAAGTCAGTTTTGTTTTAGTGTCTTGGAATATACGCTTTTAGCTATTACAAGAAACGAAATGCAGTAAGTAGGTATATCGAATATTTTGCGTCAATTAAAATGAAATATAAAAGTAACAGTGTTAGTGTTATTCTAGAGCCTTGCGTTAAGTAGACCTTCGAGACGGAGGCAACAAGTTCAAAGAAAACAAATGACGCTGAATCCGCAGTGGGCTCCCAGGCACGGACAGCTCCAACATATATCTTTTCTAACATGCAGATGATTTTTGGGTTTTAATTAAAAGTCAACAATAATTATAATAGTCTTTTTAGTAAACAAATCAATCTCATTCATTTCTGAACAATACAATTTTGTTCTGGCAATTTCTGTGTGATATTCTTTCAGTAGAGTAGTAGTAGTTCTTCCCACAGTATTTGTATCTCAAATTCACGTATACGTCTATTACATTTTTAATTAATAAACAAAGCTTAGGGTTTTGAATTTAATAAATTTCTTTCCTTTTTAAATCTATCAAAGATTGAAAAGGGAAATAAATTATTACTGAAGATTTTTTATTCGTTTGTTTTCTAACTTTTTCATTAAGTCTCTTTTTAGACTTTTCTTCTTGGGCTCTTTTTGACATTTGTCCTTTAATTTCTTAATCATTTTAAATGTGTAGGTACCTGAAATTAAATAAAATAAAAGTAAGCTTTAATAGATATTGAAGACAAGCGAGAGATATCTCCCACACAGTCTTAATTCAGTCGATTACATATTATCATTGAGATCAAATTCGCAAATAATGATGGCAAGAAAAACTGAAGCTAGTCATACCGTTAAATCTGGCGCAGCAGAGGTGCTAGCGGCTAAACCTAGTGCAGTGGAGGTGCTAACAGCCAAATCTGGTGCAGCGGAGACGTTAGCGGCTAAACCTGGCGCAGCGGACGTGCTGGAGACTAAATACCATATTCAGAGCACCATATCCAGATGTTGAGAGTTCGTCTTGATTTTGATCACTTTCAATTAAAATGCCAGACATATTTGATGGAATTGCAGGCTGTAAACAAGCAATAAAATTATTAATATGTTTGATGTTTCTCAATTTTATTATTAGGATTGTTACTTATTATTTTAAATGGCCTCATTTAATTTGCAATTTGTAGGTTGAGAAGAGTTCTCGTTCGGTCGTTGAGTGCACTTCTCACTCACTCGCTCAATAGCTCACTAGTTCAGTAGCTCTCGAGTGGATAATGAGCTAAATAATCGTACATAAGCTCACTTAATGTTCACCTCACCTAAGTTTTCACAGGGAGATTTTTGCAGAATAACACTGCTAATATACATAAAAGTCCATTGACACAAAAAGCAGACTACTGGTGACATTAAAAAACTCCTTTAAAAGGAGTATGTACGTATGTACTTAGTGAAACCAAATAAACAAGTTTGTCTTATTTTGGCAATTAATCTTAGGACTACACTCAAACACACTCTTTGTGCCCGTTAGGCAAGTGTTGCACTTGAAGTCATCACCATCATTTATCACCCACTACGCAATCATTTTATAACAAACAATGTTACTTACCATTATGGTTCGTGAACGTAAAGTATCGTCACGCAGTGTTACTTTATTCAGTGTCCGGTTGAAACATGATTCTCTTCAAAGTGAAGGGAACAGAATATTAAGAATTGTTTTTGTTGACAGCTTTTTTACAACACTGATTGTTTCCAGCAAAATTTTCTTTTTTCGTTTATTAGCAGGCAGCCTTGAAAGTAAAACGTAAAACCAATAAAGAACCATAATAATATAGCATTATCGATAAACAAAAATGTCATGCATGCACTACTCTATCCCTACAAAAACAAGAAAATGATTTCATGAAATACAACTGTTAAAAAGAAAGGCAAACGGAAAATTATGAATGCTTTTTACATAAACTCTTCAACGAATACAGAATCTTTTGTTTAATAAATTGTTTGAATCCTATTTATCAAACAGATGCCAAATTGTTAAAGTTGGTAACTACGAGAGTGTTCCCCAAATCGTTACTTGTGGAGTTCCGCAAGGATCTATTCTGGGACCGCCATTATTCCTTATTTATGTTAACAATATAAATCAGATAGGATTAACAGGGTATTTAACACTTTATGCAGATGATACGAGCCTATTTTATTTTGGTCAATCCATACATGATAATTATCATTAGTGAGGCACAAAGTGATCTAAACATAATAAATGAGTGGTTCCTACATAATTTACTTACCATTAATACTTCAAAAACCTCTTACATGATATTTGCAGCCAAAAACAAAAAGATTCCACCCTACGCTCCTTTGATCGTAAATAATCTAGCTATCAAACAGTCTAGCACAGACAAGTACCTTGGTTTACTAATAGACGACAAACTATCCTGGAAAGCCCATATCGACCACGTAAGAGCCAAACTTGTGTCCCTTTCTGGAGCTCTTCGTAAAATGGGAAACTGCTTACCACCAAAAATTAAATACACCATTTATAATTCATTAGTAAAATCTAATTTAGAATACCTGACTGAGATTTGGGGATCAGCATCCAAGACTAACCTGAACTATCTACAGAGGACCCAAAACAAAATGATAACACGGTTATATTGTTATGACTTTTTAACACCCACCAAACAGCTATACACGAAAACTAAAATTTTCAATCTACCTCAACTGTACAATTACTATATATGTATACTAGTAAAAAAGATTCTAGATGACACGACACAAACCAACATTAAATTAACAAAAAAGACGTTTACACATAACCTAAGGAATAGAAACGAATTAGTTCTGCGCTTTCCTAGGACAGTAAAATATGGAAAAAAGAACTTCTTATATGAAGGGGTTCAATTATATAATAAATGCCAAATGAAATCAAAGAGTGCAAAAGTATTAATATTTACAAAAGAAAATTAAGGGATTATTTCATGCAAAAATTAATTTCTAATTAAATACGAGTAGATACTTACCAAAATAATTAAAATGAAAAACGTACTATAATATTATAAATACATACAGCATATTATGCATAAATAAGAATACAAGTAAAAATTAACTATAAATCCTCAAGTTTGAGTACCTACACTAAACATAAACAATATAACAAATACTTAATAAAAACACTTATTTTATAGAGTAAGCATGCACTAACTATAATGTAAATCAATATACCTGTGTATGCTTCACTTTAATATCATATTAACAACACGTATAGATAGAATACATATATGCGTAACAAAACAGTAAGTATAATAAAAAATAAACAAGAAATAAGATTGGCTGTCTCCAAGACTATACTAGCTATCGCACAGCACACAAGCAAACGTACGAGTATACGTGTAGAAGAACAGCGTACCGCGCGCAGTGATGTACCTACAATTATTCTCCTGTCCACTCAGTCTTTGTCAGTAAATTTTAAAACCACATCTGATAACCTAATATATTTAATAATAAAAAATAATATTTAATAATTAAAAAAAAAAAAGAACAGATAAATAAGAAGTCAATTCAAGTGCAGTTAGGTTAGTATTTTAAACTCCGATAATTCAATTTACTTTTATTTTAATTATTGGATATATAATAATCGACAGTAAAAAAATAAAAAAATAAATGTATATATATTATATAAACCTAATAAGTAATGATATAAATGGCATTTGTTTACATTTTTAATATCCTACGATTTAACAACACGAAGTTATCTAGTATTAGTATTACGTAGCTGGTTTCGCGGTGGAACAGCACTAGGTTTACTGGTCACTCATACACACAAACACACTAACTACATATTCACGCAGTAATGTTTTTTTTTTAACCGACTTCAAAAAAAGGAGGAGGTTCTCAATTGGACTGTATTTTTTTTTTTTTTTTAATGTGTGTTACCTCATAACTTTTCATTACGTGAACCGATTTTGATGATTTTTTTTTATTTGAAAGCTGTTGCTTTACATGTGGTCCCATTTTAATTTGGTGAAGATCTGATGAAGAACTTCGGAGATACACAATGGAACTCTTCAATAAATGATAGCAAACCTTCCAGAATTGCTGCAATCGCATGTCTGTATATTGTTTTCACCACTTCACAACATTACATCACGCTGATACGCTCTAAAGGGGTATACAGATTTGTACAGTTCATCCTGATACACCCTAATTTCACCAACTATGTTCAAATTCCGTAATTTTGGGGCTATCAATTCGGGCATAACTTTACTATTAATTTAGTTTTAGAATGGGGTACAACAACTAAAAAGTGAAAAATAAAAAACTATTTACAAAAAAAATACAACCGACTTCCATAAATAAAACTAAAAAATGCAAAATAACTTTAATTTCGGAAGTCGGTGTCAAATAACGAAGAAACCAAACTAGAAACACCGACTTCCGAAATTAAAGTTATTTTGCATTTTTTAGTTTTATTTATGGAAGTCGGTTGTATTTTTTTTGTAAAATTTTTTTTTTTTGTCAGTATTCACAAAATTATTTATTAGTACTTTGAGGGTAACTGATTGGCCAGCTTTGTGAATTTGTCTTAGATAAGGTACCTACATTTTTGGTTTGTTTGTGATTTAAATGTTATAACATAAACCTGCTATGTTTGCATGATTCGTCATTAGACGACTAATTATTTATAAAATTTTAATCTCATTTAAGTGAACTCTAATGTTTTTTGTGAGAATAAAGATTCTTTAAACCGAATAACTAAATATAAAGATATTTTAGCTAAAATTAAGTATACGTACGCAAAGTTATGTTCGGGTGATTTCCGCTTCTTTTGATGCCAAATCCGATTATATTGCAATTAGGCATCTTGCTATTGACGACTTCCACTAAACAACCGAGTTCAAACGCAATAACACAGCAAAATTACTCCAAAATTCACAAAATATATCCATTGTTTACGACCATTTGACAGATGACGTACCCAACTTTGGTACCAAATACCGAGAGGATAAAATGGCGAACTGGCCGCAAATAGGTATTTCAATGACGATAGGAATGAAGGGTTGACATTATAGTAACTGTCAAAAATACTACTAGCCTTTTTCACTTAGGCAAAATTAAGAAAGTTAAAAAGAGATAGCAATATTTTTATGATTTTGGCGTCGATATGCCACATATTTGTATAACTGTTTTTTCTATAGTCAAACATGTCCAGTCCACATAATTTATATGTCAATGGACGTCTGACATATCTTGACATCTTCTGATGTCTATGTAATGATTGATTTTTTTCTGTTACTAAAGCACCAACTCAAATTACCCACTTATTTTTTAAATTAGTTTTCTTGTTATGTAACCAGCCTCCCCTAGCCATATTACTTTTCTATTATCGTTTACGCTAACGCTTAGTACAAAATGTATGGCAATGACATTACCCGCGTAGATGTGTCACGTGACTTATTGCAGGTAGGTAATGTCATCGCATCGCCATTCATTTTGTACTAAGCGTTAGCATAAACGATAATAGAAAAGTAATATGGCTAGGGGGGCACTTGTTAGTTTCCTTGCTAAAATCGGACAGATGAAGATCAATTTCTTCTAAGTCTTCATCTTTCTGTTCATCGTCTTCCTTGCTTAAGTCTTGTCGTACTGTACTTGGAAAATATCGATTCCGATCTAGTTTATCGACGTGTCCCATCCCTAATTGAGTAGCGTCGAACCAAGTAGTTTCGTGGCGGAGTACTTTGTCGGTGTCTGTGTGTACTATCGCAATGACCTCCAGTGAACTCAGAAAATCAGCTGAGCGAGGAGCTTTTTTATGTTTTATTTACATTGCGTTTTTTTGTGAAAAAATTGAATTAATTATTTTTTCATTTAAAATGTCTTTGGGGTAGATAGGTATAACGCCTTTATACAGTAAAAAGTGAAAAAAAAATTTTTTTTTTTTTAAATTTGGAAAAAGCCGACGAAAAATTCCAACGCTACGGGGTCCAGAATCATGTACTGAATCACTGGAACACGTATGTGCGTTCATGTACCTTACACCCAGTATAAGAATTCCGCCAAGGAGTTTCACATTACGGTAAATATTTATGTAACATCTATTTTATGTGTTGTGTGCTTTTTTGTGTTGTATTTGTTTTTGTTGTTGGTTGTGGTGGTTGTTGTTGTTGGTAGTGTTGTTGTTGTTGTTATTGTTAGTTGTGTTTGTTGTGGTTGGTTGTAATTGGTAGTGTTGTTGTTGTTGTTTGTTGTTGTTGTTCGTTGTTGTTGTTTGTTGTTGGTTTTGGTGGTTGTTGTTGTTGTTTGTTGTTGTTTTTGATGTTGTTTGTTGTTGTGTTTGATTTTGTTGGTTTTTGTTGTTGTTAATTATTGTTGATGTTTGTTGATATTGGTTGTTAGTTGTTGTTGTGTTACTTTTTTTACGCATAGATGTTTCTAGGGAGAAGGGAGTCGAGAGCGGTGGCGTAGTGGGGGCATCGTGGCACGAGTCATGCCGTTTTTCGTCACGACATTCGAGTTGGTTTTTCTGCCAAGCCGCGCCAATAGATGTTTCACATCAAAAACAAAAGTTTGTTTCATTTCCTATTGTAGGTACTGTTTTCTCGCAAATGCGTTGAAAAACGTTGTATGACACACGTGCGGATTGGTATTTACAAACTCGTGACTATGGTAAGACCTCGACTTCATCTCGGGCTTACATTCGTCTACCCGTTTGTAAAAGCCAACTTACCGCACTAGTATCATAAATAACTATTTCAACACACTGGCTCAAAAAATGCATGTAATGCAAGGAGGAGGTTCTATGTTCGACTGTATCACGGGGTATCATCACGAACAAAGAAAATTTTGTTCAAATAAATTGCAATAGATGGCGTAATATACATCGATTTCTTATTCAAGTTTAAATGCGAGCGTATATATCTTTGGTCTGAGGCACTACGTCATAGATTAAAACTAATTTTTATTGAAATTTCTAATGAAGCAGTTTCTAAAAAGTAAGAAGAAAAAAAAATCCGCCATGGTAGGTACTCTAAAACTTTAGTGAAAATTCTCAATGAAAAAGCAAAGCTCAGACATCGTTTTAAAAAATATGGGGATCCGCGTGATGAGATCGAGTACAGAATGCTCGATGAAAGAACGCGGTTGGTTATTAAGAGTTGTTATAGGAAATATATCTACTCTGTTGAGAATAACATCCAATCGAACCCTAAAGCGTTTTGGTCCTTTGTCAAGAGTAAAAATTTCAAATCTAGCTCCATACCTTCCGAAATGACGTTAAACGAAACGATAGCGGCAACAGGCGATGAAATATGCCAAAATTTTCGCTAGTCAATTCTCGTCTACGTTTTCTGATGCTAGCACAAATAATGGAAAACCAAATATTTCCTCAACTTTTACTCACCAATTTTTGCCTTTACTGAGAGGGAAGTTCATAAAAAGCGTTAAACTGAATTGATGTTACCAAAGGTGTGGGTCCAGATGGGTTGCCTCCACTCTTTATTAAAAAATGTGCCCGCAATTTTTGACATACCCTCTCACCTTAATTTTTAATAAATCGCTTGAAACATCTACATTGCCTACAGAGTGGCAAAAAGCTAATGTGGTGCCAATTTTCAAGAAGAGTGGTTGCGCGGATGTTAAAAATTATAGCCCAATTTCTATTTTGTCCATTTTCTCAAAACTGTTTGAGTTAATGGTCTGCCCTATCTTAACATCCCATGTTAAAACACAGTTCTCCTCCCAACAGCATGGTTTCTGCAGCAACAAATCCACCGTCACCAATTTGGTTTCGTATGTAGACGAGATCTGTATGAGCATTGATTCTGGTCAACAGATCGACGCTCTGTATACTGACTTCAGCAGCGCTTTTGACAAAGTTGACCATGAAATCCTGCTGCTAAAACTAAACGATCTTGGCATACATGAACCTCTGCTGAAGTGGTTCAAATCTTATTTATGCGGGCGAACACAAAGAGTGGTGGTAAACGGCTACCAATATCCGCAGTATATTGCAACCTCTGGTGTGCCCCAGGGATCTCACAACGGGCCTATTCTCTTTGTCGTGTTCATTAACGACATAGTGAACTGAATCAAGCATGGTCAGTGTTCTTTGTTTGCTGATGATCTTAAAATCTTTCGCCAAATAAGAACTCAAGAAGACATAGCTTTGCTGCAGTCTGATCTCAACTCGTTGCAGAACTGGTGTGTAGTGAATGAGATGGCTTTGAATTCTAGTAAACGCTATCACATAACATTCAAACGGAAAAAGCACCCCATACCATCCACTTACACCCTCAGTGGAACAGCACTGCGGCAGGTTCATGACTTACGAGATTTAGCTATGGTGCTGAGCAGCGATCTCTCATTTACTACGCACATCAATAACATCATCAAGGGAGCAATGAAAATGGTTATATCGGCAGAGTTGGCAAAGAGTTTGGGGAAACCTTGACGTTGAAAGTGCTTTAGAACGCCTTTGTGTGCAGTCTCGTTGTTGAGTATGCATCTCCCGTCTGGAGTCCAGTTTATAATATCCATATAGACAGGCTTGAAAGAGTTAAAAAAAGAATTACCAGGTGCCTGCGTTAAAGACCACCAATGTCCTTATAGAGCTGATTAGGTACGCAGAGCGGCTAGGTTACTTTGAGCTAGACTCATTGAAGCGACGAAATGCTCAAACCAATCATACAACACTTTTTAAAATTGTAAACGGGATAATGTCGACCCCAGATCTCCTTGGCAAAATTATCCTGAGTGTACCTCGCCACTCTCACCTGCGGTCCAAGCGTACTGTAAGCACGAACCTGGGTCGGCATGCTCCCCTTAACAGAATGTTGGGCTTTTACAACAAAGAGTGTTCTATCGACAGTAGGTAGTATCGACATCTTCTCTGAAAGTCTTCCAAAATTTAAAAACAAATTGAAATTGACCTATGATCAGCCGCATACGGAGTTACTTCTACTTCCAAATTTATTTTATTATTATTAACAGTATTGAATTATAATGTAAATTTTAAGGTCACCGGATATATTCTGAAAACCAACGAGTGTCATAAGCGTTTGAAATTAATTGATTTCCCTACTGATTGTATAAGTTGTGCTGGGTATTATTGTAATGACCCCGGTCACAGGCATGTTCTTGATGGATTATACTCTGATACTGTGGCCGCACTTCGCGGCGCGTCCCGGGTGAGTCAAGAGAGTACGCAGGCGAGTGGGAGTGGGCCGCGTGTAGTGGGTTGGAACGAACACGTCAGAGAGCTGAAGTTTATTGAATGGGTATCGTGTGGGAAGCCTAGGTCTGGTGTCATGTATGTTGAAATGTGTGACACCAGAAGATTGTTCAAGTCGCGATTAAGAGCATGCCAAGATTTGCAGGACCAGATACTGATGGACACCCTTACGGCCAAGCATTCTAAGGGTGACTTTAGTGGTTTCTGGAAAAGTACGAACAAAACAAAACATTAGGCCTAGTCTTCCTGTGAGCATCGATGGGGTAAGTGACCATGGTGATATTGCGAATGTATTTAAAGACCATTTCTCTATCTAGTCCCCTCTGGGGCCGGCGAGAGGGGTCCACAATGCTGAGTGGCCAAATGGTGCAGTTGGGGTAAGGTTCACTGCGAAAGAGGTCTCCAAACTAATTAGGAACATGACGAGAGGCAAATCCCCGGGGCACGACTGCCTCAGTATTGAGCACCTGCAACATGCTGGCCCGTATATCTTCAAGGTCTTAGCAATGTTCTTATCGCTGTGCGTGAGTCACTCTTACTTGCCATCGGATCTTATGAAAGCCGTGGTTGTACCTGTGGTGAAAAATAAATCCGGGGACCTCGCTGATAAAAGTAACTACAGGCCAATCTCGCTAGCTACGATGGTTGCGAAAGTGTTCCACGGTTTGCTTAACACACAGTTAGATAAATATGTTAGTCTGCATTGTAACCAGTTTGGTTTTAGACCTCAACTGTCCACTGAAAGTGCTATACTGTGTCTTAAGCATACCGTCAGGTACTACACGGATCGTAGAACACCCGTGTACGCGTGTTTTCTTGACCTTTCGAGGGCCTTTGACCTGGTTTCGTATGATATACCTACTGTGGGAAAAGCTGAATGGCATTGCCATGCCACGTGAGCTGGACAGTATTTTTAAATATTGGTATATGCACCAGGTCAATATTGTCAGAGGGGCGGGGGCAATGTCGGAGCCGTATCGGCTTGTGTGCGGGGTGAGGCAGGGTGGTTTGACCTCGCCGACTCTGTTCAACCTGTACATGGACGCACTAATTGTCGCGCTCAGCAGTCAGCATGTTGGCTGTTATGTTGATGACGTTTGCGTCAACAATCTTAGCTATGCTGACGACATGGTGCTGCTGAGCGCGTCGGTATGTAGGTTAAGGAAGCTGCTGCAGGTCTGTGAGGAGTATTCTTGTAGACACGGTTAGGTATAATGTGGCTGAAAGGTATTTGAGGCCAGGGGTGTAAAATGTCCAGAAAGTGTGCCACCTGTCTTTCTTAACAGTTTGCCGCTAGACAGAGTGGACCAATTTAAGTAGCTACCTAGGGCACATAGTCACTACTGACCTCAGAGATCATGCTGACATTGAACGGGAGTGGAAGGCCCTGTCAGTGAGGGCCAATATGCTGCCCCGCAGGTTTGCACGTTGTTCTGATCAAGTAAAGATCACTCTTTTTAAAGCATATTGCACCTCGTTGTACACGTGTAGCCTGTGGGCTAGTTATGCGCAATCTAGGTACGGCGCCCTCCGCGTCCAGTACAACAACGCGTTCAGGGCGGTGTTGGGGCTGCCCCGATTCTGCAGCGCCTCGGACATGTTTACAGAAGCGCGCACCGACTGTTTCCACGCCACCATGCGCAAGCGGTGCGCGTCCTTGGTGCGAGCCAGCTCCAATGCTGTCACGCGTAGCATGACCACCGTAGAAACGGGTTTTGTCGACGGAAGAATAGACAAAATTACAGATTGTAGAAAGATTTCTACCGTCCCAAGCATGGCGATGTTAAAACTGACGAGAAGAAATGTTTCTATTCTTCAGTCGACAAAAGTCTACAATGCAAAGCATGACCACCAATTTTTCTCTACTTTTAACACTTTTTTTTTAAGTGTTAGAATTATTTCTTCTCAACAAGTGTCAAATAGGACCTAGATAAGATATAATTATAATGATATTAAAAACTCAATTCTGTGACTTATTCAATATATCAAAATTGTGGTGAAACTTCCACAAAAGCCTAATATTAATCAAGAGTTGAAGTCACATAGCATCATGGGTTGAACATTTCTAAAAAAAATGTTATTTGTTATGCAAGGCAGCAAAGTTGTTTTTTGGTGCGAGTACTTGTATTGAAGCCTGAGCAAGTAAAGGATTCTAGGATTGAACCGATGACCGAAGCGAGTGGTTCAAATGTAGAATCCTAAGTGTAGCGAGGGTTTCAAAGGTACGAGACGCAGACTTTCAACTTTGACGGACAGACGGACAGATGGACAGACGGACAGACGGACAGATGGACAGACAGACAGATGGACAGACGGACAGACGTACAGTTATACAGACGGACAGACTTACAGATACACAGACGGACATACTGACAGACGGAAAGACAGACAGACAGACGGACAGACGGACGACCGACATACAGACAGACGGACAGACGCACAGACAAACAGAAAGACAGACAGACAGACGGGCAGACGGACAGACGCACAGTCAAACAGAAAGACAGACAGACAGACGGACAAATGGACAGACGGACAGACGGACAGACTTATAGACGTACCTACAGACGGACATAGCGACAGACGGACAGACGGACAGATGGACAGACAAACAGATGGACAGACGGACAGACGTACAGATATACAGACGGACATACTGACAGACGGATAGACAGACAGACAGATGGACAGACGGACAGACGGACGACCGACATACAGACAGACGGGTAGACGCACAGACAAACAGAAAGACAGACAGACAGATGGGCAGACGGACAAACGCACAGACAAACAGAAAGACAGACAGACAGACGGACACACGGACGATGGACAGACGGACAGAAGGACGGCGGACAGACAGACAGACTGACAGACGGACAGACGAAAGATGGACAGATCAGACTGACAGACGGACAGTCTCACTGACTGACAGACGGACAGTCACACAGACTGACAGACGGACAGTCTCACAGACTGACAGACGGACAGACGGACGATGGACAGATGGACAAACAACAGACGGACACACGGATGACGGACAGACGGACGCCGGACAAACAGACAGACGTACAGATGGGCCAACGGACAGATGGACGGCGGACAGACAGACAGACGGACAGACGGAAGACGGACAGATCAGACTGACAGACGGACAGACGGACGACGGACAGATGGACAGAGAGACGGACAGCCGAAAAGATGTACAGATGGACAGACGGACGACAGACAAACGGCCAGACGTACTTACAGACAGGCTCCGATTAGACGCAATATTTTTTTTTTCAGACGACGGACAGACAGACAGATGGACAGACGGACAGACGATAAATAGTAATATATTTTAATAATTATTGAAAGAATGAATACATGTCTTTGTCTTCATAGAAACACCAGTCTACGGGTCGCCCGGCGCCCCATGCTCGGGCAGAAGACAAATTGAACTCGACAAAATTGGATAGAAAGAACTTTGTCTTTTCTTGGTAGAATAGAGATAGAAATGGTCATGCTACGGGGGCTAGCGATGATCGCTGATCGACTCGACTGTCCGTACATTCGACACTGTTGTGATTGTGACAGGCACGTTGAATTATTAGGTTAGGCGCACGGCCTGACATTTTATTATTTGACATCAGTAACATATTTATTTTTTAAATTTATTTTTGACATTCGCCTACCGCGTTTTAATTTAATTTAATTTTGTTTTTCTATTGACTTTTAATAACATACAAATGACCCGTAATTTTAAATTTAAATTTAAGTGTATTTATTTAAGCTGTTTTTTTTTTGTACTTTTTTTGTATTGTACTGTGATCACTATGGGCTATGCCTGAAATAAATGAATTTTAATTTTATTTTATTTATTTATTTAATTATTGATGAATAAAAATAAGGGCATTGTTGGTGATATGCTCAGACCAAAGATATATTTGATTATATTTCAATAACCTGAAATGAATTTTGAATGTTTCAGAATTATAGTTTACGACGTTTTCAACGTATCCTATAATTCAGGGAATGGGTTGAACATGAGCCCTACTGTTCCTCATTAATGTAATGTCTTCTGCGTCATCGTCTCAGGACAATGATGTATCGCTTTGGTCGAAATCTACATCATCACTCAAGAGAATTTCAGCTATAGAAAGACTTCACTTTTATATAATACTATTTTTACAAGAGTCGTCTACTCGACATGTCTGTCAACAAGAACCGCATTTTTTTTTGTGGGGTGGGAAATCATCCAATGACTTCTCCCGCTCTAGGGTGGAGCGGGAGGGCGTGTCAGACTCTTACTGACTAAAACCCATGTTCCTTCCTGCCCTGAGTGCCCAGGGGCGAGGTAACTCTGTTTCGAATTTATCCTCAACCCCCGGGCAGGCATCGGCCATGACGGGCCCGTCCTTATTGCTGACAACACTTTGAGGCGCGCGTGGAGCACTTCGCGCCGTCGACTCTCGGGCCTGGTGCTGATCGGACGGCAAGCAACCCATTACTCGCCGTCCGCAGGCCCGGAAAATCACTCCAAGTCACGTCAAAATCGCTATTAGCGCGTCAACAGCCGTTCCGACTTGTAACGCTATAAACGAAATTAGCACGATAACTGAGTCCGAACGCCTTTCAGCGCTTTTTTTGTGTTGTGGTCGCAAAGTGGTCGCTAATAGCGATGTTGGCGTGACTCGGAACGCGGCTGATAACAGCTCTGAGCCTTTAGACAAAATACTTTTCTGTTAACGTTAACGCTAACGCTTGGTGGAATATGTATGGCAACGACATTACTGGGCGTGAGTCACGTGACCGTTCTCTCCGCAGGTAATGTCCTTGCCATACATTTTGCACGAAGCGTTAGCGTCAGCGCTATTATAAAAGTTATTTGGTTAAACGGGCTGAATAGTTAATTTTCTTACCACATTGTGGCGCTCGTGTCGATTTGTGCTGCCACATGTAGTTCGTGCACGTTCCTTAGATGTGTGTAATCATCAAAACCGGCTCAATTACACCATACAATTTCAAGAGAGCCAATTTATGAAATCGGAAGATGTAATAGCATTTATGAGTCCAATTTAGTGTAGTGTAGTTGAAGAATTGTGTTGGAAAAAATATTTAGCTTTCAACTACGTCTGTCTATAAGTTATCATTAATCACTACAAAACCGATCACAAAGGACGTATTTTTTACTCAGAACCAAAACGGTTACCACAGAGGTTTAATGTCTCCCAAAGTGAAAAGTATAAAATGTATGCATTATCTTTTGGGTAGCGGATAAATTCTTAACATGAGTTACTGCACCCCTGGGCACTCAGGCAGGGAAGGAACAGGTGGGTTTTAGTCAGTAAGAGTCAGACACGCCCTCCCGATCCACCCTAGAGCGGGAGATGTCATTGGATGATTTCCCACCCCACAAAACAAAAAAAAAAGATCAAAAAGATACTGGCTGAAAATAAAAATGTGTTAAATGAAACCGGCTTGACGAAAAAAAAAAAAAAACAAATGGCGCGCATTTTGTACCATTGTAAAACTTTTATAATTCTTATTTAGCAGAGAAGTTAAAAAAAAATGGAAAAAGACAGCGATAGCGATATGAATTCAACTCAAGAAAGTATAAAAACAGTTGCAAATGTAACCTTTTGCCGATAAAGTCGCGGGATAAATATTTTTCAACTTGAGTTTTTATTTTGACTAAGTATATTTTATCACGGTAGGTAGATTGGTAGTTGAAAAAAAGTAGATAACGCATCTTGCTAAAGTGAGTAATTAATGCACTCGTGTTAATTTAGTGCCCTTGCATGCGCTCGGCCACCAACAACACAAGTTCATCAACAACTCTGTGCTCGATGCAACAGTCTCAGTCAGTTGACAGACGACCGGGTATTATGCTGTGATTGCTGTGGTCTATTAGTTTAAGCTAGGTACTGGTTATAAATGTATTGCAATGTGATTGGCTCGGGTACGCCGACTTCGGCGTAGTATTGTTGCCGCATTTGACAAGTACGCCGGCGGTAATAATCGCAGTTGAAGAAAGATCATTGTGTTTCATATAAAAGAAACCCTTCGGGTACGGAACCAAAATCAAATCAAATAAATATAATGCCGTAACCAAAGCGACACTTTCAGAATTTGGTGAGTATTACCCACATAAGGTTTTGCAGCTGCCGCACACTCAGCAGTACAGTACAAATCAGAAAAACAAGTTTATTGAAAAAGTGTGCTGACAACACTGTCTGGCTGAGGGAGATCTGACATTGACAGAAGCGCCAGCCAAAGAGAATATAATTTCGCGCCAGCGGACTAGGTAGGTACGCATTATTGACTGTACGGGATTGGACCATAGAGAATAGTCACAGAGTACATTATAATAAATATAGAAAGAGAATAGTGGAAAGCGTGGAAACGATTATTTTATCTGTGCGTTTCGCATTTATAGAACAGAATAATAATTTATGGCAATGCATTTGTGAAGTCAAAATTATATACTCTTTGGTGAAGTCCTCCTGTTAATTTTTCGTGCTCGCTAACCTACCTATTTGTAAAATAACTTTATTCAGCTCATTAGAAGATAAAACAACAGACTATAATCTATAAGTTAAACCATGGCCGATTCCGTAAATATGTCGTTGGGTAAGTAAATATCTACGTACTATTCAAACATACTGAATTACGAGTCTATTTTTGGATATTTGTAAGATTTCTGATGATTTTGATCCCAATAATTATATGTATGTCACTCTGGAAAACTTGTTTTGTTGATTACTATTAGATCTAACCATTTTGCAATCTTAGTTTAATGAATGAATTTGTGTGTGCACCCGCCAACTCAAACACCACGATTTTTTTTTTATGTATATTTATTTGACATGATTATATTACTTTACAGATGATATCATAAAGCAAAATAGATCAAGTAGATCTCGAGGAAGAGGTAGTGGAAATGTCCGCGGTCGTGGAGGTGGCAGAGGCCGAGGTGGCAGAGGTCGTGGGCGTGGAGGTGTTGCTCGCACTCGCTCACAGACGAGGCCAAACACACCGTCAGGAGCTCGACGTGGCCGTTCTCGCTCACGAGGGCCCGGCGCAGGGCAAGGCGGCAGGTCTCAGTCACGATCCCGCTCCCAGTCCCGCAACCGTTCTCGCTCTCGGCAGCGTCGCTCAAACTCTCGCGCCAGGTCGGCCTCAAGATCTCGCTCTCAACTGAGAGGCTTGACACCAAAAGGGAGAGCAGGATTGGAAGAGCAAATAATTATGCCCCATTTAGTGAGGGGAGGCCGAATGAATAGAGGTAAGTTTCTGTTAACTAATTTTACCATACCAACATGTATGAAACACAAATCTATGTAATTTTGTCGCAATTTAAATAAGATTCCTCCTCATCAGTACTCCTGAAAAGTTTCTGATTTTGATATACATAGTGACTTAAGTGAGGATAGCACTTAATTCTTAGTACCCAACTATATTTATAAAGACACATCAATGGTGGTAATTACCACATGATGTACAGACACATCAATTAGAAAAAAATTAGTTTCTCTCATTTATTTAGGTTTTTCAATGGTTTTTTTTTTTTATTGTTTAGAGATTTGTGTGTGAGGTGTCATAATTCCTAATTCATGAAATCAATAGTGTGGACAATTATTCCAAGAAATTTTCTACTTTCAGGAGGCATGCGTGGACGTGGCAGACCACAGCGTGCTAATTCATACTCAAATCTTCAAAGCAGTGTTCATAGTAGACTTGGTGTTACAACACGAAGAGGGATGAATAATGTCCGCCGACCTTTAGCAGTAGCCAAGAGGGGAATCTCTAAACGAGGACGAGGTTTAATTACTGGAAATAAATATAGTGCAGTAGGTTTGAGATCTGACCAGATTTTAAAAGAGCAACATCAAAATATGCTCCTTCGGAACAATATCATAAAATCGCAAACATTCACACGCTCCAGGAATAACTCTTTCAGTAATTCACCTTCTCAATTGACTGTAAGTGTTGCCAACGATTTTGGAAAGAGGCGTCGTAACAGTGTCGGTAGCGGAGGCTATTTGAACAAACAGAGTCTAGACCAGTTTAACAATCAATATGGTGGCTACAACGCAAGGAGAGGTCCTGGCAGTGTGAAATCCGTGGGCTCCAACAGATCCAATCGGTCCAACAGGTCCAACCGGTCTAATGCTAGTAGAGTATCTAACCGCTCGAGGGGCAGAGGCCGTGGTGGGAACCGTGGGGTGGGCGGAAAGTTTGTTAAACAAGTCCTAAATGCTAAATTGCAAAAAGAAATAGCTGTTATTCAAGGTAAAACCTATGGTTCTAGTGTAAACACTGAGGCCCCCACTGGTATCAATTTTTCGCCAACACCCGCAGCTACTGGTCAATCATTACATCAAAGATTTGCTACTTCGTAAATAGGGGATATAGACAATAAATTGTGATTTTTTATCATAAATTAAAGATTGAACTAGAAACTGTGAAAACTTTAGAAGATAGTGACAGCAAGTTGAAACAGGAGTCAAATCCGTTAAGTGATCAGGAGCTGCAATTAATTTAATTCAGAACAGGTTTTCACGAATTGTGTTAGTTTTAAGGTAATATCTAATGTTGCAAATTTTTTTAAGCAAGCCATGTATTCAGCTAGTATATTTGTGTGTTATTTCAGTTTCATAATGATTGCAAAACATAATTTGCAATTTTATTTAAAAAACAAAAGACACTAACTAGCACACAAGTATTATGTAGTAAGTTTACAGGCATCTGTATTAATGGGCTTATTTGTTTACATATCAAAATGTAATAATGTGTGCGCCTTTCATTAATAAATCTAATTGTCTGTCGGACCATGCACAGTTAGTGGTTCTGATTTTGGGATGGATCGTTTGCAGCAGATTTTCTTTTAATTTATAGTATTTCCACTATAAAACAAAAATAATATATTCAAAGAACCTAGAAAAAAAGTTTTTTTTTGTAGTTGTAACTGAAAATTGACTTGATTTATTAAAATTTAATAGTCAATTTAATTATAGGATATCAGTTATACCCCACATTTTGTTTTTTAAATGTAGTGATGGCCACTTCTTTAATGTTTTTCTTCCTTAAAATAATTTCTGAGTAAAATGGCTGTGTAACATTTGGACCCACAGTCCATAGTCAAAGCTATGGAACCCTAAAAAAGGTTGTACTTTGTGTACTGTTTTTTTACTTTTAACAAGCTTTGCAATAAAGAAACAGATAAGTTCTGAGAGTAATGCTTTAAGGTGGATGCGCCAGGGTAGCCCACGAAATTCAAATTTTCTTACGTTATTTGCAGGTCAGTGTCAGGTTGTATCTTGGTCAAAATTTGATTCGCGGCCGTAGCCAGTTCTGTAAATACGTATTGTCGTATTTACAGAACTGTAATCATTAAAATCATCAATACAACTCTTTCAGTTAGAATTGATTCCAAATGTCATGATTTCATGAAATTCTTACATTTGGCATCAATTCTAACTGAGAAAGTTATATTGATGATTGTAATGATTATAATTCTATAAATACATATTTGCTACGCCCGCGAATCAAATTTTGACCAAGATACCACCGGACACTGACCTGCAAATTGCAAAAAACTTAAGAAAATTTGAATTTCGCGGGCTGCCCTGGAGCCCGCGAAATTCAAACAATGCATATAAATGCTTGATGCGTATCAGCTTCCAGGTTATATCAGCAAATGTTTCGGCTTCTAGACTCGTGAGTCTGTTATTAGCTAGTCTTAAGATACTTGTATTTTATGCAGGTCAATCATAAAAAGGTGTAAAATATTCAAAGATGTTTTGGTATGTAGCTTATTATGTTTAGAAACATTATAGTGGATTAATTCATTAAAAATGAACCTATTCATCAACTCATATTTTACACTTTTTTTTATAGACCTGCTTTTGCTGTTTAACAGGACCTATAAAAATAAACTTGTTTACATCTACCATATCTTTTGTCTAGAAGTGGTAGTCCTTTTACACAAAACTCAGGCTGTTAGTGGAATTGTAATATGTGAATAAGAATGAGTATGTAAGCTTTTATACAGGTGTAACGGGAATGGGTGGTCCTAGTTTAGATAGTGCTTCTGCTTATGGTAATGAACAACTTTCTTCACGGTGCTGCATAGTCGACATCTTCAAGAAGCGATTCATCTTCTATGCAATAGTAAATAATAAAAAAAAAAGATACCAATTGAATTAAAAATTTAAAAAACCCCCAATGTATAAAAGAAAAGCGAACATTAAAAAAACACAAAAGAGCTGATGACCTTGAAACAGCTGAACCTGATCTTGATAAAACATGTCTAAGAACCATCGCTTAGACAACCTGCTTTCAAATAATAATAAAAAAATCAGCCGGTCGATTCTGTTAACAGCTCACTGTGAAAACTTAGGTGGAGTGAATGTGAAGTGAACTGTAATTCCACCTTGATTGTATGGATTGACAGCTCACTTCATGTTCACTTCACCTAAGTTTTCATGGTGAGATTTAACAGAATAGCACTACTGATTCAAATCGGTTCACCTGTTTAAGAGCTACGGTGCCACAGACAGACAGACATAGTGGTCAAACTTTTTTGCGTCGGGGGCAAAAAAAAAAAGAATTTTTCATACAAAGTTGTCATCAGGTAATCTAAATTAGTGTGGGAGGTCCAATTTTTTTTTTTTTGGAATTGCTAACTTTTTGAAGAAAGTTGTTCATTTCTAAGGGTTTAAGGCTAGAAGCAGTATCTAAACTCCACATACCCTTAAATCGCCAGTTCCACTCCAGCTAACAATGCAGCCTGAATTTTAAGGAGTGGTGTGATCTTTATCATTATGATTTATTAGAAGGTTGTTTCAATGTCATTAAGTACATCAGATTCTTTTATGACATGTGTAAGAAAACCAATTTCAGTTTTTCATCCTATATTTTTGTCCTAATTTGTTTATTTTACTTCGGTATTTTTGTTACATAGACAAGTAAGAGATTAAAATAAAATAATTAATTAATAAAATATGTGTTTTATATTTAGCCTTACAATGCTTTTTAATTTTTCATATAAATAAACATTGGAAAACTACAAATATATGAAGATATCAGACATTTACAATACTCATAGGGTAGCACACATTCTCTCTCGAATAAAAAAAATGTGACCTTACATTTTATACATGTTCGGCATCATTATAAGTGAGTCAGTAACTGAAAACGAAAAAATTGATAAAATTTCAGTTAAAAAGGACTATCATAATTTTGATTCTCAACATTATATTACTTACAATTTTCACCAAGTATGTTTTTTAAGATTAGTCCATGAAAGTTTTTGATATTCTCACTAGTTTCTTTTGGGGAATTACTGTCTGTCTTCTCAAAAGTCCAACCTAGATGTTGACCACAGTGTTTACATGCACAAATCCGCCAACTGTACCCAGGAAACCACGAGTCCGCACCCTGATTCTAAAATGATTGCAAAGTTAATTTAATAGATCATAAATTGATTCTACAAAAACTACCTTTTTACTTACAGGTCCTATGTTATCACATCTTGCTTTCTCTGCAGTAACCACTTCGAAATTGATGCCAAATGGGTTCACTAACGTTTGCACAGTTACATTCTGTTGTCCAAATATATTTTGTTTTTCAGTTTTATGAGCACCTGGGCTTGGTTTACTGAACAAGTAATAGGAGTCTGCCACGTCAGCGCCGCATTTACGACAAAGGAGTAATTCTAGAAATCAACAAATCAATTTATTACTTTCCCAGCTCCCTAGTTGTTATGACAAGTGATAAGATAAACTTCTAGAAATATTCCAGATTCTGTCTGAACATACCTTGGCCATTTTTTTCTGATCTTGGGTATTTTTCAGCGAGAGTATAAATATTACCAGTAAAATATGAAAGTAATATAAAATGTAAGAGATAAAACATGCCTTTTCGGTGTTTTCTAACTATGTCTAAAATCAGCTAAAAAACTGGTTTTAAAAATATTGTAGTTCACAGTTTATTAGAGTATATCGAACTAAAAAGTAAAAAAAAAGGAATTAAAAACTATAATTTAAACAACAATACACGTAATTAGCAGTAAAATATCTACCCTAATGAAAAAACTGAAATGCATACGATTTTGACAATTTAAATGACAAATTGACAATCAAATGACAATGACAAATTGAATTGACAACTGAGGCCGGCTGAGATCGGACTGACACCTGGGGGTCTACTCCGAAGTGTTTTTACGATGTATCGGCCGAATGTTCGGACATATTTGTGTTATGTCATACATACCTAAAATTGTAGTGAAATGGCATTACGTATATTTTTGGTGGAAGAAGCACTCAGAAAAGAGCTACAATTTTAGATATGGCACATTCACTTTAACACCACACAAATATGTCCGCACATTCGGATACTACGTAAAAGCACTTCGGAGTAGACACCTTTTTTTTTAGACCCCCTGACACTGATACTCAGTTCTGTCTTCTGTCGTCACGACTTATTAGGCTGATATTCCACTTATCCACTTTTTCCGGCTAACAGCAAGCAATTTCAAGTGGAATTGATGTTTTTCTTTCCGCTGTTCTTTTCTAATTAATTTCGTTGTGGGACCCAAGACAGTTTAATCGTTTCTCTGGGACTGTCGAGCTTCATTGCCTCGACGTTTTTTTGTGGTGGTCGCCACGCCACTGTTGATTCTGGCTTACAGAAGTTACAGTAGTTTCGGAATAGTGCGGCGGGCTTGTCCCAAAAAAAAAAATCAGTAAGCAATTAGTCGACTCTTCATGTGACCAGAGAGCTGGACTTTTCTTTGGACAACGAATCAGCATTGCTATTCACCATGGCAATGCTGCCAGCTGCCAGCGTTCTGGGTACTTTTTCCATTGACAGCGATGTGGATGAATTTTTTGATGCCCAATGAGTTGTTTTCATACGCATTTAATTTTGTACATATTAAACAATATTATCAGTTTGTATATCTATATATCCAATATCTTTGTCCAATGTACGTTTGATCAAAGAAGTAGGACGACTTCATCAAATGTGTCAGCAACACCGATATTTGATCAAAGAGTAATGACATCTAAATCAAAATGGCTTCAACTAAGATTTTGTCTTTTTATTATATACGGCTTTCATATCAATGTAATTGAATTTTGAGTAATTTATACGTAAAAAAATGCTTTTATGAATTTTTGTCCTGGACTTGTAATTATTTAATTCATATTGAATGTTTTTTTCTCCTATCCTTTCGATCCATGGCTTCACCTAAAGGTTTATACTGGACAAAGATATTTGTTACGTGAATTACCACCCTTAGGCTGCTAACAAATAGCTTTGTCCTAGAATTGATCAAATTTCTGATGGATGCCATTCCACTTGTCCGATGACTTTGTCCAAGATTTTGCGTAGTCTGAGAAAATGGAGGAACGTGGAGCGACTTTATGTGCTGCTATTATCGTTAGATTATTATTAAAAACGGAAAAATAAAACAAGAAAAAGCTTTGGGTGAAACTATGGATCGAAAGGCAAAGGGAAATTAAAAATAAATTAAATAATTACAAGTCGAGGACAAGCATTCCTTTTTACGTTTAAATGACTCAATATTCAATCACATTGATAAGAAAGTATCACCGTACAATAATGAAAGACAAAATCTTAGTTGCAGCCATTTTGATTTAAATGTCAATATTCTTTGATCAAATATCGGTGTTGCTGACACATTTGATGATGTCGTCCTACTTCTTTGATCAAACTCATATTGGACAAAGATTTAGGATAAATGTAATACCACCTTACGCCAAAATCTTAGTTGCAGCCATTTAGATGAAAGCGCTAGGGTAGCCCGCGAAATTCAAATGTTCTTAAGCTTTTAGCAATTTGCAGGTCAGTGTCAGATTGTATCTTGGTAAAAATTTGATTCGCGGCCGTAGCAAGTGTGTGTTTTTACAATTATAATCATTACAATCATCAATACAACTCTTTCAATTAGAATTGATGTCAAATGTAGTAGTTTCATGAAATCAATGACATTTGGCATCAATTTTATCTGAGGGAGTTGTATTGATGATTTTAATGATTTACAGTTCTGTAAATACGTAGGTACTTGCGCTACTGCCGCGAATCATATGTTGACCAACATACAACCTGATACTGCAAATTGCAAAAAACGTAAGAAAATTTGAATTTTGCGGGTTACCGTGGAGCTTTCTCTTTGAAAATCGGTGTTGCTGTCACATCACATTTGATGAAGTGAAGTCGTCCAATTTATTTGTATCAAATGAAAATTGGACAAAGTTGTTGTGGAATAACAGTAAAAGTAATTTAACGATTGAAAATAAAACTTTGTCAAATAATATTTGACAAAGTTTTATTTACACTATTAAACACATTTGGCAATATAGGTACATATTATGTACATACTATGTACCTATATTTCCGAATGTGATTTCTTATCAACTCAACTCCAAAGAGGGTTTTTTGGCGGGCTTTTCTCGAGTGACGTTCAGTGGCTGTTTTAATTATTCGTTTATTGATTCCTAGTCCCCGCGTTCCGTGACACGACAACATCGCTATTAGCGACCACACCGCCAAAAAACGTTCCTAAATATCTAAGTCGGAACGGCTATTGACGCGCTAACAGTGATGTAAGCGTGACTCGTAACGCGGAGAGTATTTATTGTGAATTGTGATGTAAAATTGATGTAGTTTTGTGTCTCAAGTGTATACGCAACTGGAAAATAAGTGGAATCATTGAAACAGGCGCGATCTTGGTAAAATGGAGCTAAGAATTTTATTGTAATATTGACTACCTCAGCGAAGTTTGCCGAGAAGGCTGACTCGACACATTTGTTGCCAAATACTCTAAAAACATTAGAATGTGTTACATCTACATTCTAATGAAAAAAAAAATACAGTACTGATCACTACGTAAGACTAGGCAATATAGTCAAAAGACTATAAGCTTCCTTACGGGTAAATAAATAATAAAAAAAACAACTCCAGAGTATATACCGTTAGGAATATAATTATGTATTCTGTAGAGCTATTCTGTAAAATCTCACCGTTAAAACTTAGGTGAAGTGAGCGTGAAGTGGGCTGTCAATCCATACAATCAAGGTGTAATGACAGTTCACTTCACGCTCACTTCACCTAATTTTTCACGGTGAGCTGTGAACAGAATCGACCGGCTGTGTTATAATTTCCTCAACTCTGCAACCAACTTTAACAAGAAAGCAAAACAAAGAGTATAATAATAAAGGCTCAATTACACCTTCCGATTTCAAGGGACCAAATTTAGGAACGATCTAACTAGGAAGTATGAAGCGAGCAATTCTAACTGCTATTACACCTTCCTGTTTCCTAAATTGGGTCCCTTTAAATCGGAAGGTGTAATTGAGCCTTAATACGGGACAAGCAAAGACTAGCTAGCTACATATTAGTAATCTGTGAGTGTGAGCAAAGACTAGAAGAAAGCAAGCGTTTCATTCATTTCATTCAAGGCAGCAAGCAAGTTGATTGTGATGGTTTTTGTGCGATAAGATTACAAAACATTGCTTTTGTTCACATGTTTACAATCACTGAAAAAGGAAAAGAATAACATAATATTTGTGTTTACATTCACAACGATCGTAACAGTGACAAATAAAGAGTGCTGAGTGACGTTTTCGAATTACATTTTTGTTAGGGAATTGCTAGACATGTAGATTGCAATAATTGAAAATAGGAACAAGATAATATAGTTTTGTCTTTGTCAATACCATCTCACATTGAGGATACAACATAATTGCAGTCATGTCTTTCTTTAAGAACGTCGCTTCAGGCTTCACAGTCCGAAGTCGGGATTCAATGTTAAAAGAAGCACTAATAAACAATTTGTCTGAATGTGTAAAAGACATCCAATACAGCAATCAATTTGAAGAAAATTTCCACAGTGTGTTAGGATCAACTGACTCCACAAACACTTTGTGTATGGCTCTAGAGGCAGTATTTCTTCATGGCTTGAAAGACACATTTTTAAGAAAGGCCAAAAATGCACTGACTGGCGAGTCTGACCAGCAACCACAGCCAAACTTTTGGCCCCTTATCCTTGTGCTATCACATAGACAAAACATTGACCAAATATCATCCCTGCCGCAGATCAATACAGAAATAGGTCAGTGTCGGGCCTGGCTCCGCATTGCTTTAAATGAGTGCCTGTTATCTTCCTACATGTCTACCCTTCTCAAGAACATATCTGCTGTGAAACCATTCTATAACAAAACAGCATTTGTATGTGATTCTGAAATATTAGAGGTTGCTCAAAAACTTGTTGAAGGCATAGAAACATGCATTCAGTTTAATTTACCCATTAATTCCAGCTTGTTAAACTATTGGCCAGAGCAGGTCCTGATGCTAGCTGGTATATGGGTGCCTAAGATAAGACAAGCTCCCATCAGTGCTGCTTTGGATGTGGCTAGCACTATTACTGATGAGGAAGTAAAACCAAAATTAGCATCTACACCCACACATACCTCAAGCATCACTGGACTGGGACGGATGCTGGCTCTGAATGAAGATGAAGCTTTGGATTTCATCCTTTCAAAAGATATCAAAGATATCACCAGCCAAAACTTAGAATCAGAGGTAGAGGAAGAACAGAAATCATCAAAAAACAAGGAAGAAGTGAAAAACGAAATTTTAAGCCCCAAAACAAAATTGAGTCCATTAGAAATAGATAAGCCATCTACCAGTCAGGAACTGAAAGATGTAGCTTCTATGTCACCTTCCTCTATAAATTCAGAAGACTTTGTTGCTCCCACTGATGTCATAGTCACAGGGAACTCCTTGTGTGGAAAGGGATGGTCCACTGACAATAATGATGATATGAATGCTTCTATCAATTCCAACTCATCTCATGGTAGCAGCATGATTAAAACACCTGAGCTGAAGAGTTTGTCATCTTTAGTTGACAATTCAAATACCTTCGGGGAAACATATACTACAACTCCTAATTTAAGAGATATTATGAAAGATATTCATAAAGAGCTGAAGCTGAGTTCAGAAGATACTGATATTTGTGATTTGAAAGCAGAAACAGTAACTCCAGAAGACCCCATGCTACTAGGTTTAGATTTTGAAGTAGTCCCCACTACTATGTCCACATCTTTTACAGTCCAAGAATTACAGAAGATGATATCGCAGTTGGGCACTTTGTCAAGGGAACAGGGGCTTGATCATCAGAACTATCAATGTAAGGGGTGCCAGGACCTACTGGGTAGCACTATCTCTAAAGCAAAAGTATGTGCTTACACTGGAGAGTACTACTGTTGCAACTGCATGGACCCTAATGTATTCATCATTCCAGCGCGAGTCATACACAACTGGGACTTCAAAAGATACCCAGTCTCCAAAAAATCTGCTCTCTTTTTGTTGGAATTTCAACATCATCCATGGATAGACATGAAAAAACTCAACCCAAAGATTTACAGTGGTGTTTCAGATATGGCACATTTACAGGAACTCAGGATACAACTGAATTTCCTGAGAGCTTACATATTTACATGTAGAGAACCTGTCATTGAGGAGTTACAGAAACGTGTCTGGCCAAGAGAGTATCTATATGAACATCTTCACCTGTACACAATATCAGACTTGGCTCTTATACCTAATGGTTCCTTAGCACTGCAGCTAGAGAAAGTGGTAAGCTTTGCTAAGACTCATGTTCTGGAATGTTGGTTATGCAGTCAAAAGGGCTTCATTTGCGAAGTATGCCGTGATCCTAAAATACTGTACCCTTTCGAAACAAGCACAACATATCGCTGTGATGAGTGCTCAAGTGTGTTTCATGCTAAATGTCTTAATGCCAATATACCTTGTCCCAAATGTAAAAGAAGGCAAAATCGTACAAACGAGGCATCTTTAATCCAAGCTGTACACTCTCACCTCATCAAATAGACAAAGCCTCTAGGGGCATTTGGAATTAATTATGTTCTGTACAAAACTTGCATTTTATTATTTGGTCATTAAACTCATTAACAACCATCACAGGATTGATTATAAATAACAATACTATTAGTTTAACAATGTACATTTCTTTTTTATTCTGAAACATTAAATTCTTAGGGTGTTTACACACCAAAGCTGGCACACGAACCCGGCGGGAAAAAGGCGGCTTCGAAAAGTTGCGAGTCGGACAACTTTGCCGACGGTACGAGTCGCGGCATGTGGCGTTCACAACTAGTTGCCTTCCTTTTTTTTTCTATTGTTCCTTATATTCCTTGAAAGCTGGCAGGCAACTGAATGAGGGGAGGGGCGTGCCGCCGGGAACACGCGCGGGCGCAAGCCGGAAAGCTTGTTTCAGAATGAGACCCGCCTTGCCTGGCAGGTTGAGCCGCCGCTTTGGTGTGTAGACACCCTTATAAAACATGATTTTTAAGTACTTCACAAGTACATGCCTATACTGTAACCAAATATAATTTTAAGATATAATAGCTATATTATGTAACTCATTTAGGAATGTTCTATATACTTATAATATTATATATAAACAGAATATTGTACTGCAAACTCTTAAAACATTTTGTTTAAATTACAAATGGAGGACGGAAAAAGAATAGATGGGTGGCTTGTGTGAGGAATGATCTAGATAAATATAAATTTTGGCTTCTATCTTAAACAAATGTTTAATAAAATGTGATAAGGTGATATGATTATGTACCTATAAACTATCTAGATGGACCTATTTTGTATTTATAAGTTGCTCCATTGTAGATTATATTTTTTATAAATGATATAACATTAAATACTTGTAATATAACAACAATTTAAGCTGCAAATGAAAAGGTGATCTTATATCGTGCAGGGAAATAGTTAAGGATGTTAGGGATTTTGTGAAATCACTGAAAAGGATGCTCTGTTCCAAACTTATGGTTTATTGGGTAATGGTCTTATGGTGCGGGCACCATAAATACGCGCAAATTAAACTTTGATACCTACCTAATTCGTAAGTTTTCTTCAGCTTCAGCTGATACAACGACTTTTTCTGTATCTAGGGTACCTACTTTGAACTAGAAAATAATAATAATGTAACTTAGACAAATGTTTACTTAAATTAATATACTAATAGCTAATGAAGTGTTATCTGCGTGGCTACAATTAGTATGCTAATTATGATACTATCACTACAATACATCATAGAGAAAAATATTTTTATGATAATCTTTTTGCAGTAAGCAATTAATGTTATATCTTCTTACTTCGGTAGCTAATAATGCGATAGTTTCTTATAAATTTAACTTTGTTATGCTGTTAAATATAATAATAAAATTAAAGGGTCTTGCTGGTATTATGTCCGTGACTATCGCCAAACCACCAACGCCAATCGCTTCCATATTTTTTTAATTGAGGACTAATTATTTACCAAATATGGAAGCGATTGGCGTAGGTAGTCCGGCGGTATTCACAGACATCTTGTTATTAGAGTTGCTATCGAGTGTATCGACTTTGCGAAAAACAGGAGAAACTTGAAAATGTAATCTAATATTATTCAAAATTAAATAACTATGTACAATTTTTCTTAATTATTTACCTTGCCATTTGGTAACTAAATTATGATACAACTATTTTAAGATTGATTTATTAATGTGTTATTATATAATATTATATTCTAAGACGGCTAATTGCGTGTTGCCGTCCTATTATAGGTTTGTGTTCCTTGTAATAAAACACTCATAATAATTATGTTTGTAATCATATCATTACTGGTGATACGATAGACAGTAGCGCACAGCTCGTCATTAAAATAAATGAAATACTTTACATATTTGTATTATTTCCAACGCCTCCTTTCCCCTCCCTTTTCCTTGCATATATAACCCTTGTTTGCTGCAAAAGTGCTATGAACGATAGGATTAAACGACAACTACCTCCCGTACCAATGTAAAATTCCACCAACCCACTGTGCCTGTTTGGTGAATTTCCGCCCACATCCTCTCACAGAGAGCCTGTGTCCCAGCAGTGGAAACTTTATAGGCTGACTACGCACTAAGGTCTAATGCTCAAGAGTACTCTTTATTTCTACTTCTGTTGAAGGACTCAGAAATGGGCAGTAAATAAAAGGTTATTAATTTATTATTCACTATTCAGCTCATTTTATTTTGCTTATATAAATATTTTATTTACATTAATTTTTAAAGGAATGAATGTTACACATACTATCTGTTTAAATTAAAAAAATCAAATAAGTAACTACTAGGTTGGTCTTTGTGACGGGTATTTTGAGATTTTTAACCGACGAAAAAAAAGGAGGAGGTTCTCAATTCGACCGTATATATGTTTTTTCTTGAAAAATCTCCACGTGGTTTTTTGACTTCAAAGTCGTTAATATAATTCGGGTCATCTACTGAGTATTCTTTGAAGCACTGGTTCAATAGTTTGTCGGACTCATCTGTTTTACTTTTCTTCTTCTTGGCTTGGTGGCTGAGAGCATCTTTATCGAAGTCGAGAGGCACAATACCTAACTCTCCGCTGTAACGATTTTTGGCAACTTGTAAGTACTTTTTGTCACGTACTGCTGTTAATCGTTTGTCCTGAAATAAAAAAATGGCGTAATCAGTAGGAACTCACTCACAGTAAAAAACTTAGGCATTTCAGGGTTTATTTGGTTTTCCATGAAAAAGAAAGACTTAAGAAGGTAGTTGACATAAATTTTACCTGTATTACGACCCACGCCATCCAATGTACAAATATACTCGATGACCCAGAGACTTAAAAGTCGAAAAAGCTTTCTGGAAGCGTGAGTTCATCTCATGGCAACTCCACCTCGGAGAGATGCGACCCTTGGCGGGAGACGCTTAAGCCTCCTGATGATTTCATCAAGCCGTCGGAGAGCCTACCACTTGGGCACGCGTTGCCATGGCCAACCTGGAAAACGTTAAACAGACGCCGCACTTAGGTTGCCGCGGCGGCAGCAAAGACAACCTCCATAGGTGGCGGGTTCTCGGACGGCTCCGATCTTCAGTGTTTGTGTGGCGACTCTCCGCAGACCATGCGCCCACCTTCCATCTTGCGCATCATGCCCTGTTACATGCTTACGGCATTTCCGTGGCCGAATACTGAACCAGGCAAGGCAAAGCATAATTTAACGCAAACGGATCCCTGAATCGAAAAATAGTTTTCACAGACAAGTAATATTTTTGAATGGCCTATCGAACGATACCCCACACCTTGGGTCAGACGAGAAAAAAAAACATCCCCATTTTACGTGTAGGTACAACCTAAAATTTTTTTTTTCTTGATTTTATTTTACCACTTTGTCTGCGTGCTTTATATATATATATATATCCATGCCAAATTATAACTTTCTAGTAGGTACTAAGAGTCTTTGAGCTAAACTGCGGATGGACATGGCGAAACTATAAGGGTTGATTGTTTGTCCGAAAATGGTTCTCAAGTTAAATTATTACATCTCTCATGTTAGAGTATTTTATTGAAACTACTTTAATCATTCGAATTACCTGTCATGAAATTTTTTAAAGCCGTGGAAAAAAAGATAAATTAAAATATGTCTACAGAAACTGACCCCTTGCTCGATAGATGGCGTTGGGATCGAGTTAGATCGCGCTATGGTTTCGTTACCGCGGAAACATGACTACCGCGAGAGCGCGCTTCTCAAGTTGCCATCAGGAGGGTCTTAACTGACTCGACTGAACAGCGAATGATGATTCAGGAGATGATCCCAGTGATTATAATCCGCTCGCTTGTTTCTCAACTATCGCAGAGATTCGAGACGAATAACTGACGCTGTTTTTTTTTGGCCCTTTTTACCAGTTTATAATCTATGGCCCTTTTAATCCAACTTCTGAAATAGGAGGAGGTTCACAACACATATTGCGTAATGCTTTCTAAGAAAGAATATGACATCGCGTTTCTGCCGTCAATGAAAGAGTATAATAATAATACGCCGTCAATAGAGCATACTGTCTTGCAGTAAGTATGCTCTAGACGGTTTGGAGAAAAACGCGGTTAAAGTTTTGGTGCGAAAATCTTCCATAAATCCTTTGTTTGTAATCAGATCATGATGGTTAACATCTTAAATGAAAGATGACGTCAGCACCTATCTATTAGTTATTTGGAAACCAATACTGAGTAATTGAAAGACAAAATACATTCATTACCTTATTTAAAATAAGTATCTCCTATAGGCTCTCTGATGGGAACACAGCATAAACACAGGAAGTGTGTTTTTATTGTATTTGTGCTAACCATATAAATTTATGATTTTATGGTTTATACTCGTAAGTTTTATATTATCAGGCTGTAGTGATAATAAAACAATTACCTACTTACTTAGTTATTGGTTTTAATTAATGTATTTGAAAAAAATTATAATCTTGTTATAAATATTCTGGTATCTAAAACAAGATATAGGTTATCTATTATGTTATTTTTTGTTGCTAAAAATAACTTAATACCTACCTAATAAAATTTGACAAATTGACAAACATGACACGTTAAATTCATTCTGTAAATTAGTGAATGAAATTGAGAGATTTAGTTTAAATCACACTTCTTTCTTACAATTAAGTAGCCCTGATCACATAACAAATCACAAAATAACGTTTCTTAATTTTACTTAATTGAACCAGTCTTTTCAGTTAAAAATAGCACAACTAAGAATTTAGTTTTCTAACATCACTCAACTCATCTTAATATGTATTATTCAGTCTTCTCAATACTAATTATTTTAGAATCACAGATGCTAATGTACAGCAAAATGAATTATGTAGGTACTTACTTAGCTTTACATTTCAAACAAAATAAAAATCCTTTCTTTGGTATCAAATCAACACTTATTGATTTATCGAACAACACTTACCTATGGATCTTAAAGATACTTGAGCCGTAAATAACAAAAGTTATAACCATTTAGGATAAAACATAAAACGTTCTTCTTTAACAATGTAGCAAAATTAAAATAAGTAAGTATTCAATTAATTAAGAATCAACTCCTACGAGAACATGAAGGCGACAACTAATCTTCAAATTCCTTGGAAAGATTCAAGGATGCAGTCAAAGTATAATTGCCTTCGGCTGGGTAACATCAAAGGAACAAGATCTTTGACAATTTTCTCTTTTCATGAAGAGGCGATACTTACCTACCCTTTGGTGAACTTCTCTGTTCAGGACAATAAACTATTTACTTACTTTTTAAAATTTTCGCTTGTACAACTACAAAGTTTAAGGTCCTGAATTCCTCATCAGCGTGAGAATTTTTGTAGAACAAATTAGGTATACTCTCCATGGACAACTTTGACTGACTTTGACCACAGTGAAATTCTTAACGTATTCCCGGTCTTTCATTGCACGCATTTTCTGTTCAGAATTAAAGTCACCAAAGAACAATGGCAGCTTCCCATACATTGTTTTAGCTGAGATTATATTCTTACATCTTTAAATGAAAAATACCTTATTTAACTCGGCGTCATCATCTGAATTAGTTTGTGCAAGAATTTTTATGCGAGAAGGCCGAGAATAAAAGATATTAAATCATGAACTTTTGTAGGTTATGTCTTTAAGTGACCTTTAATAATGGTAAGTATTATTATGTGTCTAATAGGTATTATTATTCAATTTCGAGGAAGTAAAAGGATTTTATCGCATTAGTATTTCCCTTACCTAGTTTTTTCAGTATAACGTCTTGTAAAAATATTATAAACTAGGCGTTAGGCGTGAAAACGTAACAAGGAAACTCACTTTCGCGTACCTATACTTTTTTATTGGTCTGAGAATATTAGCTAGAAAGTTAGGATGATATGTAAACCCAGTGGTTTTCTCCTTTGCTAGGCCTTACCTTAGGTATATAATAGGTCTTTTGGCTGCCAGTCACTGTCGGCATTAGGTATTTCAGGTATTGATACAATAGGATTATACCTGGGAGTCTTTAAGTCAAGAGTGAATAGGTTACTTCTAGGCAAGCGTGCTCCATCTTCGACCACATCATCGCTTACCATCAGGTGAGATAGTGGCTAAACGCATGCTTATCAACAATAAAAAAAAAAAATCTATTCCAGGATTTTATAAATACTTGCTAAGTTTTAGCGTGGAATATGTAAGTTGATAAAAGCCAATGAAACAAGTTTTTTGACGTGACAACGTCTTATAAATTGGTTTGCCGGGTGACACTTCAAGAAACTGCGTTACGCTCCGCTCACGTTATGCGCTCACAATGAGAGCGAGTGAGAGGCACGCGTCCCTTCCACTCGGGCATGGTTAGCCCGCCTAAGAGCGAGAGAGACAGACATTTTAAATATAATTCTTTGTATAAATAAATGTTTTAAATTGTTACTATTATTTCATCCTTCTTCCTACTATACGAATGAATATTCACATTAAAATTATTTTACCACTCAAAGTCGTTGTCACGTAAAACTTTCGCCCGTATACCGACTTTACAGGCAACCAATTTTTTTATTATATCAATATTTATTCGTCCTCATAATATCTTATAAGAATTTCATCCAAAAATTCTGCAGGTGCGGAGATATTTTCTTGATGTCTGGCCCATCCTAAATACCAGACTAGCATCATTACATGAGCGCAAAATCCTACTGTGCGCCGACAATTGCAGCAGTACTCACTGATTCCTGTACGGCCAGGAATATTATTGTCTATTAAAATATATACATAATATTGCTTCCTGGTTATGTGACGTGACTTTATTTTGCCTTTTATTAATGTTGTCTCGCCAGTGCCTCTAAAATTATATTCAGAAGAATCGATGCGTTCACTGGAAACCTCAATTCTGTACCCGACGTGGAAACGTACATGGTCGCCATAATTGAACGTTTGTCTTATGTGGTACGTTCCCAGGGCGAACAGTTAAATCTCTATATTCAAGGGTTCGGAAATATAAAACATTATTGCGATCAGCAGTGATAGGTACCTACTTTGAAATTGTGATGTATACGTCTAATAATATTTAAGGTTTCAAACATATTTGCCAGATTATTTTCTAAGATCATCCTTTCTCTAATTATATCTAATATTTCACCGGCATATTCATTATTTTGAAATGGAAGGCCGATGAAAGTATTCTTGACTAAAAAGTTTAAAATCTCGTTTAAAGTGGCAATTTACAGCCTCTACCACCCATCGGCAGATAGTGAAACAGCGACTTCTGTTAGGTTGAGCTGTAGTTAATTGGCGTTCGTCTTCTAAAAGTGATTCTGGCATACATGTGCGATAGCCACATCCCTCTAGTAAAGTTATACAGTCCCTAAAACCCATGTCCAGAATGAACACATCATCTTCTCTGAAATCTTAATCTTAAAGAAGAACTCTCAGAGGAAAATAGACCGGACATTATATTAGCGTCTGATGTAGTTGCTTTATATAGGCCAAAACAATCAACAATATATCCATCACGTGCAAGAATCATAAAAGGTTTTAGTAAGTTCCTGTATTTATGAAGGGAATAAGTTGGCTTTTGGAACATGTAGTTTGAACTCTTATTTATATAAATGTACGTGCCATCGCATATTACAATTACATTGTTACCATTACCATAAAGCCCATTATGTATTAACAAATTATGTTGTAATATTGTTCCCGCCTTAAATGGTTAATGCCTAGATGGTCCGGTACAAAATCCTGAAGGAGGACCTCTCTGACTTTGTCCATTAAATACTCCAAGGTTTGTCGTGGAACTTTAAGTAAATTGGAAATTCTTTCATGCGAATCACCTGTTCTCATCTTTAATAATAACGCTGCTAAGCCTTAACATCCTCTTTTTATTTGAGTAAGGCGGGGTACTTCTTGCAATAAATTATTGAAGTTTTCTTTTGTTAGGCCTATCCAATATTTAAAAACACTATCATCTATCTCTTGCACATTTTCAAAATCTAAAGTTGGATGATATGCCTTCACAAAAGAAAATACATGCTGTAACTGCTGAGCAATGAATGTTTCCATGCTGTTTTCAGAATGGAATAGTGTCTCCCATGAATTACTCATTAAGTGTTCTCAGCAAATTCGAGCTAGGCTTGGCAAGTAATAGTTATGATTGCTTAGAACAATTGCACGTAAATTATCCGATATACTAAGCAGTGTGGTACTAGTACAATTTGAATAAACACAATGATGGTTAGCATTGGCCTCGTCCGGTAAAACTATTATTTAAACATCTGCCTGACGATCAAGCCTTGGTTCAGAGGGATTGGATCCAGATGGCTGATCATCCTGTTGAGATTCCTCTGGCACTGGGTGAGAACTCCCGGGCCTGCGGACGGCGAGTAGCGGGTAACTCGCCGTCCGATCAGCACCAGGCCCGAGAGTCGGCGGCGCGTAGTGTTCCACGCGCGCCTCAAAGAGTTGTCAGCAAAGGACGGGGCCTGCCACGGCCAATGCCTGCCCGGGGGTGGAGGATAAATTCGAAAGAGTTACCTCGCCCCCGGGCACGTAGGGCAGAGAGGAACAGGGGTGGGTTTTAATCAGTAAGAGTCTGACACGCCCTTCCGCTCCACCCTAGAGCGGAAGAAGTCATGAGATGATTTCCCACCCCCCAAAAAAAAAAAAAAAAAAACTGGGTGAGAACTACTAAGGAATCTGTTTTCATCAGTGATGTTACCACGACGTGCTTTTCTTTGAGTGCGTAACCAACAAGGATGACATATGCGATCAGATACTGTTATCTGAAAATAAAGAAAAGAAAATTAATGTGATGTAGGTATACGAAATGTGGTTTTAACGAAATGAGTAAGTAACGTTGTTGTATTGAATTACTTAACTTAACTTTGTTGATAACAAAAATGTATCTAAGAATTATGTCGTTATCGGTAAACTGTAACACATTTTTATTAGATCTTTTTTACTAATTTCGATGAAGGTTTATAAAAATAACCTCCCCTCAAAGTAAGTTCAAATAAAAGTAGTCAATGGGATATCAATTTTTGTAGACACTTAAAATGCCTAACGTTGTCGCGTCTCTTAGATTCATAGGTCTGTGTGAGCATTTGCCGACAAAGGAACGTCGGCGGTCTTTGGCCGATGTTTCGTGCGTACCTACTGGGCCCGCGATGACCTCCGGTGAACTTAGGAAATCAGCTGAGCAGGGAGCTTCTTGTAATTTTATTTACATTGCGTTTTTTTGCGAAAAAAGCGAACTAATTATTTTTTAATTAAAAATTTCATTGAGGTAGATAGTTATATCGATTTTATACAGTTTAATGTAAAAAAACGCAGATTTTTTTTTCAAACATTAGGAAAAAGCCGACGAAAAATTCCAACGCTAGGGGGTCCAGAATCATGTACTGAATCACTGGAACACGTATGTGCGTTCATGTACCTTACACACTGTATAAACAGGGAAGTGTGAGTATTTTGTGTTTTTGGAAGTATGGTTTGCAGCTCTCTGTTTGTTCAATATTAGTTATTATTCGAATTAACTTCTTTTGTAAAATAAATATAGTTTGAGAATCAGTGCTGTTTTCCCATAGCATGACCCCATAGCTAAGCCATGCTTGGGCATATGCATAGTAGGTGACAATTGCAGTTTGGTAGTTTTTTTAATTTCACGTAGGGCATATGAAAATTTTGATAGTTTAAATTTTCCCATACAAACACTGCAGTAGGGTTACCAATATTGTAGATTTTATGTAGGACTAAGTATATTTTAAGGTGTTTTCTTTAATGGACGAAAATCCGAACCTTATACGAACAACTGTAGGTATTTAAATCGATAGAAGACAAAAGTGTAGAAGTAAGGAAGGGAGGGGGTTATTTTTTAATTCTATTAATTATTTACGTGCAGATACCTACTCTTTTTAGTAGGTACTCGTAAGTATTGGTGTTTTTCATGGTAAGTACATAGGTAGATATTGTGTCAGGATAACTAACGCTCGAAGGTATTTAAATGAAAAAACAATGTTTGCTGTAAATAAAATCACATTTTTTTATTTGTACTTATTTATACAGCGTTTCAATGATAATGAACTAAACGCGAAATACAAGTGGGCTCTCTTTTGCAGCGCTGGTAGTCAATTATTATTTTGAATTAACACATACTTGCGCTTTTTACTGCGGTAAAACCTTTTATTCCCACGGGAAAATCAAATACAAAGCCGGTGTGGCTGCTACCGGCCGATTAAAAAGAAATCCTCTATTTATGTAAAAAATATGGTCACCTCACAATATTAGTGGATGTTTGTATGAGAAAATTTTAATTATCAATATCTTTGAAACTACTCATCGTTTCTCCGTCACAAATTCATATTATCATTATCGTCTCCGTCACAAAATTTTGAACCCATTTCGAAGGCCGTAGATCATCAGGCAGCGGAGATATATGTGTCCAGCCAGCTTGAACTCAGGCTGGCTGGACATTAAGTTTTTATTGATATCTCGTAAACCCTTACATGTGACGCCATAAATCAAACGTTAACTCTCACACATTGCGTCACTAAATGTTAGTAAAGGAACCATATTCGAAAACGCTTCCATTATTGAGATTCAGAAGTGCCAGCCAGAAGTTTTATACGTAAATTCAAGATGGCTGGACACAGATTTTTGCATTATTCTACTAAACCGCTGTACGTATCACAAAACTCTTACCTCGATGCCTGTCACAAATTTATGAGACGCCCGTTGACATGCAAAAAGTCGTCAAAATCACTTCCGTTACCGAGATTGAGAGACCAGCGAAAAGTGGTTTTCAAGCTGGCTGGACACGTTTTTGAACGATTATCTAAGATTCTGTAGCGTCACAAATTCTGAAATAAGGTTGTTTAGCCGCCACATAAAGTGCCCTATTGACCTAGTTAAATGCGAGCTATTTTGAAGATTTGTCCAGTCATCTTGAGTCACATCAAGGAAGCAGTGTAGTGTGGTCAGTGTAGTATTTTACAGTATGCTTGAAACTTAGGATAGCACTTTCGGTTGATAGTCCAGGACAAAACCCAAACTGTGCATCGTGCAACTTAACATAATTTGCCAAACACGAGTCAAGCATACTGTCCAACACCTTGGCCATAATCGTTGCAAGAGAGATTGGGCGGTAGTTGCTCATGTCCGAGATGTCTCCGGTCCTATCCTTCACGACGGGTACTACAATAGTCCTGATTAAATCTGCCGGCTGTTACGAATGGCTGAGACACATCGTATAGAACAAGGACAGGACCCTCGGCATTTGCATGCCTGCATATTTTAAATGTTTTATACTGAGCCCATCAGGGGGATTAGCCCCTACTCATACTATTGATCACCGATTTTACTTGCTTCGAGGTAAAGCGTAGCTAATGCTCGAGAGTACTTTTAACTACCTCTGTTGAAAGACTTAGAATGGGCAGTAAATAAAAGGCTATTAATTTATTATTCAGAAATCAGCTCATTTTATTTTGCTTAAATAAATATTTTATTTACATTAATTTGTAAAGGAATGAATGTTACACTTAAATATCTATCTATTTAAATTCAAAACATCACTTAAGTAACTACTAGGTTGGTCTTTGTGACGGGTATTTTGTGATTTTCTTGAAAAATCTCCACGTGGTTTTTTGACTTCGAAGTCGTCAATATAATTCGAGTCATCTACTGAGTATTCTTTGAAGCACTGGTTCAATAGTTTGTCGGGCTCATCTGTTTTACTTTTCTTCTTCTTGGCTTGGTAACTGAGAGCATCTTTATCGAAGTCGAGAGGCACAATACCTAACTCTCCGCTGTAACGATTTTTGGCAACTTGTAAGTACTTTTTGCCACGTACTGCTGTTAATCGTTTGTCCTGTAATCAAAAATTGGCGTAATCAGTGAGTACTCACAGTAAAAAACATAGGCATTTCAGGGTTTATTTGGTTTTCCATGAAAAAGAAAGACGTAAGAAGGTAGTTGACATAAATTTTACCTGTATTATGAGAACGTTATCCGCTTCCTGCGAAGCTTTCGCGCTGCCAAATATAGAGCTCGTTGACAAGTCCTCTGACTCACGTTCCTGTAAATAGCACGACATAATGAACAAGGTGTAACGGAAAGGTGTGGTCATATTTAAGGAGTCGGTTCTGCCCATGGAAATGAGCAACTTTCTCTAACAAAAAATTCCCAAAAAAAAAATTGAACTTTCCATACAAAGTTATCATCAGCTGATCAATATTTGTATTGGAGGTAAAAAATGTTTTTTAGAATTACCTCGTATTTTCTTGAAGAAAGTTGTTCATATCGATGGGCAGATGCAGTTCTTAAATTATGACCACACCTTTCCGTTACACCCTGTATATTTGGGTTCGAATATATTCGTACTTTGTGCTATTGACACTTATTATATCTAGCCTATATTGTCCTACAATAGGACAACGGCCTATCAGCCGTTGATATAGTAGGAACTTATTACATGATGATGTCGACTTTACCTTTATTGACATAAAACACAATCGAGTGAATCGCTATCGGAGGAGTCGCTTAACGTTTGCATTAATTTTCGTGCAACTTTAAACTTTTTTAAACAAATATAAAGTCCATTATTTAATGTCGACAGGTTCCGCCGACCTCAAATAAATTGGCATAATGGTACGTCTACAGGATACAGACTTACATTGATTTCTATAGAATTTTGTCTGTGAAACATAGCAGTGCAGACTGTCACTCAGACTGAGAGTCTGTACCTACGACAAAAGTTTGTACTGAGTCTGTACCGTGTGGACGCACCTTAAAGACAAGAAATGATAATTCAATTTCAACAGCAAGTCGTCTTTTTGTTGAATTTTAACTATCATTCTCTTGTCTTAAATTATCGTTGTTCTGCAACTTCGCACTTTATCACACTGAAAACAGAATCTATTATTCAATGTCATCAGAAAAACTTCATACCTTCCTAGGATGCATGACGAGTGTGACGTGGCAGTGGCGCGCGGTGGCGAAGGTGCGGAAGGCGGCGATGACGGCGTCTTGTCTGTGGTAGCGGTCGCCATCGCGCTCCTCGCCCATTCCGAGCATGAACTGCACGTTGTCCACCACCACGTGCGAGATGTCGTGCATGTAGCGGGCGTGCTCTACTGCCTAAGCAATTAAGACGGTGAACATGGGCTTTATTACAAAATATTAATACCATCGTGATGTCGTTGCAAAAATAGGACGGTATTATCACATATGTATAGCGCCGTCTCGTCTCGCTGGTATATGGTAGTATTAAAATGTCATATTACGGCACCAGGTTATTTTATAGTTGTTGTTTGTCTACCGTTTAACTGAGACGGTGCATGAGTAGCTGCGTGTTGTGGGAGGAGTACGGTGACGTGTCAGTCGTTCGGGTGCTGAGTTATTTGGTAGGCCTATAATTTGCGAGCTCGCCATCATGAGGCTATTAGGTAATTTATTCATCGACATAAGGATTAAATAGTATTGATTAAAACGCGCTCATGAAATGCAACAACTATACAGACACCTGTTGCTTATGAGTTAGCTAAGCATTTATTCTCTCATCTCAGACAAGGCGATTTGGGGGGTTGTCTTTTGTTACTATGCTGATTTCCAGTTTAATAAACTTAAATGTTTTTATTATAGACTTAAGTCTTATATCAACGAAAATATCTCCAGGATTAGGTACACTGGTTATGACACATATTACTAAGTAGGTACAATAATTATTTTCGTGTTTCGTTCGTCCATCTTGATTAAAAGATGTATGAAACTTGTAGTAGCCGTATCTTTCTTACCTCCATAACAACTTTGATGGATTGCTGGCCATGGAAGGCCAGATAGTAGATGGGTAGCTTCTGGAAGTCGTCGGCATACTTGTTGAAGTCCTGCAGGTTCTGCTCCAGAGGCACCCCGGCGAACTGCTGCAGCATCGTACGCGCTAACCGAGAGTTTCGGATCTCGAAGCTGCCCCATAAGGTGTTCACCTGGTTATAATAATAATAATAATAATAATAAAGCCCATTTATTTCCAATCTACAAATTGTTATTACATGCATTAAAAAAATATATATATGTAAAATAAGCTTTAAACGCTATCGCTGCTGTTTTCCATAAAGTTGATCGGAACCCCTTCTCGGGTATAGGCCTCCTCCAGCTTTTTCCAGACCTCTCTGTCTACTGCTTTCTTTCTCCATTCGCTTCCTGCTATAGCTTTTATATCTTCTATCCACCTTTTTCTTGGACGTCCGCTTCTTCTTTTTCCCGTTGGTCCTTCCCACCTAGTAGTCTCAAATGTCCATCTTTTGTCTGTGCATCTTCCTATATGTCCCACCCACCGCCACTTTTGTTTTAGGGCATAGTCTAAGGCATCTACAACTTTCGTTTTTCGTCTTATTTGTTCACTTTTTACTTTTTGTATTCTTCTTATTTTTAGTATACTCCTTTCCATTGCTTTCTGGCATGTTATCAGTTTAGTTTTGATTTTTGTGTTATAAGTCCACGTTTGGCAACCATATGTGAGAGTAGGCAGAACACAGGTATCTAAGACGATTTTCTTTAGGTGGAGGGGAAATTCCCCTTTCAGGATTTCCTTCAGGGACCAAAACTTTTTCCAACTCATGTCAATACGGCGCTCGACCTCTTGTTCTTCATTGTTATCTTCGAAAGATATTTTTTTACCTAAATATACGTAGCTTTTCACATATTCAAGCGGCTCCCCATTTAGGTATATAGCATTAGCGTAGCTGTTTGTCAATACTTTCGTTTTGCTCTCGTTCATTATTAGGCCAACTTTTTCGCTTTCTTCGTTTAAAGTGTTTATCATTTCTTCTAGCTCTTTCCTCGTTTCAGCGAATAGAACAATATCGTCCGCGAATCTGAGGTGAGTAAGTCGGTATTGGTTGATTCTAATCCCTTCAGACTGCCAGTTGAGATTATCAAAAATAAGCTGTAATACTGTTATGAATAGCTTAGGTGAGAGGGGGTCTCCTTGTCTGACTCCTCTACAGATCGGTATATCAGGACCTCGTGTCTCTAGTTTGACTTGGCTTACGCTACCCTCGTAGATGCTTTTCAGTACCCTTATGTAGTTTTCGTTTATGTGATACTTATTCAGTGCTTCCCAGATAGCATCATGAGAAATCGTGTCGAACGCTTTGGCGTAATCGATGAAAGCAATATATAGTGGCCTATTGAACTCCTTATACTTCTCCATCACCTGTTGCACTACTTGTATGTGGTCAGTTGTTGAAAATCCGGAACGAAACCCCGCTTGTTCTACCGGCTGGAACTTATCGATCTTCGGGCTCAAACGGCTTTGTAGGGTTGATGTGAACAATTTATACACACTCGAAAGAAGGCTAATAGGGCGGTAATTAGCGATGTCTCGAGGGTCTCCCTTCTTATAGAGAAGGATTATGTCGGATCTTTTCCACTGTTCCGGTACCTGCCCTGTGTTGAGAACCTTGTTGAATAGGTACGTAAGTGGGCGGGCTAGAAGGGCAGCGCCAGCTTTTAGGGCTTCATTTTGTATGCCGTCAGGACCTGGGCTTTTATCGGCTTTGAGTTTTTGGATGTGTTTGATAACTTCTGTTTCGTTCACTGGTAGTAAATCTTCGATGTCTTGAGAAATTTCCGCTGTTTTATCGGTTGTAGTGGTGCAAGAAATTGAGTTAGGTGCTTTGTCATATAATTGCTTGTAGAAATCTGAGGCGCATTTCATAATGTCTTGTCTAGTTTTAGTTTCTTCTGATTTTGTTTTTAAGTTTTGAATCCAGTTTTTGTGCGTGGTTAATTTCTTGTAGGCTTTTTTCGTGCTTCTGTATTCTTTTAGGTTAGCCTGTATTATTTTATTTCTATGGTATTTGTAGTCTTTATCAATGGCCTTGCTTGTAGCTTTAAATAATCTACTTAATTCTTCTTTCGTTTCTTTAGTTTTGTGTTTAGTTTTCAAAAGTTCAGTTCGTCTTGTAAGAAGAGTTCGAGAAGATTCACTAAGTATTTTGTAGATAGTTCTTAATTCCTTATTTTGTCTACATGCAAGGCTGGTGTTGATAATGCTAGCTAGTTTGTTGTAAAAAGTTTGAACATCTTCTTCTTCGTGCTGCTTTTCCAGTTGACTTATGTTGATCGCAAGGTTTTTTAAATATGACGATATGTCCTCATCCGTCTTTAGCTGCATAGTAGCTTGCGCTTTGAACGATTTTCTACTCTTTTTGCCTTGGTCTAGTATGTAAGTAGCTCTAACCAAGCGATGGTCCGATCTGAATCCAAATCCATGTAACACTTCTACGTTTCTTATCTTCGTTGGGTGGTTCGATAGAATGAAATCTATTTCGTTTTTTATGTTACCAGAAGGGGAGAGCCAGGTCCATTTACGATTTGCTCGAGCTTTAAAAAAAGAGTTCATGATTGACAGTTTATATTCCAATGCATATTGAATTAGTCTCTTTCCTCTTTCATTTCTTTTTCCGTATCCAAATTTTCCTAAAACAAAGTTTTCCCTGTCTTCTGTTTTCGACTGGCCAATCTTTGCATTAAAATCTCCGATAACTAGGATATTTTCTCCTGCCTGGTCTTGAGCTACCTGTAGACTTTCATAAAACGAGTTGATTTCTTCATCTGTGGCCTTTTCAGTCGGTGCGTATACTTGTATTATTGTAAGTATTTTGATGTCGAATTTCATTTTTAATAGAGTAACCCGATCTGATAACGCTGAGAAACTTAGTATTTTATTTTTATGTTCTTTTTTTATTAAAAAGCCAACTCCGTAGAGGCCGAGTGTTTCACCCTTGTAACAGAATATGTAATTCTCATGTTCTTCAATTACACAGCCCATTCTTCTTACCTCTGCCAGGCCAAGTATATCAATTTTTATTTTTTGTAACAGATATGTCAATTCTATAAAGCTTTCCGTTGTTGCTAGAGATCTTACATTGAATGTTCCAATCTTGAGTATTTGTTGCGGGTGTTTAATTACTCCACTTGTTTTTTCCATGCTTGCTGGAGGGTTATGGTCTTTTTCCCCCACGGGGACCAGCCGGCTTGGGGGAGAATGTTTCTTTACTTTTGTTTCTTGTTTTTTATTAGGTTTCTGTTTCCGATCATCGGTAGCTAGTTGCTATTGCTTCGTTGTAGTTGGGATTGTTGAAAGAGAGTGGGATCGTCCCCTCATGATGTCGAATGCATTTATTCTGTTGTTCTTAGTTGAACTCAGCGTTTTTTGTTTTCTTGGCTGTAATTCGGCCTGCGGTGAGGTGGATACCTCTCTCTTCCTTTTATCTATAGCCCTTGAATTTTCCTTTACAATGAGTTTATCATATTTTATGTATGCGAAGTTCCCTTTTTTCCTTTCTTCCATTAGTTTGGGCTGCAGGGACTTTCTTATTTCTAAAGTTTCTTTTGAGTAGTCTTCCGTTAAATAAAACTCCTTTAATTTCTTTTTGTTCTTCAGAATTTCGTTCTTTTTCCAGCCACTGACTAATGAAAGGAGCGTAGGCCTCGGTTTATCATTTTTATTCTTGTTGCCAATCCGATAGATTTTATTTATTTCAGAGTTTTCTATAGTTATGTCTAATTCATCCAAAAAACATTTCTTAATATTTTCAATTAAATCAAGTGTCGACTTCTCCTCTTCCGCTAAGCCATGAATTATTATATTATTGCTTTTCTTATCTCTCTCTAAAAGCTCCACCTTCTTTGTCAGGTTTTCCACTTTAAGTTTCAACCTTTGGTTTTCTTCTAGGACAGGTTTTAATTTTTCATCCATTTTATCTAGTATTGTGTTGGTAAGTTCAATTGTTTGATTCTGCATTTCTATTTTCATCTTGTCAAATAACATTTGGAATTGTTCTTCCATGTTTTTCTTTTTACGTGTAATGGAGTCTTTTTTTTTTTTCTTGTTAGTAACACTGAGGTGGCACTCAGATGTGACGTTTAATCTGACAGCTACTGTCACAGCTGACTGATGTGATCGTTATGTTGTTTTACTCAATGGATAAAAATCTAACCTCAAAGTTTCGCCGGCGTTATTTCTTCAATTTTTCGTGATAATCCAGCAAGTAATGTGATGTTTATTACTAATTAACACTCAGTCACACTTAGTTCTATGTTTCGATATAATGTAATTGTGAGGACTGTGGCTTTATACTATATATTTGCAATGATTTTACGGAGCGCTGACACTGTGATGTTTACGATACGAGTGCCGGAAACGGAAGTCTAATATCTAATATCCACTAGGAATCAATAAACGAACAATTAAAACAGCCACTGAACTTCACTCGACAAAATTCCGCCAAAAAAAAAAAAAAAAAAAAAAAAAAAAAAAAAAAAAAAAAAAAAAAAAAAAAAAAAAACCACCTGGTTATAACAGTACGTAATTCATTTCCTCTTTTTTTGTAACACTACAAAAGACATGACAACATCCTGTCAAGTTGTCCAATAAGAGAGCTGTTACACTCATTGGACAACTTGACAGGATGTCCAACGACCCACCTTTCACCTTACATACACACACATACAACCCATATAACCAGATTGGACAGGCACGCTTCCACACTCTTGTCTCCTCAAGTCGGATCCTTGCCCTGGCTTGGTCGCAAACATTTTGGTTAAAGTAAAGGGTACAAATTATACACACAAAACCTTCCTCGTTTATCGCGAAACTGAAAACCCGTTGCGTGGTTCAGGAAAAGTTAGCGGTGAAACAGACAGACGCGGAAAGCGACTTTGTGATTTATACTACGTAGAGAAGATGAGCGATAAGTTGATGATGTTTAATACTGTGTGAAGAAGATGGGCAATAATTGCATATGGAAAACAGTGCTCACCCCTTGCTGTGCCAAGTCTAAGGATATTTCAGCACACAGCGTGGTCTTCCCGCAGCCGGTGGGTCCAGTGAGGACGGTCAGCTCCCCGCGCCGGTGCCCGCCCAGCAGACGAGTCAGCGCAGGAAAACGACGCCATTTTATGCCGCGGACCTGATAGATACAATATTGTGAAAGGGGTCTGTGCCTACACAGTACGACAGTGGTCTGGAACAGGGCTGTTTTATATCGCCTCTACAAAATGGCGAATTAGGCTTATTGTGTAAAACTATGTGTAATGATGTGTATAGGTACTATGGGTACTAAACGTGGTATATTCAAGGCAATATAAAATATGTGTGATAAGGTTGTGTTGACTGATATTAATGTAGAGTTATATTTTAATATTTTTTTCGAGATTTAACAATAAACTCTTTGTTAAACCTGACAAAGTCCAAATTATAATGCGACCCATATTTTTTGTAGGGCCTTTTTAATACAAATGTTCACTACAATACTTACACGAAGCTAAAGTCGATACTTGAGTTGGTGTTGATACGAGTAGACTGAAATTGTCTCGAATTATTCATTTGGATAGATCCCTCAATTACAGGAAGAATTGCGAGAATGTTAAACAAATAGTCCACGCAAGGAACAACTTGTTACGTCGCCTTACATCCACCAACTGGGGGGCCTCTCCCCAAGTCCTACGAACAACTGGAATGGCGCTCTGTTTCTCCGCTGGTGAATATGCCTGTTGAGTATGGAGCCGCTCCGCCCGCTCCAACTTGGTGGATACAGCACTTAATGAGAAATTTTCACTGTTTGTGTCAAACCGAACCCGGTACGAATGCTGTATCCACTTATTGGTGTTGCACCCCCAGAAATTCGCAGGACTATAGCCAGCCGCCTAGAAAGGGCGATCCAACAAAACGACCCACGCCATCCAATGTACAAATATAACTTGATGCCCCAGAGACTTAAAAGTCGAAAAAGCTTTGCTGGAAGCGTGAGTTCGTCTCATGACAACTCCACCTCGGAGAGATGCGACCTTTGGCGGGAGACGCTTAAACCTCCTGGTGATTTCGTCGAGCCGTCGGAGAGCCTACCACTTGAGCACGCGTTGCCATGGCCTACCTCGAAATAGTTAAACAGACGCCGTACTCAGGTCTCGGACGGTTCCGATCTTCAGTGTTTGTATGGCGTATCTCCGCAGACCATGCCCAACCTTCCCTCTTGCACTTCATGCCCTGTTACATGCTCACATAAAGACCTAATGACAGCGTCAGCGTACGGCATTGCCGTGGCCGAATACTGGGCCAGGCAAGGGATTTAACTAAGAAAGAATACAATATTTATGCCATCGACGCGATAAGAAGGAGATTAATTCAAGTTTATGGAACGTGCACGACGATGGCTCTGCCATCTGGTGGACTGACTTCAAAAAAGGAGGTTCTGTATTCGACTCTTACGTATGTATGTATGTTTCTTTGTCCGCGATTTTCTCGAAAACTACTGATTCGATTTGGATGGGGTTTTCGTTATTCAAATGCATATTTTTCAAGAAAGGTTTTAGCACATTAGGATCTGATGAAGATCTTCGGAGATACACAGTAGAACTCTTCAGAAACCGACAGCAAATGCCTCGCGATTACTGCGATCGTTTGTCTATGTATTGTTAAAACAATTTAATGGGGAACCACAACTAAAAACAAAAAAATAAAAAACTTTTTTACAAAAATTAGAACCGACCTCTAAATAAAAAATATTTTTATGAAGAAAAAATATTTTAGAAATGTGACAGTTTTTATGACGCTTTTTATCAAATGAGGCACTAACCGACGATTATCCCTGTATGCGCTATACAAGTGCACCCAAAGACAACCCCCGGTTAGTGTAAAAATATTGAAAAGAAAAGAAAGATATCAAGGCTATGGTTTTGGGAGGCTAAAGTGGACTGGTTACCAATTACTATGTAAAGAGAACAATGTTATTAAAATATATCGATAGAAAAAAAATGTTAACTGATTATTAAGGTGTTGGTATAGATTAGTTGTTTTGACGGATATAGACCCTTTTTCGAGATTCCAATTTTTGCCATGCATCTCTATCTTTGCCAATAGTTTGCCAGTTGTTTCTTGCTGTGTCTAGATGTCATCAGTCCACCTTCTTTTCAGCCTTCAAAAGTGAAGCAATGATAAGATACTCTTACGCAAGCTCTAAAACTGAAATGGTAATGGGCTGGTCATGTAACACGCAATACAGACAGCAGGTGGATGCTTAGAGTAACACGGTGAAAAGGACCAACAGGAAAAATACGAGTAGGCTCTGAAATAAACAGTTTAATTTAACATAACACCTAGGTAGCTTTCAAATATGTGGCTATGGTCTGCTGCAAATCTTTGCCAGTTTGCCAACAAGGACTTGGTCCTTGTTGGCAAACTGGCAAAAAAATAGCTATACAAAACCGGTACGTGTCGAGCCACGCGCAAGGTAGTGTTCCGTAGACCGTACTTGACCTAAGTAATTTTTCTCCAAGGATTTGGTATTTTGTACGAAATTTAACAACTAAACACATTTAATAAGTAGGGTGACTATTACTCTAAAACTAACAGAGCTAACTTAGCCGTAATAGTTTTCCTTTTAATTTCTTTATACATGTGTATCTAGTACAGGCGTGAATTTTTCACATATCCAAAAGCTGGCAGGGGCCCCACTTGACTCTAACAAAAATTAGAAATTTAAAGTATAATTTTACGCAAACGGATCCCTGAATCGAAAAATAGTTTTCACAGACCCGTAATATTTTTGAATGGCCTATCCAACGATACCCCACACCATGGGATACACGAGAAAAAAAAAACACACAACAAACAGACGGACATGGCGATACTATAAGGGTTTCTTGTTGACTACGGAACCCTAAGAACGGGTGATTGTTTGTCCGAAAATTGTTCTCAAGTTAAATTGTTACATCTCTCATGTTAGAGTATTTTATTGAAAAAACTATTTTAATCATCTATACATATAATAAATCTGTAGAAAAGTCATTTTTGTACATTGAAGAAATTGAAACAAAAAATAGCCAGCGTGTGAAAAGATAAGTAACAGAACCCATTTCCATCATTTTTGAAATTTTTGTCTGTTTGTCTGTTTGTTTGTGCGCACATCACGTAAAATCTACGAATTCAATGCTGACAATGTTTATATACAAAAATTATACGCAACTTGAGGATTAACTTAGTTTTTGTTTCATCGAAATCGGTTCACTCTATCAAAAGATATGATTAATTTAGTGAGTTCAAGAAGTAAAATATTACGTTACGCAATTAAGTATAGTACTTGCAACGACATCTTAAGACTAAAAATAGAACTAATGTTGATAGTTGAAATCTAAATCCGATAGATGGCGTTGTGCAAATGACGTCATTTTCTGAATCGCGGTGTTAAGATTTTCCGCGCGAGGATGACGTCCACCGTGTTTACTAGGCAAATTGGGTTTCGTTAGGTGTCTTAAAAGTTCTTGCGTGTGTCGTAAAAGTTCTTTGGTTGCTTGGTTTATCGATTTTCTAAATTGGTCGAAAAAAAAGTATTTGCTTATCTTATTGGTTTCGTTTGGTCAACTTTGGTCATTGGTTTGAAGTACGAAGTAAAGATTGTATTTGATTTACTTCGTAGTTTGAATCCAATAGTGCCAATCGTTATACAGTAAGTTAGTGTTGCCAATTCGTTGAGTCACGACCACGAACAGACGATACGTTGTCACACTAGACTGTTCGACGCACCGATCTTTTAAGTTTGTAGGCTATTCAGTCATAAGTGTTGTTAGTTTTGTTTATTGCTTTAATTTTCCTTGAAAATGCCTCAAAGAAAAAAAACTAACCTTTCGCTGCGTAGCCGAAATGCGAAAAGGATGAGACTTTGTAGGTCTCAGGAATCGGAAGAAGATCGTGAAGCACGGTTATCTGCTAACCGAGAGCACATCGCTCTTTCACGTGAATCGGAAACGTTCACCGAAAGGGAGTCACGTTTAAGTTCACAAAGAACACGGACCGCGACTTTGCGGTCTCAAGAGAGTATCCAGGAACGCGAAGACCGGCTGTCTGCTGATCGGGAGCGCCACTCTCTCTCACGTGAGTCAGAGACATTCACAGAAAGGGAGTCGCGCTTAAGTTCGCAAAGAACTCGGACCGCGACTTTGCGTTCTCAAGAGAATATCCAGGAACGCGAAGTTCGGCTGTCTGCTGATCGGGAGCGCCAGTCTCTCTCACGCGAGTCAGAGACTTTCACAGAAAGGGAGTCGCGCTTAAGTTCGCAAAGAACTCGGACCGCGACTTTGCGTTCTCAAGAGAATATCCAGGAACGCGAAGTTCGGCTGTCTGCTGATCGGGAGCGCCAGTCTCTCTCACGCGAGTCAGAGACTTTCACAGAAAGGGAGTCGCGCTTAAGTTCGCAAAGAACTCGGACCGCGACTTTGCGTTCTCAAGAGAGTATCGAGGAACGCCAAGCACGTCTGTCATCTGACCGAGAGCGACACGCTCTCTCGCGCGAGTCTGAATCTCTCTCCCAAAGAGAAGAACGATTACAAATAGCTAGACATAACTATGTAGGTGTACAAAGAAACAATGAAAGTTATCTTGCATCTGAAAGGGAAAGAATAGATGAACTAAGACGAGCAGAAACAGCAGAACAACGTCAATCTCGCCTAGAAATAGAACGAGCTCGATACCATATGAATAGAGAAACAAATAGCGGAGCTGATGAGTCCATGGAAAATGACGATGCAAATATTTTATTACCTTGGGACAATAGGGAAAAATCAGGGTTCACATATTCGTCTAGAATTAATTATGCTGGCTTTACTTTCGTGGGTGACATGAGAGAAATTTGTAATTTTTGTCATGCTTTGAAATGGAGGAAAGAGACAGATGGAATGTGCTGCTCAAATGGAAAAATTGTTCTTCCAAATTTCCAAGATCCACCACACTTACTTAAAAGTCTCCTGAATGGCGATCATCCCCAGTCGAACCGTTTTTTGGATAATATTCGTTTATATAACAGTGCTTTCCAAATGACTTCCTTTGGGGCAAAACAAATAACGGAAGGACCGTTCATGCCAACCTTCAAAGTACAAGGTCAAGTTTATCACCTTATTGGATCTTTGCTGCCAGAAAATGAACCCAAATTTCTCCAAATTTATTTTGTATCCGATTACACGCAACAGCTCAATGTTAGAAATCACAATTTTCCCCAGCTCAATGCTGAGCTTTTGGGTCAACTTCAAGAATTGCTGCATCACGTTAACCAGTACGTTCGTGAATTCAAAGCTGCATTGGAGTCAATTCCACAAGGCAGCAATGATTTCAAAATTGTTATAAGTGCCGATAGACGTCCTGTGGGTGAACACCGTGGAAGACACAATGCACCCGTCGCAGATGAAGTTGCAGTTGTTTTAGTCGACCAGGAGTGTGAGAGACGTGATATCGTGTTGCGTACACGCGACGATCGCCTTCAACGCATTTTGGAAACCCACCGAGCTTACGACGCCCTGCAATATCCACTAATTTATTGTCATGGTGAAGATGGGTACAATTTTGGGCTGTACCAAGTGAACCCTACTACGAGAGTCACTAATTATCAAAAAAAAAATATCTGCTCAACAATACTATTCCTACCTTTTACAAATAAGGCAAAACAGTTTCGTATATTTGCAACGATTTCTTGGTTTGTTCAGCCAATTTATTGTGGACATGTACGCAAAAATAGAAACTGAACGTTTAGTGTATATTCGCACTAACCAGCGACGGTTACGCGCTGAAGAATACGTGCACTTGCGGGACGCCATGCAATCAGATAATAACGTCGAAAACTTGGGTCGATTGGTTATTTTGCCATCCAGTTTCACAGGCGGTCCGCGGTATATGCACGAACGAACGCAAGATGCTTTTTGTTACGTCCGTAAATACGGCCGGCCGGACCTTTTTATAACATTTACAACAAATCCAAAGTGGACGGAGATTTGCCAGGCACTTCTCACAGGACAGGCGTCATACGACAGACATGACATTATTGCTAGGATTTTTCATTTAAAACTCAAAGTCTTGATTAATCTACTTACAAAGGAGAAAGTTTTCGGTTCAACTCTTTGTTTTATGTATAGCGTCGAGTGGCAAAAGCGTGGTTTACCCCACGCGCACATTCTTCTGTGGCTGGAAGAAAAAATTCGTCCCGATGCTATAGACAGTGTCATAAGTGCAGAATTTCCGGACTATAATGCAGATCCGATTTTGCATGACATAGTAAAAACACATATGGTTCACGGGCCATGTGGCCTCTTAAACAGGGAATCACCGTGCATGAAAGATGGTCAATGCTCAAAAAAATACCCCAGAGCACTGAAAGAACTAACTATGGCTGGGGAAAATGGGTATCCGCAATACCGGCGAAGATCACCGTCACAAGGTGGTTTCACAGCTACTGTCAGATTCCGTGGACAAGAAATAATTCTAAATAATAGTTGGGTGGTACCGTATTCTCCAGTTTTGTCAAACGCTTTTCAAGCACACATTAATGTTGAAATTTGTAATAGCGTCGAATCTATAAAATATATATGTAAATATGTTAATAAAGGTAGTGATCAAGCCATGATAGCACTAAGAAATAACAACCAATTTGATGAAGTGACAAGGTATCAATCTGGCCGATACATAAGCTCTTCGGAGGCAGTTTGGCGCATTTTGAGTTTCCCTATTCATGAAAGGTATCCGCCAGTCATCCATCTTGACGTGCACCTGGAAGGCGGGCAGCGAGTTTACTTTCAGCCAGAAAATGTGGCAGAAAGAATGAACAACCCAAGACAAACCACCTTGCTCGCATTCTTTCGCCTTTGCGAAAGAGACAATTTCGCTAAGTCTCTGTTGTACAATGAAGTGCCACATTATTATACTTATAACAAGCAGCAAGGTGTTTTTAATCGCAGGAGACGTGGAACTGCTGTAGAAGGCGAGTCCGGCATTTTTAAAGAACACGTGATTGGAAGAGTATACACGGTGCACCCAAATAATGCAGAGTGTTATTATTTACGCCTTCTTCTTCACACAGTGCGAGGACCTACTTCTTTTGCTGAGCTCCGCAAAGTGGACGATATAGAATATCCCACATTTCAAGCTGCTTGCCGCGCACGGCATTTATTAGATGGCGATCAGCATTGGGATGATGCTTTAGCCGAAGCATGCGTCAGTGATAGTCCACATCGTTTGCGCCATTTATTTGCCATTTTGTTGACATTTTGTGGCCTATCGGACGCTGGGCAGTTGTGGCAAAAATATAAAGACGCGTTTGCCGAAGATTTTTTGAGACAGCAAAATATAAATAGTGAAACTTCTGACCAAGTACGTGAAAGCTGCCATAATAGGGCTTTGCTGGCTATACAAGATATAGTTACAAGTATAGGAGGGAACCCCCTCAGTCAATACGGCTTGCCGACACCGACAGTTGGTGGGGAACGAATTAATAGGGAGTATACATCTGAAATAAATTACAACCCCGAAGAGTTAGCAGAAATATTGCGAAATGGCTGTTCAAATTTGACGACAGAACAACGTCAAATCTTTGATAGAGTATGCTGTAGTGTAGAACATTCATTAGGAGAAATGCTGTTTTTAAATGCACCTGGTGGAACAGGTAAAACTTTCCTCACTAAAGTTATCTTGGCTCAAATAAGGAGCCAAAACAAAATTGCCCTTGCCGTCGCTTCCTCAGGAATAGCTGCCACTTTATTACCAGGAGGAAAAACTGCACATACAACATTTAAAATACCAATCGACTTGGACCGCACAGAAAACCCTGTTTGCAACGTGTCTCGCAATAGTGATAAAGCAAGGGTTTTACGCGATTGCGCCCTTATCGTTTGGGACGAGTGTACGATGGCAAATCGTAAAGCTGTGGAAGCTGTAGATAGAACGTTGCGAGATATAAGACAAAATGACCGACCGATGGGAGGCTTAACGGTGCTATTCTGTGGAGACTTCAGGCAGACACTCCCTATAATACCCAGAGGAACGAGGGCCGATGAAATAGGTGCCTGTTTAAAGAGCTCTATTTTATGGCGTAGTGTCATATTAACTAATTTGAGCTTTAATATGCGAGCATATTTGGGAGGTGACGCAAACGCGCAGGTTTTCTCAAATTTACTACTTCAAATTGGTAACGGCACATACCCGACTCAAGAAGGAGGTAAAGTAACTTTAGTCGAAAGCCTGTGTTCTTCTGTTGCCTCACAGCAGGAACTCATTTCCTCTGTATACGGAGATCCATCAGAGATCTCGAACCATGACGCTGCTTGGCTATGCCAACGAGCTATTTTGGCACCTCGCAACGACCAAGCAGCAGCAATAAATTCTCAAATATTGGTACATGTTTCTGGAGAAAGTAGGGAATATTTATCTATTAACACGGTTTTAGAAGAAGGAGATGCCACCCACTATCCAGTAGAGTTTTTAGACTCTCTAAATACACCAGGTCTTCCAGCACACAAAATTTATTTAAAAGTCGGAGTACCAATCATTCTACTCAGAAATTTAAGCCCACCAAAACTATGCAATGGAACTCGGTTGAGAGTAACAAATCTCCAACGAAATGTCATCGAAGCCGAAATCTTAACAGGTTGCGGCTCCGGTGATGTTGTTTTCATTCCCAGGATACCCATTATCCCCAATAATTTTCCGTTTACTTTCAAACGTGTGCAATTTCCTGTAAGCCTCTGTTACGCTATGACTATTAATAAAGCCCAAGGCCAGACGTTATCCGTTGCGGGTGTAGACCTTACTTTTGATTGTTTTTCACACGGCCAACTCTATGTTTCTCTATCACGTGTTAGCAACCCAAACAACCTTTTTGTATATGCTCCGGGTAATTCCACCGCTAACATAGTATATAGAGAAGCATTAACGTAATCAACTATACCAAAGTCAGGACTCTTATCTAAATCATCAAAAAGGTGATATACTCTTATCTAAACGACGTTGTTTTGTTCTCGACAACCACGCGAACGAAGTCGCGGGCACAGCTAGTTCAAATTATCTGTGATGAAATTTTTTGTAGCCGTGGAAAAAAGATTTAAAATAAAATATGTCTGCAAATACTGACCCCTTGCTCGATAGATGGCGTTGGGATCGGGTTAGATCGCGCTATGGTTTCGTTACCGCGGAAACATGACTACCGCGAGAGCGCGCTGTTCAAGTTGCCATCAGGAGGGTCTTAACTGACTCGACTGAACAGCGAATGATGATTCAGGAGATGATCCCAGTGATTATAATCCGTTCGCTTGTTTCTCAACTATCGCAGAGATTCGAGACGAATAACTGACGCTGTTTTTTGGCCCTTTTGATCCAACTTCTGAAATAGGAGGAGCTTTCTCAATTCGATTCAGCGGAATATTTTATTTCGCCCATTACTCTACAAGGCTCGGTTACACTTACACCTTCCGATTTCATGGGACCCAATTTAGGAACAATCTAAGTAGGAAGCTAGCGATTACACTATCCTAAATCGGTATTGTTGGCAACTCTTACAAATTCAAGCCCCTGGACAGAATAACAAAAGTCGCTAGAAAGTCTCTAAAACTGATTCTACCATGCGCGGACCAAAAAAGAAAAAGAGCGGACTCAGATTTTTTTTCTGGGAAAGGGACCTTGGGAAACGTAGTGATGCGATTACACTATCCTAAATCGTACACAATTTAGGAAGTCAAATCGGGACCTCCCAATCTCACTAAATCGAACACTAACTGCTATTACACCTTCCTGTTCCCTAAATTGGGTCCTTTGAAATCGGAAGGTGTAATTGAGCCAAAGAGAAGAGCTGATAGACCGATTTCGTCTAAGAACACGACTCACCACTGCAGGCCGGGGGACGGAGAAAATACAGCGGTTGTGATTGGTCGATGCACAAGGTCAGGCCGAATGTTCCAAACATAATGATGCACAAGTCAATTTTACAACAATAATATCGATTACGGTATAATCAATGTCTATAACACTTACACTACATGTTTTTAAACTCTAGTGATAGTGTTAACTGGGTGGTGGGTGCAAAAAAAACGTTGACGTAACACCATAGATTTTATTTTAAGTACGTGACACACATTTTTCTCTAAAAATTAAAAATATTCAACTGAAATATGGATATAATAAAACATACCAAAACAGGCAAAAACAGTGTCGGTGTTGCTAAACTAAATAGACGGCGTCAGTTCTTACCAGTTTTAAAGCAATCCGCTGTGAAATGCCTTTAACAAACAGCGCTATATTTTTTTGGAAACAATTTTTTCCCCTGTGAACTGCATTAATTAATCCACTTTTCTTACAGTATAATTTAATTTCGAAGCATTTTTTAATTTTGTACCATAGGGCATATAATGTAACTGCTTTTTATTTCATTTTTTTGACATAAACGAGCATGGCAGTTGAGAGTTTGTCATGCTCACTGAAATGTCTCGCTGATGGTGGCGCGTGTGTTGGGTCATTCGGTTCCCTTCAATATGGTTGAGCTGAGTGGTGCTGATCCACGCGTCATGTTCGTGAACGGGCGACGTCAGTTGAGACTGGTCATCTCAACTGCCACTGGCTTATTTTAATCTTTCTTTTTTATGAATTGTTTATTTAACATTGTTCTCATATAATAGAAGCAACAAGACATATACATATATGTCTTATAATACATAACATGGTTTAAAATAATAACCAGGATTTTGTAATAAATAACTTGGTTTAAAAGAGAGTCCATGGAGTTTCTTGCAGGTTCTTCTCCATAGAGATTTACGCCTTGGAATGTGCAAGTAGCTTCATCTTTTTGACTGACCGACTTATTGACAATTCAAAAGTGCCTGTAAATGTTTTATTAGAAATAAATGCTTTGAATTTGTATTTATTGTAAAAAAGTATTTTATTTGTAAAAAAGCTTTTTGTATTTCTGGATGCTCCAAATCATCAAAAAAATATGTCATAAATGAAATGGCGTAAAATTATGTTGCGTTTCTGTTTTAGGTAGTACTGTGCCGTGGTTACGTGCAAAACGAAAAAAAAAAAGATAAACGCGGTAAAAAATCATGTGAAATCATTTCAAAAGCATTTAGAAATGACTAATAATATTATAAACATTGGAAATTTAAGTCTGGGTAACACTGCCTCATTCACCGACCAATTTTCGCTTCAACTTCTAAAACATGGTCGGACTCTAAGAGCTTTGGCCTTTCAACATGATTTGATCACGCTGTCGATCATTGTTAATGGGACAGAACCTTTATTTTATCATACTATTCCAAACAATTCGTCTTGTTTACTTTTAATGGTAGCACGATGACAGACTCTTTTTCTATCCACAGGGTGTCTCTGCTGTCAGCTTGGTGCTGCCCCAGTTCCTGCACGCTCGATATAGGTTTTACGAATTTGATACGTATCGTGTTTGTTGTGATTCCCTTCTTTGTAGTTGTTAGGCTTTGTTACCTTTACCCACTTGTGGTTTCTGTCTTCCTCTTCCTTTTGTCCGATCAGCAGCATGAGTTATTTGAGGACCGTTCGCCTTGGTATGCGGCGCGGTCACCAAGCGTTTTCTGACCCACTCGGTGGTATGATCAGTAGCCACATCAGCTAGGCTGGAGTACTTATAATTTTTATTAATTTAAATCAGTCTTACCCTGTCTACATTAGTGACTTCAAAGTAGACGTCATCTCGTAGGGCTGCGAAGGTGGTAATAGAGCGATGAGCTGCGGGCTTCGCCTCGGACACCAGCGCTTTCAGCGGTAGGTTCGCCGCCGCTGCTTCTGACGCGGTAACTAGGCCGTCTGTAGGTCTAGGGGCGAGAAGATACCATAATATTATCTACAGCATGTAACAAAAACCCTGTCCGATCCTGAAGGGTATTATTTGGTATCGTACTGCGTACACATATACGTAATGATTTAATGGATACGAGAGTATTATTTTTCTCCAATAAAAATAATTAATTTAAAAAAAAAGATAACTTATCAAAGGCAACACTGAGCGCTCGACGAAGTCCTTTGTTAAAGAGTGCCTACAGCGCGGCTAGTGCAGGGCGGCATCGTTTGAAATAAAAATAGTTACAAAATTTATTAAAAGAAATTCATTAAATTCAGCACACATTCATTGTGCGTACAGCTGCATACCGCTAGGGAGTGGAATTGCCTGCCGGAGTTTGCCTGTGTTTCTTGATAGCTACAACCTGGGAGTCTTTAAGTCAAGAGTGAATAGGATACTTCTAGGCAAGCGTGCTCTATCTTCAACCGCATCACCGCTTACCATCAGGTGAGATTGCGGTTAAACGCGTGCCTATGTAAAAACAATAAAAAAAAGAGTGGCTCTCCGGGAGTGCCGACAGAAGTGAAAACTTGAAGAAAAAATACCCAACACGCCTAAAGAAGTTTTCACTTCAATCCGCTACGTGTCGGTGTCGGTGGCGAGTTCAATTGTTTTTCACATCTCAAAAATGCCCAACGTGACTAGAGAAATTTTCAATTCAATCCGCTACGCGATGCATACGACGCGCAGCGTCGTATCACTCGTAGCGGGTCGGTGTCGCGCGAGTTCAATAGTTTTTTCCCCATCTCAAAAATGCCCAACGCGCCTAAAGAAGTTTTCACTTAAAAAAAATTTTCGTGCCATTCGATTCTCAGATCTGTTTCTTGTATGGGGTTGGGATACCCAGGTTGGAGTACTAAAAAAGTCAAAAATTGCAAAAAAACTTTTCACAAACATTTTGTATGACAATTTTACATAATATTTTGATGTCAATTGATCCTGTTATACAGAAGTTTTTGTTCAGTATTAGAACTGAACAAAAACTTCTGTTGGACCAACCATCGTAGGAGTACCTACCTACTAAAAAGTCAGAAATCGAAAAAAGTATTCTCATACATTTCGTAGGAAATCATTGCAGTCTTAGGAAAGAATTTGTGAAACTGAAATAAAAAAAATAAATAAAAGACAAATGATCACAGGTAAACGGTAAGTATGTAATTTTACACTGTATAGTATAAAAAATATCTAGAAATCACATTTTTTTTTTGAGCGATTTCAGACTTATATGACTCCAACGATGGATGGTCCGATAGAAGTTTTTAGTTTTTGATCAGTATTATAAACAGGATCGATTGACAGCAAAATAATTTTTATGTACAATTTTCCAACATCAACCCTTGTTGAAACTATACCTGACAAATCGACATCTCTCTTCTCCTAGTTTTTCGGCAACGGCGCGCATGTTGTCCCAATCGCCCCATAGACATAACTTTTGATACGCTTCGAGAGTGGGCAATACTATGGGCGGTAAGCTGCAGTTGCTCAGCCAGATAAGTGTTCCTACAACAACTTAATTGTTAATACTGGTACTTTAATATTTATTGGCTCATTGGTAGAGAGGTCACAAAAAACATGAACATGCGGTTGTAGAATTGGATTAATATGTATAGTACGAGTACGTCGACTTTCATTTTTTTGTGGTTGTCGCCTTATTGTATTTTCATTACTGTCATGAATCAATTCACGTAAGAATTATCAAAATCGGCCCACGAGTTTGGTCGGTAAAGTGCCACAAAGGAACAAACATACATACAAAGGCTGATAAACACATTACCCTTCCTTGCGCAGTCGGGTAAAAAGTAAGTTGCGTGCCTGGGTTTGAAACCAAGACATACAATAGATAAGTTGGGGCCGTTACCACTGCTTAGTTAATGGCAAAAGGATTGGAGTAACAACAGGGGCGGATCCAGGTTTTTTTTCTGGGAGGGGCACAAGGGGCAGACACACAGTGTTTTATAAAGCACACTTTGAAAAAAAAAAGTCGTATACAGAGTGGTGATGACAATACGACATTAAATTAAACCTCGCATACCTCAAGACGTTCTCAGTCTACATACAAAAAATCATTTGAATATATCCAGTAGTTTAGTAACAGGAAATTATTTTCGATTTTTAACATTTGCTACATGATGTATCTGATAATAGGGAAACACTGTCAGGTTAACGACCCACATCGGTATAAACATCAAAACATTAAAGCCACGTTGCCAACTCGCTACTTTAACACTTTCGCCAAATTAGTATTTTCATCTGATTTAGTGAAAATTATACCTTAACTCTGAGTAATAAGAGTCATCAGAGTTGGATAAGAAAGTGACGAATGCGGAAATTGCAATGCACTCATAATATTAATAAAAAATTTAGTGTGTGCGAAAGAGATAAATCTAGTTTCGTTTGTTACTTCGCTTTCTTGAAGAAATTTGCTACAACAAATTTATGTTAGTGTGTCGTCGGCCGCCGCGATCCTGTGACGAGTCACGCGTCCTCAGATGCCGCTAACTTTCGTTCGCGCCGCGCGCCCGCCTTGTTGAGGGACTTCCCCGCCGCTCGTGTTTTTTGTAAATTCATTTACGACGGTATTAGTGCGAAATTGGACGCTTTATTTTGGTGACAGGACACGTAACGTTTTAATAGGTATTTAGTTAAACAGTGAGTGAATTGTGCGAAATTAGACGCTTAGTTTTTATTGTTTTCGTGTTTTTTTTTAACGCAACCCAACGTGTAGTTCAGGTGTTGACCATACAACTATTCTTAAATTTTAAAACGCGACAAACGGAAGCCGTATAAATACAAGAAATTGCATGCATTGTTACCTAGAGACAAACCAGTTAGGTAAAACTTCTGTCGCTGGATTGAAAATAAACATTTCGAGAATCCGGATTTCTTGTACAATGTGATGTGGACTGATGAAAGTACATTTACAAGGAACGGTTTATGGAACAGACAGAATATTCGTTACTGGAGCCGCGTGAATCCGCGTCTAGGACGGGAGAATTCGCACCAGTACAGATTTGCTGCCAATGTTTGGGCTGGCATTGGTTTGCAGCTGTGATTCTGTGCTAAATAATCTGTGATTTAGTGTAATTTTACTGAGCATTAATCCATAATTAAAAGCCAAAAAATCAAGTCACTACAGGACCGCGCGTTGTTGCCGCTCTTACGACAGGTTAGTGAACTCATATTTATAAGTGGTGTTCTATTTCGTTTCTAGTTTTATGCCATTTAGTTTGTTTGAAATTTTTATTTTTTTATTTTCGATGTTAGGATATTTTTGATAGCTTAAACTTATTCTTATAAACTAGTATTGTCCGTGTTTTCATTTATTGTCGTATTGTCTTCTCCACCCTGTATATCTGGATCCAACAATGTTACGAAGTTCATTTGTGCTCTAAAATACTCAGCATAAGAGACGCCATCAATGCAGCTAACAAAATATTCTTTATCATGCTTAGTTTAAGCGTAATTAAAGAAAAGGTAGTTAGTTAGTGATAGCGTGACGGCTGACAGAACCGAATGGAAGAAAAAAACGTGTTGTGCCGACCCAAGTAACATGGGATAAGGGCAGGAAGATGATGATGAGTTCAAGCGTAGTTAATTTTTTTCTAGATATCGAGATGGAAATTGGTCGATATTAAAAAAAATATTAAGTACTCAAAAAACTAGACTTCGTAGCTATAGGGATACGAAATCTTGCATTTAAATGATTATTTCTATCAGACTTTTTAATAAAAATGAGATGTCCGAAAAATGGGCTTCATAAAACACTGAGACAGGTAAAAATAACTGTTAAAAATAAACTTGTAATATTTATATAAAGGTTTATTAAAGTACGAATACAATAGAAAAGTTACAAGTTTATTATACAGCATGTAACAAAAACCCTGTCCGATCCAGTTAAGGCGTATTCCTGGTTTAACATACGTACTAGAAAAAAAAGTAAAAAAAAAAAATGTAACTCATAAGTTACAGATTTTTTTATTTTTATAAAATTGCGAAGTTTAACACTAAATGTGGCAAATTTTCATAAGTTGACAACATTCCACCGACCGGCGAAGTCTTTTCATTTTTATCTATTTTTATTTCAAAGGATACCACCTTGCACTAGCCGTGTTTAAAGAACCAAGGATCAAAAAGACCGTCTCGCTCAGACGGCTTCGTTGACCGAAACTGTAGGTGAACTTTGTCGAGCGCTCAGTTGTTGCCTTTGATAAGTTTTTCTTTTATTTTAATATTAATTATTTTCAATGGGGAAAAATAATAATCTCGTCTCCATTAAATGATTACGTATATGTGTACGCAGTACGATACCAAATAATACCCTTCAGGATCGGACAGGGTTTTTGTTCCGACCGCGCCGCTATTCCAGCCCGAAACGGACAAGAGTTTCACTAATGTTCTTCCTGTTATTTTATTCATATATTTTTACAACTCGGATAATTTGATTTGTATGTATTGTGATGGAAATTCCACAACCGTCTGGGGAGGGCACGTGTCCCTGTGCCCCCCCTAAATCCGCCCTTGAGTAACAACATTATTGGTGGAATGTGGATGTGATAAATGGCTGATTACTTTCGAGAAATAGAGGAGCATTTTCAAGCAGTTATGTTGTCCTAAAAATATTCACACACATCCATAAAATTTTGAAAGAAATAGTTTCCAAATATATTTACCAGGAATTTTCTGAGCAGCTAAATGTAATACATCTTGTATGGTTGGTACAAGTATGGCTTGATCACTACGGCTAACCTTCGGTGCTCGACATGAGAACAGGCCTGCTGCATGGAGCCCGTGGGCTTCTGCCTCATCCTCTCTCCCTGCTTGTACCTTACGGTAACCTACCACTTTATCTAGAGAGTTTTTTAAAGGGAAGTATAATACTGTGTGGTCTGGTGAAACTCTTACGTCTGATAATATTTTGTTGGCTTCTGGATGAAACTGTAATAAAAAAAGGTAATATTATTATTACAACTAATCCGGCAGTATTAAAAACCTGGGGGTGCCGGATTATTGGAATGTTCGGATTACAGGATTGTTTAGAAAAAATCATGATAATTAAAAGGAAGCATTTAAGAATGTCCTAATCTTAAAAGAGACCATGTAGGAAGGGGGAGGCCAAGGTCGTGGGTGCTAATGGATGTGCCGAAGTACTGAAGTGATGATTAGCGAGACTCTACTGTACTAGATTTATTTGGATTATTGGCATACACCTTTTTATTAGGTCAGGGATGATTGTCAATGATTGTGTTGTGGATGTTCTTATCATTCATTTACATTTTATTATTTCAATCCTTGCAGATTAGATAGTGAAAATTAGGTAAGTCTCTATCTACTCACCTAATTTTCACTATCTATCAATGTTAACGAATAATCTTTCTAAATCTACAAATACAAATTTAGGTATAGCACACGGGATTATATTTTAATTAGTTTCTATCAGTAGCTTCGCCCACATGGAATTAGTACTTCGACCATTAATAAATTACAGCTTATGTGCTATTCCAGACTTGATTACTATCTCTGTGCCAATTTCATCTATCTGTTCAGCCGTTCTGCCCCCTTAGCCAAAATACATTTCTGTTAACGCTAACGCTTCGTGCAAAATGTATGGCAAAGACATTATTGGGCGTGAGTCACGTGACAGTTCTCTGTCTAACGCTTCATGCAAAACGTCATTGCCATACATTTTGCACGAAGCGTTAGCGTTAATGTTAACGGAAAAGTATTTTGTCTAACCCCCTGGTGTGATAGAGTAACAAATATCCACCTGTCCACCCGTCCAAACTACTCCAAACTTTCGCATTTATAATATTAGTAGGATTTCATGCACAAGATATAAAATACTCACAGGAAATTCAAATAGCCTAAATAGATCTAACAGTTGTGTTTCATTTAATTGTGTTAAAACTGTTGTGTCCTTTGCTATAGTTTGCCAATCTTTCTGAAATTCTTCTGACTGCTTTTGACATTTATCAATGAAGTCTTTGATTGTGGCTTCAACTTTAGCTTTTTTGACCAGTCTCTCTAATATATGCCAATCCCCATGTACGTTGCACTTGGGGCACAGAAAGTATCCTGAAAAAAAAAAGTGATGTAAAATTTGTTTAAATACTTTTTTCTCTTTCCTAAAGCTGTCCTAGGACATTCAGCAAAAACTTGATGTTGGTTAGTGATTTGCATGGTATATGGAGCCACTTCTGCATCAGCTCATTTATGCTGTTAGGTTTTAGGCCTCTTTCCAGTCTTATGACGTTAACTGGATTAGACGTAAGTTCCATAGCCAGTTCATTTGGGTGGATTTTTAGTCTGGTGGAGCAGATGCTTGGTATGAAGATGGCTTTTTAAAATTCTTTGTCATAACAAAGAATTCCAAACAAGAAGATCTCCTCGGTTAATTTACAGCGCAGCATAAAGGTATATGTTTTAATAATAAAAACAAATAAATCTGATATCAGCTGATACGGAAGATATGAATGCAGCTACTAACAACAAACTGCAACACACACCATGTTTTTGCCAAATAAGTCATTACTCCTTGAACAACGAATTCTTTTAGTGCTCATGATCTTTCAGGTTCTATTACGTTATTTTGTACCTAGCGATGATCACACGTACTTCATTCAAATAAACATTTTTTATTTCGAGGTTATGTTTACAATATTTCAATGTTGTTACTAACCTGTAGTTTTGTTCACATACACTTTGCTATCGGCACATTTCTGGTCTCCAGAGCATATGGAACACTTGGTGGTGAGTGCTGTGAACCCATCTTGTACGGCTAAACCTTTTTGTCGTAATAGTTTTCGGATATCGGTTGTAGTTATCTTTGGTATATCATTTAGCCCTACATTGTGTATTTTTCTATGATTACATGCACAACTATGACCATTTATGAAAGACTTTATGGTGCTGTGTCTAGAAAGTTTAATATAATTTAGCATTCTAAAAAAAACTGTTGTAAAACTTACTACGCGATAATCATAACAACCTAAAATAAAAAACTAGTTTTTGACAGCTGACAGGAAAACAATTTTTATTTTTTTTATTTACCCCGAAGGGAAGGCTCTTTTGACCATATTGCCTAGTCTTACGTCGTGTATTTTATTTTTTATTTTTCCAAAATGCAGGTGTAACACATTCTAATATTTTTTGCAGTATTTAGCAACAAATGTATCGAGTTAGCCTTCCCGGCAAACTTCGCTGAGGTAGTCAATACTACAATAAAATTCTCAGCTCCATTTTACCGAGCTCGCGCCTGTTTCAATGATTTCACATATTTTCCAGTTGCGTAGACACTTGAGACACATAACTACACCAATTTTACATAACAATATCCACTAGGATTCAATAAGCGAATAATTAAAACAGCCACTGAACTTCACTCGAGAAAATCCCGCCAAAAACATGTACGTGACTACCGCAGGACCACCAACGCCAATCGCTTCCATATTTGGTAAATAATCAGTACAGAATTAGTACCTTAGTAGTTTTTGAGAAAATCGACTTTGAAGGTGGTCCGGTGGTATTCACGCTCCGTTCAGTAGGACCACCATGAGCGCCGAACAAGGGGGCATGCTACAGCAATTCTAAGTATACAAATAATTAGTACCCATTTATGTGATTCATATCGTAAAAAAATCAGAACTGAAACATTTGTATTTACCGAGAAATCAACGATGATTACTTATGCGCGCTCGTTCAGCAGGACCACGACTTTCAGTGTTGATTAAAAGTTTGAGGAGCTTGTCGCTTTCCTCAAACCTACATAGAAAATTAGTGCCCTGCAAGATAAAATTAGTAGCCAAAATTAGTACTCCAGTAGTTTACGAGATATACCATGCCATTGGTGGGGTGGCGGTACTCACGGTGTTACATTTTCATTTCAAGATTTCTCTATTAAAAACTCCGTGATTTTTTCCCAAATTTATACAAAAATTAGTTCCCCTAAAGCAGTTATAGTGGTCAAACAATTGCACGGTGAAATATCTATAGTATACTTTTTGTATGAACTGATCCATGCTTGGCCGTGCCCCGGATGTGCCACGGCCGGGGCCCGGTGGCGGCACGATGACAGCCCGGTGTAGCATGAATGACTAGTCCGGTGGACGTGCCCCGGCCGGAGCACGGCCGAGGCCCGGTGTAACGTGAATCATCCTTTAATCTCCGCGTATAACCCGACCAAATTAAATTGTCAATGGTATTGAACTTACTTATTTATAAAGTGTATCATCTATGATTGAACTGTTAAATGGATGTACACTCGTGCACATAAATTTATGGATGTCGGAATAGTAACAAACAGTTCAATATCTATAGTTTTTATACAAACTGTGTACCCTAGGTATATATTAAAAATAACCAATCGTTACCCACGTCCTGTTATACCTTTGTTAATGACGTAGCTCGGTAGCTACTGGAATAATTATTTTTCTGTATTGTAAGTCTTCTGTGTTTTTATGGATAACAAATATGGAAGCGATTGGCGTTGGTGGTCCTGCGGTAGTCACGTACATGCCAAAAACTTCCAGAAAAACAAAACAAATGTTACTACTTTTTACGCATCAAGAAATGAAAAAAAAAAAAGTAGCATTCAGAATTTTTGCCACCTGCTAATTTCCAATACAACCTTAAATAAGCTGGTACGTACTTATTTATAAAGTGTATAATCTATGCTGGTACGGTATCTAGTAACCCCCAGTAACCCCGTGCCGCAAGGACTGTGCACAAGATTTTTAATTTCCCCGATTGAGCGCATGATGTAGAAGTAGACCTCATTCGGTAAGTTTCAGGATTGTTTATTTTTTTATTAGTCTATCTTGTTCGCCAAAAACGTTTTATAAATTTTAAAATCATTAACTCCGATAAGGTTATTGAGTTACGTCGCCACCTTTACTAATAAATAGTAAGGTTTTTCAATAAATAAAACAACAATCATCTAAATTCTCCTTTTAGTAAACATAAATGTCAAACTATTTACATTTAACTTAAAACTAGTGGTTGTGAGTTCAAACTAATTGTACTAATAAAATAGGTACATCCAACATGTTGCGTTACTAAACATTTATGACCACTGAATAATATTACAAAAGCCGACAGTGATAAAGCCTCGTTATTCATAGAATAAAAGTTGTGCAACATTCTATGCTGTGTTGCCTCAACATGATAAATACTAGCAACACAAAAACATGTTACTAAGACAATGTTGCGCAACTGTTCACTTTTTTAGGCTCAAGTCTAGAATTGCCAAATTAATATCAACAACAACAAGCCCAAATCAAACTAAAGAACTCACAAAATAAGATCTGTCTTAGAATAAAAATAAATACAATTGTAATTTTCCCACACTTTGATTTACGTGGAAAATACGCACTAAAATATGCAGTAGAATCAAGACTGCGTTGATAAAATATCTTGATTTTCTTTCATTACACTCATAAAGTGTTCGTCTATGAAAATAGGTACATTTATTATGCTAGGACTACACAATACATCACTCAATTAATTACAATGTATTTCCACGCTGATTTTGTATAAATATATAATTTTTGTTAACTGCTCTTTTTATCGAATCTCTTTTTAATTTCGGTATAATGATACATGCACGTTATCGATTTTTGATGAGGAATATATAATGTAGTTCTAGTATTACCACAGAAGGCATAAAATTGTTATTACTTCAGTGGTTTTTGCCACCGATTTCTGAAAGCCAAAATTAACCCTGTTGTCAAATCACACGCTAAGTAAGATGATTGACTGTTGTTATTTCCGACAGCCAATCAGAATAGCTAAGCCTAGGATCACAGAGTATTGTATTGCACGTTTTTTGTAGTATAATGCTGGGATCCAACGGCAACATCAACAACGTGTTATGCCGTGAGACTTTGTGATTCCTGCATTACACTGAAAAAAAAGTACAGTACAATGCCGTGTGAACCCAGCCTGACGTAAAATTTGACTTAATTAATCTGCCTATCAGAAACCGGGTTAGCCTAATAATATTCTTAAATAAGTAGCCGTCTATGTGTTATCGTGTATGGACGGCATATCACATTTGAATGGTGTTGTAACGAATGCAATAGTCGTGTCTGCATTGACTGAAGTTATCTCACAGATCTTTTTCGATAAAGAAGTAAAAGATATTTTATTTTTAAGGTGATACATATGTGTATAGGTGAATACCATTTCTATTGAAATTTAAAAGGGAAGAGAACAGACAGACATCAATTTATTAGATACATTGTGCATCTCAGTCAATGAAGACAGGACATGAATATTAGCTCTTTGTTTTTGGTCCATTTTTAGGCAATCTTCGCAATTAGCATAGGCGTTTGTCATCACGTTAACGAAGAAACTTGCGCTTTCGCCGCGTAAATGTGTTGATACGCGTTACTGTCAGTGCAGACTCACCTGCAAACTACTCGAACAGTTTGCATTCATTTAGCGATACTAAACTAAATAACTGGAATAAAGTTCAAAATAAAAGAGACTCCCACTGGCGTCCATCAAGCCGATAGAAGTTGTCATTCAGTTCATTATCAATTGAACAATGAAAACTGCCTGAGAAGTTTGGAATTGTAACTACGATTACGAACGCCTCCGCTTAGTGTGAAAACACTGCTATTCATAATGTGACGATTGTGTAGGGAGTATGACGGTAGGATGTCAACGACTCATCTACAAACAATATTGAAGGTTTTATGAAGGCTTTAGTAACTGTAAGCGTCAAACTTAAAGGCGGCTGTTAAGTGCGTTAATCGCTGCACAGTATCCACTAGTCATCAGTTGTTACATGAATTTGATACAGGGCAGCAACTCTCCTCGTGTTCAAGAATATTTCTAATATGGCGACTGATACTGATGACTTAGCAGGTATTGCACCAGTGGGACCTGTTGGTGCTGTTGCATGGCCATCATCTGTTGGCGTATGCGCTGTTGATACTGCGAGTTGTTCCAAACCGTTATTAAGTCTAAACCGTACTGTTTAGTTCTAATATGGCAGTTGATACTGCTGCGGTACCTGTTGCTGTTGTTACATGGCCAGAATATTGTGGCGCATGCGCTGTTGGTACAACGAGCTGTTCCGAGCCGTCATTAAGTCTGAACCGTACTGTTTAGTACTAATATGGCGGTTGATATTGCTGTCTCTGCAGATGTTGCACCAGCGGGCCCTGCTGTTGCTGTTGCTGCATGGCCAGCATCTGCTGCCGCATGCGCTGTTGGTTCATCTGCTGTTGGTACTGCGAACTCTGCTGGTTCTGCATACCACGGGGGTACGGGGGTGCTGGGCCGCCCATGCCGCCCATTGTCACGTTTGGTGCTTGCTGTAAGGAGGAAGTTTTTGTTACCATACTTGCTATATAGAAGGATCATTTGAAATTCAAACCTTAATTAAACCCCAGGGAATAAATTAGGCAAGTCCAAGATAAGAGAATTACAGGCATCGGTGAGGGAAAACATAGAGAGGAATCCTTCCTCCTCCTTGAATGCCTTCTCTGTATGGGAACAGACCTTTACCCTGCCGTGGGAAAGTCACAGGTTGGTATTATTTAAGTCCAATTTGTAAAGTAATTCTTCATACCTGCATGTAAGGTGGACGAGCGTTTTGCCTTTGCTGGGCCAGATATGCTTCTTGGCTTGCCCGACTACCCATCATGTTCTAAAAGAATAAAAAAATATATGAAAGTCACTAAAAAACAAACTAATCTCATTTGAAAGCTTGATATTTTATAATCGATTTAATTCCAGAGGGCGAAATTACTCAAGCGTATTCTGTTGTTTCATACCCAATAAATATAACTTTCTCAATTTAAATGTGATGAAATCTATAAGTCCGTGATTAGACATGTCGTACTGTATGGGTCAGAATGTTGGGCTGTGCAAAAGACGGATGAAAAAAGATTGCATGTGGCTGAGATGAGAATGTTAAGATGGATGTGTGGAGTAACGAGAATGGATAAAGTGAGAAATGAGTACATAAGAGGTAGTTTAAAGGTGGCGCCAGTCACATGAATATAAATGTGGATGGAGAGGGAGACGGAGGCCAAATAAATGATGGATGGATTGTGTGAGGTGTGATATGATAGAAAAGGTTAGTGATAGCGTGACGGCTGACAGGACAGAATGGAAGAAAAAAAATCTTTTTTACAAAAAAGACAACAGACTTAAAAAAAAAAAAACACTAAAAATTAAAAAATAACTTTAATTTCGGAAGTCGGTGTTAGTATTTTACTTCTTCGTTATTTGACACCGACTTCCGAAATTAAAGTTATTTTTTAAGTTTTATTTCTTTTTTTTTTTTTTTGGAAGTCTGTTGTTTTTTTTGTAAAAAAGATTTTTATTTTTCACTTTTTAGTTGTTATACCCTAGAACTAAAAACCCCAATAACGTGGAACGTGGAATTTAAACATTTGGAGAACACTAAAACGTCATCGAGGTAAACGTATTTTTCGTTTTTGTTCAGTTTCTCAAAAAGCGCTGCAGCAATTTTGATAAAATTTATATGGGACTACCTCGGGTGTATATACTTTCGGATAAAAGAAGAATTTTGAAAATCGGCCCACAACTGACGGAGAAATCGGCGGACATACATAAAAAAAAAACATACATACAGCCGAACATAGAACCTTTTTCGAAAGTCGGTTAAAAAACGTGTTGCGTCGACCCCAAGTAACATCGGATAAGGGCAGGAAGATTATGAATTTCAATGTGAGTAAAGAGTTGATCCTACAGTAAAAATTGTTCATATTCTTGAGTAATTTCACACCTTAGAGGATTGCTAGTTCAAAAAAAGCTGGAAAATTTGTCAATACCTGTTGGAATGTCTGTTGTCCAGGAAATCCTCCCATAGAATTACCGCCCTGCGGTCCCATAGACGCGGCTTGGCTGTTCATGGCGGACATGCCACCACCTTGCCCCATCTGACCCATTTGCCCCATAGGCTGGCCCATTTGCCCCATGCCCTGGCTCATCTGTCCCATTGACTGTGGCATCTGTGTCGGCTGACCGACGCCCTGACTCATTTGACCGACGCTCTGTCCGATGGAGTTCACACCCTGGCTCATCGGGTTCACTTGTTGGCCCATTTGGTTGACGCTTTGGCCCATACCCTGAAAGATGGCGACATGAGTTTGATTAGAGGTGATTACTGCGAGACTGCGTGAGGTGCGAGTAAAAAGAAGGCAAGGTAACAAACTTTCTTAACTATGTTTTTTTAGGAATCCGTACCCGAAGGGTAACCAACGGGTACCCTATTACTATGCCTCCGCTGTCTCTACTAGAAACGTGTTTTTCTTGGCCTTTTTTGCTCTTAATAATGGCGATAGGTAGACAGTTGAAATTTTCACAGAATGAGTATTTCTGTTGCTGCTATAACAACAAATAATAAAAATAATAATAAATTAAAAATTAAAGGGGCTTCCATACAAACGTGATTTTTCAGCTTATGGTACGGAACCCTTCGTATGCGAGTCCGACTCGCACTTGGCCGGTTTGTTTTACATGTGTGAGACTTTTGTGAACCAAACGAAGATTCCTATAAATGTGAATCTTGCGGCAACGATTCGGCCTAGCCAAAGACAGGATTTGACAAAAGAAAAAACTTTTTTACATAAGTAAGGTGTTTCTAGTTTTGTTTCTTCGTTATTTGACACCGACTTCCGAAATAAGGTTATATTGCATTTTTTTTGGAAGTCGGTTGTATTTTTTTGTAAAAACGTTTTTTGTCACTTTTTAGTAGTTCTAAAAGTAAATAGTAAAGTTATGCCCGAGTTCATAATAGTAATATAAATTAGGGTGTATCAGGGTGAACAATACAAATCTGTGTACCCCTTCGCCTTCGGAGCGTATTCAGCGTGATGTTATGTTGTGAAATGGTGTAAACAATAAACAGACATGCGATTGCAGACATTCCGGAAGTTTTACTATCATTTATTGAAGAGTTCCATTGAATATCTCCGAAGTTGTTCATCAGATCTTCACCAAATTTAAATGGGACCCCTTGGAAAGCATAACCCTTCAACAAAAAAAAAAATCAAATCGGTCCAGGCGTCTTCGAGTAATCGGGGGAACATACATAAAAATTAAACACTCCGACGAATTGTTAACCTCCTCCTTTTTGTAGTTTGGTTAAAAACTATGAGGAATATAACTTAAATACTACTAGCCCGCGCCATTATAGAAACTTATTAAAAATAGAGGCCATACAAAGGAACATAATATGTTCCTTACGAATTAGGTGCGCTGTGCTTGGGCACCTAATTCGTAATGATTAGCATCGCCATACCTGGTTCATCATCTGCTGTTGCCCGCCCTGCATCATCTGCTGCCCATAGCCTCCATACCCCTGCTGCATGCCCGCATACTGTCCGCCGAACATCTGCCCTCCCATGCCGCCCATCTGCCCGCCCGCCATCTGCCCTGCTCCCATCTGCCCAGCGCCCATCTGACTGGCGGCCATTTGACCGCCTCCCATTTGACCTGGCATTTGAACTCCGCCCATTTGGCCCATTGGCCCCATGCCACCCATACCACTCATTGGGTTCATTTGTCTGAAAATTTAGGAATTAATGTGTAAGTAGTCTCACTGAAATATCATTTCAGAAGAGGAGATCGTAAAATAACCAAAGAGAGGGAAGGTTAGTTCTTAACTATCATAATCCTATGTTAGCTTAAATCTATAAGTCCGTGATTAGACCTGTCGTACTGTTTGGATCAGAATGTAGGGCTGTGAAAAAGACGGATGAATAAAGATTGCATGTGGAGGAGATGAGAATGTTGAGATGGTGTGGAGTAACGAGAATGGATAAAGTGAGAAATTAGTACACTAGAGGTAGTTTAAAAGTGGCGCCAGTCACAGAAAAGTTGAAAGGGAGCCGCTTATCTTGGTATGGTCATGTGAAGAGGAGGGATGAAACACATGTAACTAAAAGAGTAGTGAATATATATGTGGATGGATGGAGTGTGAGAGGGAGGCCAAAGAAAAGATGGATGGATTTTGTGAGAAGTGATATGAAAGAAAAATGAGATAGTGATAGCGTGACGGCTGACAGGACAGAATGGAAGAAAAAAACGTGTTGCGCCGACCCCAAGTAACATGGGATAAGGGCAGGAAGATGATGATCTTATGTTAGCTTACAGTATAATGAGGGCTTATTCTAAGCAAGATTAAATAGTTGTGTAGTAGTTCATTACTGTGAACACATGGATTTTATTTTAGACCCCTCCTGTCATTTTATCGTCGTTGGTTGTACAATGTAATTTTTGTTGAAATAACCTGCAACTTAGAGCCGCTTAAATCGGTGTTGCTACTGCTATCTATGATCAGATTTTTAGGGTACTATTCGTGCAGATACGAAACCCAAGAAGATTTCTTGGGGTTTACTAGTCTTAAGAGGGAACAGGGCCTGCGAGGAATTTACAAAATAGGTATTTGAAGAAATGACTGCCACCGTGCTCCCTCAAGCCTGCCCCTGTAGAGTGCGATAGAGACAGCTGCAACTCAGACCAATTTTATCACAAAATTTTTGACGAGATCGACGTTTCGTATTCCCCTTTTTTTTCCTCGAAAACTGAGCCGATTCAATTATTTTCGACGACACGGTTGGCGCAGTGGTTGAGCGTTCGGCTGCTGCGCTGCGTGTCGCGGGTTCGATCCCCGCACGGAACAAATATTTGTATGACCTACAGATAGTTGTTCCGGGTCTGGGTGTCTTGTGTATGTGAGTATACATGTTTCTGAACGCACCCACGATACAGGAGTAATTCCTAGTGTGGGGCAACGTTTTTTAAAAAAAAAAAAAAAATTTTGCACCAATTTTTTAAGAAAGAGTATGTCTAGGTCCCTATTAAATGTTTTATGTTAAAACTTTTCGAATTTGTCTGGTAGTCTTCTAAGAACGGCGGTAAAAATAGGGTCATTATTTGTCATTTTTAGAGAGTCATATTTTCTTTACTTATTAGTTGCTGAAAAAAAGGAAATAACAGGGACATGTCAACAGCAGACCTTGACTTTATGGAAAAAATGATTGCTCTAGAGGCATTATTCAGGAAGAAAAAAGGGGAATACATTTGTTAGGAGAATCGCAGCCCCTGTCCCCTCTTAAGTCGTGGCTAAGATAAAAGGTAAGTTACTTACGCGGATTGCATACCGCCCATCTGGTTGGGCTGCATCTGTCGCATGGTCTGCCGCGGGAACTGCGCACGAGCGTGCGGCGCGCCCGGGTAGCCACCGCTTTGCTGTGTATTGTAATATAAATCATTAGCTTTTGGTCTATTAACCAACCAAATGGAACAGTATCTTCAGCAATGAAGACAGAAAACGTGGTTCACCAAAAGAAGATTAAAAAAAAAACATTATTGGATCCTTTACTAACAAAAACAGTATTTATTTGAGTTTAATTTAAGATTGAAGATCATAAGTCGGTGCATGACCATATATATAGTCCAAGATACCAGAGCCGCCAGAAATCACTTCTTTTCTGATTAACAAAATTTGTGGGATTGAGTAGTGATTAGTGAGTACGCAAAAAAAAAACCATAATTGGCCGTCGGCACATGCTAGCAGGTATGCGTACATTCAAAGTATATATTAACATAATCCCACAAAATAGGTTAATCAGAAAATAAGTATTGTCTGAAGGCTCCTTTCTCTACTAAGTGTTTTGTGTGTACATAAATAAGTAAATAAGAGTAGTACTTACATTGACCTGCATTTGCGTCATCTGGTTGAAGGGCACCCGCTGTCGCAGCATGTTGCTGAGCGCTTGCTTCGACTGGTTGTTCGATGGCGGTGCTGCGGCCACGCTGCGAGGACTTACTCCGGCTGCACAGTAAGAAATGTGTGTCATTTGGTGTATAATATATGTACAATGCCAAAATGTATAATAAAGTGTGTTTTTTTTAGAGGTATGGAACTTAAAATTGAAATATAACACAGGAAAATGTTTTTAATATCAATGCAATTGACTTTATTTGAGAGACAGGTTTATGGCATTTGTGTATATGTAAGATTTCGGATAAATGGCCAGCGCGACTAGCGGATACAAGGCATAATCTGGAGGTCCAATTTTCACACACTCTTCGCAGTGAATCAGGCTAAATTTCGGCAGTAACGCATCGAATGTTGGCGCCCAAGTGCTCAATGGTTCTTGTTTTGTTGTCGTAGACTTGCGACCTTACATGTCCCCAGAGAAGATAATCTAATGGCGTCAAATCGCACGAACGAGGAGGCCGAAAAACGAAAAACGCACGAAAAAGTTAGAACTCATGTCTCGGACATTCGCATTGATTTTCCGTATACGCGCTAGTTGTGGTGGTAATTTGCCTGAAATCATATTTAAACATAAATGCCATGAACATATCCATCAAATAAAACTAATTTCATTGATATTAAAATTAAAAACATTTACCTGTAATTATGTGAATTTAAAGGTCTAAAAAAAAAACACCCGATATTTTATTACAATTACTGCCTGCACTTACAGTTTAAAACCAACACGAGCTCGAGTCAACAATTTTAATACATAATTATTAAATTAGGATGCAGAAAAATTAAATTAAATTAATAAACACCTAATGCACCTTACCTTACTTTAATGTACCTTATAGCTATGAAGTTTAGGTTTAATTTGCATATGATAGGCAACACAAAATGAAATGAAGTACCGAGTCGTGTACAAAGATTGACGTGCAAAATTAACAATGGTAAAGGCGTCAAAAGAATAAGCTCAAAAATAGACGTCGTTTGTTCAGCACCTTGACGCCATCATCCATTTGAAACAAAACCAAAGTTCCGCTTATATTCTGATATTATCATAATTCCATTCCTTTCTGGAGCTCTGAAACATTCTTCATTAAAGCCAGAAAGAATCAGTCCCAGAATCGACCCTATGTCTAAGAGTTCCTACAAGTAGTCATCATCAACAGTCTCATCTCACAAAAGCTTACATTGCAATACGAGTATGAACTCAAAGTTGTATGAAACACAGTGTATATTTTAGCTTACACTTACCAGGCGGGTTGTAGTAGTTCTGGCCGGGCGGTGGGAACCACTGCTGCTGCTGCTGCATGAACTGCGGCTGCTGCGCCGGCGCCGGTGCCATACCGCCCGAACCCACTGCGCCCGGAGTCGGTACGCCGTTTGTCTGCGCAAAAAGTGGCTGTTAGGCTAACTTTCTAAACGGAAAGAAAAGATGGAGGGCAATCAGATTTGTTTGCTATGACGAGCTGTGGATTTCATTATTCCAAATTTTTATTTAAGCTTTATGAACAGTAGTGGTAACTAGATGGACTTAATGCAACAAGGCATTCTCCACCAGTCAACCTCTGGATCAAAGGAATATAAAGACTATCTTATTGATCTTTTCGTGCTGTATTCTTCAAGTTCTACAGCAGTTTTTATTTTACTAAAAACGTAGTTCTAAATTTTTTAACGTGGACACCCACGCCTTATTTCGAGGAATATCTGCATAGTTTACCAAAAACAAAATGTTTATGAAATGGCCAATGAAAAAAAGGAAAAATAAAATCATCATTCTCCTGCCCTTCTAATTTAGTTGGGGTCGGCCGGCGCAACATATCTTTTTCTTCTATACTCCTCTATTAGTCGTCATCTCTGTAGTCACCCCTTTTTACCCATATCGTCTTTCACACAGTCCAACCATCGTTTCTTTGGCCTTCCTCTACTCTTATAGCCATCCACATCCATACACAAGACTTTCCTCACGACATTTTCTTCATTCCTCCGCATCACACGCCCATGCCACGACAACCGATTTCCACACAACTTTTCAGTCAGCGGTGCCACTTTCAGACTTCCTCTTATATACTGCGATGATCTCATTCCTAATTCTATCCATGTTACGCACATGGATAGAATTAGGAATGAGATCATCGCTCTTAGCATTTTCATCTCAGCTGCATGCAATTGCTTTCTCATTATTGGAAGAAGCGCGCCATCTAGCACTATAGCTTCAGGAAAAAAAGGAACAATAAAATAATAATATTAATGTTGATTTGTATAATTACCGGTGTGGTTGGTTTCGATTTCTTGATATTCTTGCATGGTGCGTTTCGTGATCTTGTTTTCCCGGTGCCCGTTGGACTTGAATCCAGACTTCCATTTTCCTGAACAAAATAACCATATTACATCTAATTGTTCTTCTGTATATTTTGAGGTGCGTTTACCGTAAGATTGTTAGTTAGTTAATAATATAGTCGGTGATCATTTTATAAAAATCTTAATTTTGAGCCACTCGTTCGTTAAACTTGAATTTGGTGCTTTATAGTTTTAAAGGCGTTCTAAAAATCATCGAATAATGGATTTATTTTAAATTTTATTGGTTTACCTGTTTAATGTCGTTAGTCTCAAGGTCCTCGGGTGGCAGTGGTAACGGTTCTAGATAGTAACTCAGCGGTTTTACTAGACTGTGTGTGTGGTATTTCAGTAATCTGTAACAAAGCAATTTTACCTGTAATCTTTGCCGATCCTGGAATTTAGTAAAAGATATCTACTTTTTTTCACTTCTCACACACTCAAAATATTTGACGTTATTTATAAGGGCTGATAGTCACTCACCGTGTTCGATTCATATACAGGGTGGAAACTTTCAGCGGGGAAGCAAAGGGAACAACCTTAACCGTTTCAGTTATACGAAAAGGGTCTTAGGAGACTATACATAATTTCTTGTGATATTTTATTCCCCATTCACAGATTTTGAAAAAAATGTACAGTTAGCAAGAAAATAGTTATTTTGTACAAAAAAAATGTTTGATGCCAATCGATTCTGTTTCTAATGTTGATCAAAAACTGCTATGGGACCAACCCAGGTTGAAGTACTAAAAACGTCAGAAATTGCAAAAAACTTTTCCCATACATTTTGTATTAAACTTTTTTTAAACACCTTTTTTATATCAATTGATCCTGTTTCTGATACTAATCAAAAACTTCTATTGGACGAACCATTGCTGGAGTACCAAAAGTCAGAAATCACAAAAAAAATCCCTTACATCTTTTAAGAAGTCAGACTTTTAGATTTCTGACTTTTTAGTGGTCCAACGATAGTTGGTCCAATAGCATACAATACATTTTATTGAAAATCGATGAATGAGGATCAAAATTTCACAAAGAAAATAAGGATAGTCTCCCTTTTCGTGTAACTGCAACGGTTGAGATAGTTCCCCTTACTGCCCCGCTGAAAGTTTCCACCACGTATAATTATATCCTACGAATATCTATAATATAAAAATGAATCGCAAAATGTGTTGGTAAGCGCATAACTCAACAACGCCTGGACCAATTTGGCCAATTCTTTTATTTAAATGTTCGTTGAAGTTTAAAGATGGTTGTTACGGCGAGAAAAATTCTAATAATTGCCGGAAAAACCCTTAAAACAGCCCTTTTCTTTTTCCCATACAAACGTTTTCTAACTAAAACGTAGAGTCAATTTGAGCTTTATTGCTATTGTATAAAGTTCATATTAAATTACAAGCACTCACTGTTGATTAAACAATGTAGGTATGTTCCTAACGTCAAAGAGTCAATTTGCACTTTATTACCGCTGTACAAAGTTCAAATTCAATCAATCAATTTGGTCGGCTTCGCGATATTATTTCATTTGTTTTACTTTAAAATGCATAAGAAGGAAGGATCTCTTGAAGGATTTGACTCGAAGTCATATCAAATTTAAAAAAAGTTGAAACAACAACAAACTGTCAATGTCAGTGTTGTTTTTCTTGGATTTTCGGTTACCTATTCTACTGAGTTTGGTTTTGTCAACTGATACACGAAACAAATTTGTACCTATATCGTGTTTTGTGCAGTGTTTAGTCACCTATGATCACTAATTATTGCATGTGATATAGTAATCTATAATATAGATATGCCTCCTATTAGACGAAGCAATTTAGGTAGAAGAACCCGAAATGCTACAAACCATGCTAATTACCGACTGTCAACGTTTGCAATTGCTAGAAAATGACGCTCATTGGGATCAAACTCTCAATGATGCTGTAATATCATCACACGCTCATCAAATACGAACATTGTTTTCCATAATCATATCTACATGCTTCCCATCAAACCCAATTGATTTGTGGATCAAGTACAAAGATTATATGTGTGATGATATTTTGTATCAAATACGAAATAGAATGGGAAATCCAAATATACAAATCAGTGAAGAAATTTACAACTAAGCATTGATTTCAATTGAGGTCATGTGCTTGATGATGTCAAACAAACTATTAATTCAATTAGGCCTGGCCGCGCCCAATCGTCCAATGCATGATGCTTTTAACCAAGAGTTGAATCGAGAAAAACTGTATGATCTCAACACTTTGAAAGAATTTATTCAAACAAATCTTCCACTGTTGAATGAACAACAGAAGTAGGTATGTATTTGATACTCTTATGAAAGTAATAAATAATGAAACTGGAGGGATTTACTTCTTAGATGGACCTGGTGGTACAGGAAAAACTTTTTTGATTTCATTAATATTAGCAACGATTCGCTCACAAAACAAAATTGCACTTGCACCCGCTTCGTCGGGAATCGCAGCAACTTTGCTTGAAGGTGGTCGAACAGCCCATTCAGCATTAAAATTGCCATTAATATGCAAAGCAATGAAACTCCGACCTGCAACATTTCGAAGAACTCTGCAATGGCAAAGGTCTTGCAGCAATGTAAATTAATTATTTGGGATGAATGCACGATGGCACATAAAAAATCTTTGGAGGCTTTAGACAGAACCTTAAAAGATCCTATGGAGCAATCATAACCAATTTGGTGGTGCAATGATTTTATTAGCAGGAGATTTTCGTCAAACATTGCCAGTGATTCCACGATCAACACCAGCTGATGAACTCAATGCATGTCTAAAGTCCTCCAATTTGTGGAAACATGTCAAAGTACTTCATTTAAGCAAGAATATGCGTGTCGAGTTGCAAAATGACCAATCTGGAAACATATTCTCTAAACAACTCATTGACATTGGTAATGGCAAATTTCCTATATACATGTTGACTGGCTGCATTAACTTTCCTCAAAGTTTTTGTCAGTTAACTCGATCAAAAGATGAACTTATTCAGAAGGTGTTTCCAGATGTTTCTCAAAATTACAGAAGCTATGATTGGTTGAGCGAACGAGCTATATTGGCTGCAAAAAACATAGATGTAAATGAATTAAATTTAAAAATTCAAGAACAAATTACAGGCGAATCAAGGATATATAAATCAGTTGATTCGGCTACTAACCAAGATGATGTAGTGAACTATCCACCAGAATTTTTAAACTCGCTGGATTTGCCAGGATTGCCACCTCACAATCTTCAATTAAAGGTTGGATCGGTAGTTATAATATTGCGAAATATCAACCAACCGCGTCTTTGCAACGGCACACGGTTAGCGATATAAAAAATACTAAACAACGTGATAGAAGCAACTATACTGAAAGGAAAGTATAAAGGAGAAGACGTTCTCATACCGCGCATCCCAATGCTTCCGACTGATGTGCCGTTTGACTTTAAACGACTACAGTTTCCAGTTCGGCTTGCTTTTGCTATGACCATAAACAAGTCCCAGGGGCAATCATTAAGTGTTTGTGGTATTAATCTGGAAAACCCATGTTTCTCACATGGTCAATTGTATGTTGCCTGTTTCCGTGTTGGAAAACCATCAGATTTGTTTGTCTATGCACCAGGTAATCAAACAAAAAACATCGTATATCACAAAGCACTACAATGAAAATAAAACTGATTTTTGTAAATAATTATGATTCACATGATTAACAATAAAGCGTTTACTTATTTTTAAATACTTATATATGTTTTATTTAATTATATTTCTTATTCACAACGCCCTATCACCAGGGTGACGGTTCTGTTCGGGAGTTTTTTTTGCCCCGACTATAAAATATGTAGGAACAAAAAAATGTCACATTACAAATCATTTTGACAGGACTTTATTGCAATTTAATTAGGCAGTACGAAGTCTGCCGGGTCAGCTAGTTTATTATAAATGTAAAGGTTTGGATGGATATGTTTGTCACATATCACGCCAGAACGGATCTGGATGAAATTTCCTTTTTTTTTCTTTCAGATTATAGTGTGGAATATCATATAGGCTATAATTTATAGTGGAGGAAGTTACACGCGAAAGAAGCCGCTGGCAGAAGCTAGTTATCCATATAAATAATCACGAATACGAATTGAACACGAGTGAAAATACCCCAACAATTTTACAGAATTTATTATCTCTTTGTTTCTTTTAATTGTACCTGTGAGCATTCTCATAAGTGAGCGGTTTCCTCTCGATCTTGGTGGCTGCGAACCAGGCCCAAGACAGCGGCGCGGGGTTGCGGCCGCCCTCCACCAGCTCCCAGCTCGACACGCGCTGCTTGTCCGTCAGGCGGAGACCCTACGGACAACGGAATTTTCATTATACAGTCTATGGCTTGAGTCTCTTATTCAGAACGTCACCAGCTTGCCGTACGCGACAAGATAGTTGCTATAGAAATATACTGACAAGGTCTCTTAAAAAAACTGAGGTATCATATCATAGCAAACAAACCAGACCTGTGCCTGCACAACTTGACATGTTCTGATTTGGATTCATCGCATTAAATTTACACTGGGTTTATTTGGTGCTCTAGCCGCACTTATGAAGTACTAGCGACCCGCCCCAGCTTCGCACGGGTACAAATTATACACCTAAACCTTATTCATCTCGTGCCCAGGGGTCATGGATAAATTCGAAACAGATAACTCTGTTTCGAGTTTATCATGTCCCTACCTGAGTGCCCAGGGGCGCGGTAACCAAAAGGAACAAGGGTGAGTTTTAGTCAGTAAAAGTCTGACACGCCCTCTTGCTCCACCCAGAGCGGGAGAGGTCATTGAATGATTTCCCAGCCCCACAAAAAAAACCTTATTTATTTATTTATGCACACACAAGAACACTTACAGAGAAAAACGAACAAAATATAGATAGAAGAGCACAAAGGTGCTGCTTATTTAAAAAGAAATTTCTTCCAGCAGACCTGCGACTGGAAAGTTGGTTGAGAAATGTAGACACAGTGTGTATAAATAGATATCGAAACATAAAATATACTAGAATACATAAATTATTCATACATAAAATATACCTAACTTTCCAATAAACCACAGTACATAATTAAATATTATAAAATAAATATCAATCCTACTAATATTATAAATGCGAAAGTTTGTATGTTTGTTTGTTTGTTTGTATGTTTGTTTGTTTGTATGTTTGGCTGAAGGTATCGCAAAAACGGCTGAAGGGATTAGAATGAAATTTCGCACACAGGTAGGTCATAGCCTGAATTAACACATAGGCTACTTTTAATCCCGGTAAATGACAAGACTTAGCGAAGGCTGAGGTGGAAGTAGAAATCCAAAGTCAGGCTGAACGAGCGGTTTACGCTCACAAAGAACCAGGAGACCAGAAACATGAAAAGTATTTCCGGGGTTGGAATCATGAGCGGTAAAGTCTTGCAAAGTACCAGGGGACCAGAATCATGAAGAGGTATTTTCGGGGCTCCAACTCTAGCGGTATAGCTTCGCAAACCACCAGGAGACCAGAATCAAGAAGAAGTATTGCCGGGGCTTGAATCCTGAGCGGTATAGATTCACAAGCTACCAGGAAATCAGAATCACAAAGTATATTCCGAGGCAGGTATTATGAGATGTAGAGATTCACAAATTACCAGGAGACCAGAAACATGAAAAGTATTTCAAGGACTGAAATTATGAGCGATAAAGACTCACAAAACTACGAAAAGATTCACGAAAAAGTAGTTCCGGAACTGGAATCATGATAGGTGTAGATTCCAAAACTACCAGGAGACCATAGTCATGAACCAGTATTTTTGGGGCTTAAATCCTAAGCGGTATAGATTCCTACGACCTACTAGGAGATAAGAATCACAAAATATATTCTGTGGCTGGTATTATGAGAGGTACAGATTCACAAATTACCAGGAGAACAGAATCATGAATAAGTTTTCCGAGCAGTACAGATTCACGAACAATGGTTTCCCCCCCAAAAAAAAAAAAAAAAACCAAGACATAGAAGAATTACAAATGTTACCAAAAGGCTGGGATTATGAGCGATAGAGATTTATAAATTACCAGGAGACCAGAATTATGAAGAAGTGATTTTGGGGTTGGAATCATGAGAGGTATAGATTCTAAAATTACCAGGAGACCAGAGTCATGAATCAGTATTTTTGGGGCTAGAATCTTAAGCGGTATAGATTCACACACACGGATGAAGCCAAAGGTAAATTGGAAGTAAAAGGTGGTGAAAAAGTTAATTTCATATAAATGTCTACGCGGACGGAGCCACGGACAAGAAGCTAAGCACCAATTTAGGATATGTTCGGGACCCAATAAATGAAACAGTTTCGATATGGTAAACTATTATATTTAACACGTAAGAGTAACAAGATAGGTACCCCGACACACTGAGCGAGTGTGTGGCCCCTACAGTCTTTATGTAGAACTTTGACATTCAAAAAAATCTGGCTTTCAGTCTAATTTAAATAACTTTTGATTTTGATTTCTACAGGATTTATTTAACGTGCTCCTCTTTGAAAATACCACTCAGACTTATTACAATTACACTTTTTACGCGGGCGAAGCCGCGGGCGGAAGCTAGTAGTAAATATAATCACAGAATGGTGGAGAGGTAATACTCTTTGATTTGCTTCTTGAATTGGTAGACAGTTTTAGAATCGCGGATATTAGGTGGAAATGAGTTCCACAATCGTACCGCATGAACAGAGGAGTGGGAATAGAAATGGGTTTTATGGGATGGGAAATTGAGATGATGCTTACGGTGGGATCTACACGGAGCGTCGGCAGGGCGAGTAAACGAAAAACGATCACGCAGGTAGCCAGGATATTTAGGATTACAAAGGATGTTGTACAGGAGACATAATATCCGAGTGTTCCTGCGAAGATGGATAGGGAGCCACTTGAGATCCTTGCGAAACTGAGAAACATGGTCGTATTTCCTCAGACCAAAAACAAACCGAATGCACAGGTTTGCTTGCAAAACCTCAAGCTTATTTAAGAGCTCCTCAGTGGCATCCAGATAGCAGGCATCAGCGTAATCAATGATCGGCTGAATTAAGGTTTGAGCTAAAGTAATTTTAGTTTTAAAGGGCAAGAAACTTTGCAGGGATTTTAGAGAGTGGAAGGTAAAGTGCACTTTACGACTAACCTCGTTCACTTGCGCTCGCCAAGAAAGATTGTTGTCAATTAAGACACCGAGATTCTTAGCTAAGTCGGTGTATGCAATGGTTGAGCTGTTAAGGGATAATGGCGTCAATATGGAAACGTCAAGTGCAGTGCGGTAATACCGACTGCCTATGATCATAGCCTGGGACTTGGAAGGACTAATCTGTAGGCCGTAAGACTTAGCCCATTGATTAATACGCTCCAGGTCATGATTCATGGCATTAACCGCTGATTCCGCGTCAGCAGGCAAGAAATGACGATAAAGCTGCAAATCGTCTGCGTAAAGATGAAAATTAGAGGTGATAATCTTAGTGACAGTATTAATGAAAATAGAGAAAAGAAGAGGAGAGAGAACGCCACCCTGAGGAACACCAGCAGTGAGATCACTCCAATTAGAGAAAATCTCGTCAAGGCGGACACACTGAGAGCGACCCCGAAGATAAGAGTCAAACCAGGATAAGGCAGAGGAAGAGAAGTTAATAGAACGAAGGACTCCAAGCAGTATGTCGAAATCCACTGAGTTGAACGCACAACTGAAATCAAGTAGAACTAATAAAGTAAGAGATTTATTGTCCATAGCTCAGCGTATGTCGTCAGTGACTTTCAGAAGTGCAGTTACAGTGCTGTGATTAGCACGGAAGCCAGATTGTAAAGGGGAAATAAGAGCATTTGACGTTAGGTATCTAGAAATTTGACCATGAACAATGTGTTCGAGAACTTTAGAAAAAAAAGGCAGAATGGAGAAGGTCTGAAATGAGAAAAGGACGAAGGATTGTTTATTTTGGGAAGAGGTATTATGTGTGCCTGTTTCCAGGCTGAAGGAAATGTGCCAGAGAATAAGGAATAATTCAAAATATGAGTGACAATGGGAAGCAGTTGAGGGAGAACAGGTAATATCATTCTGGAACACAGATTGTCATGGCCCACAGCAGAAGAGGAGATAGCAAGAAGAGATTTTTTAACATCATCTTCAGAGACAGAACTAAGATTAAAAATTGGACAGTTCGGTAACGGCAATTTGGAGAGCTCAAGCAAAGTAGAAGTTTTGACACTTAGGTCCAGAGAGACAGGAGGAAGAGAAAAGTGCCTGTTAAGAGCACTCAAGTCGACATCTTTACACGTGTTAGTAGGAGATTTGCCGATACCGACTGACTTCAGGAATTTCCAAACATGAGAGGACTTGCGATCTACAAGAGATTCGTGAAAATAGCGTCTCTTAGCATCACGACACAGCCGATTGCAGTTGTTACGCAGAGCTTTGAACTGAACAAGATTTTGTGCCGTGGGTGTACGCCTGTACCTACTCTTCGCCTTGTCCTTACTGATCTCTGTCTATTGCTGAAAACCGCATGAAAATCTGTTCAGTAGTTTTTAAGTTTATCGTGAACAGACAGACAGAAACGGTGGGGGACTTTGTTTTATAACATGTAGTGATCTCAAATTTGAATAGATGCGGAAGGCACTTTGAGTTGCAACATTTCGGTCGGTGTCGGGACTATAGATGTGAAGCTGGTTACATTTCTAGCCTAGCGGCTGGAAACGACTTATTTGGCTTATTATCATTTTTAGCAATAACGGCTGGAAAAGGCTGCTTACATTTCATTGATATATTCACATGATTCAGTTTTTTGTTTTTGTTGTTTCTCTTCTGATTTATTTACAGGATACATTTAACATAAATAGATATAAACAATGACATTCGCATCTGTATTAAGTGTTAAAAACTCAAAATTCTCAAACAAAATGTGACACAGCAGTGGAATAGGACTATTTTAATAATTTGTTTGTGAGAGATGTTTTGGAAATACGAGGTGCATTCAATAAGTACCTAGCCTCATCGCCAGAGGGCGCTGTAGTTTCAAAAGAGTTTTACCACAGTGTAGCACATTCTTTTTTAATTCTTTTTTCAAATTTTCATTCCAATCCCTTCATTTGTTTTAATTTGACAACTTATGGAAGCGAACGTGTCGATCGGTTTTACAAAAATGGAAAAAGAGCAATATCGTTCGGTGATTCGATTCCTATTTTTGGAAGGGAAAACGCGCATCGAAATCAAAGAGCGCTTGGATGCTGTGTATGGTGACTCTTCTCCATCGATGGCCACCGTCAAAAATTGGTTCAACGAGTTTGCACGTGGCCGTACGTCGGTTTTTGATGAACCACGTCCAGGTGCACCGAAAACAGCTGCTACGGAGGAAAACATTAAAAAAATCCATGATCTCGTATTGGCAGATCGCCGATTGAAAGTTCGGGAGCTAGCTGAGACTGTAGGCATTTCAGAAGGAACAGTGCATCATATTCTTCACGAGGAACTCGGCATGAGAAAGCTGTCGGCGCGATGGGTGCCGCGTTTACTCACACCAGAAAACAAGCGCAACCGTGAGACCACATCGGAGACGTATTTGGCGCTGTTTAAGCGGAATCCAGCGGAGTTTTTGCGTCGTTTTGTGACCGTCGATGAAACCTGGATCCACTGGTACACACCAGAGACCAAGGAGCAATCAAAACCATGGATCCAGACCGGGAACGTGCTCCAAAGAAGGCGAAAACTGTAAAATCGGCCGGAAAAGTTATGGCCACCGTTTTCTGGGATTCACAAGGTGTGATCTACATCGATTACCTCGAGAAGGGTAAAACAATTACAGGGCTTTACTATGCCGATTTATTGGGCCGATTCGACGCCGAATTAAAGAAAAAACGACCCCATCTGGCGAAGAAAAAAGTGCTGTTTCACCACGACAACGCACCGGTTCACACGTCTGCCGTTGCCATGGCCAAATTGGTCGAATTACGCTACGAATTGCTGCCCCATCCACCGTATTCTCCAGATTTGGCCCCTTGTGACTTCTTTCTGTTTCCTAATCTGAAAAAATCACTCGCCGGGAATAGATATGGATCGAATGAGGAGGTTATCGCCGCCACGGAGGCCTATTTTGCAGAGTTTGACAAAAACTATTTTTCGGACGGGTTAAAAAAGTTGGAGCATCGCTGGGCTAAGTGTATCGAACTAAAAGGAGACTATGTTGAAAAATAAATTGCCACTTTTCCAAAATTTTCGTTTACTTTTTGTAGGCTAAGTATTTATTGAATGACCCTCGTAGGTGTCTCAATCCATGAAATAAGTGTGGATTTAGTAGTATTTCTTTAATGCACCAAAAGCCTGTGCGCCTGATTTGCCGCGACGTTGCCACTACGTGCGCACGCGGGGGGCTGTGGTGGGCGCGGCACGGACAGTACTTCGAGTTGTCTGTCTGCGCCTGAATTAAGTTAATTAGTAGGTATAAAAAAGACACCTTTTCCGTGTTTATTTTAAAAAACAAAAATAGCAGAACATAATAAGTGCTACTGTATAATAAAAATATAAGTTTAACATTAAAAAATGTAATAAAAATCAATTGTTTTTCGATGCTCAAGTATGGTATCTACCCGGTATCAAGCGGCTGGTTATTCGTTTCTAGCCACTGGTTTCGGTAACTACCGGCTTACAAGCCGCTGGTTTACAACTATAGTCGGGACTCATCCGGAATTTCCCCGGTCCGGGCCAAAGCATGGCATATACTAGTTAGTTATCTACTAGAAGTGAGTCGTAGTCTTATGACTCCGAAAGGCATCCAAATAATAACAAACTCTCCGTGCAAGTGCAGATGGCGATTTAAGTCGTAACAGTTTGGCCAGGACTGTTAGTATTTCCCCGGTCCTAAGCAAGGCAAGGTCGTAGGTAAACGTCCAAGAGCTCGTAGTCCTCTCAGATGGTCGGACCAAATCCACTCTACGCTGAATACCAAGCTTCATGATACGCTCTACGATGCTAAAGATAGGAACAGGTGGCGCAACATCATCAAGGCAAAAATTACTCCACGTTTCGATCCTCAGCAATGAGGAAAACGACGTAAGGAGGAGAAGGAAGCAAGGCATAGACCAGTCAGTCCATTTTTAGTGCTACTGGAAGTGAGTTGTAATCACTCAGTCACTTAACTAGTTAAGTGAAACAGATGACGTAATGTAATGACGACTTACCTGTTTCTTATCACTATCGAATCCAGTGATCTTGTTCCCTTTCTGGTCGACGAGACAGCCGATGGGTTCGCAGGCGATCACCTGCAGAACATTGATATTTACAGCACACGAATAATGCTAACGAATATGAACATGTTCAATGTAAGGGTTAGTATGCCGGGGTACTTCGACATATTTTTCTAATGAACAAAATGGTTAGGTCACACTATAACTAATATTAAAACGGTCACAAATTAATGAATACTAAAGTAAAGCTACTTAATGAAAAGAACGCGCAAAACGAACACTGTATTGTTTGTGGATATCCAAATAAGGCGTTTGACGCATGTCAGTCTGGACCACAAGAGTCTGGAGTATTGGAGATGTAGTCAATGCTATTGGGTCCTAGTATTTCGGCTAAGCATATCTTTAAGCGCTTAAAGCGCCTTATTTGGCTAAACTCGTACATGATATTACGTCATAAAACACAGTACTTAATAACTAAACCAGATACAAGATAAACAGACAACTTACCTCAATGATAGTATTCTTAGACAGCGGTAAAAGTTGCCTCACACACTGCACAGAAGGGCCGTGCCTATCCCCAATCTCCTTCTTCAACTTCTTCATGAGATTCTGGTAATGCTTCCGGTTGTTGTCGTCCCCTCCATCCGCCAGGGTCGAGTGGATCAGGGTGGCAAGCATGTCGATGAGAGTGGAGAAGAGGTTGCTGCGACACAAACTATATTAATTTATTGTAAGACACTGTCTGTCAGGCCATTTTTGATGCCGACGATCCTGTTGGTATTGCTAGTCGGTAGAGAAGTAGGGACTGACAGATGGGAGTTTTATGGAGTTGGCGCTGCCAACTTGGGGCCACAATCTTCCCAACAAGGGAGAAAGGGTCGAGGGGCAAGTAGCCTTGCAAAAAATGACATCGAGTCTATTTTCCCCGAAGGGTTACGACTGAGGTTTGCTTGTACACCCACAAAACCAAGGTTTTCTGTTAAAGAGCCCAATCCGGGGTTAAGCTCGTCTTTGTACATAAATTGTCCTATTGTATTTGTATGGCTTTATGTGCAATAAAGAATAAGAACTTGGTCAAATAAATAATGACGGATCTTAATCTATTCTTCATAAGAAAACAGACCTTGTTCATACGGGATTCGTTGCGACGTGTAAATCTGCACGATACACTTTCTTCCAATATATTAGACGCAAGAAAAGTATCTTCCATTCATGGGTAAAAATAATGAGTGATTAGAGCTGCAGGGTTAGCAAGCTGAAATGGCAGTGAATCGACTATGTCTGACGGACTTACGGCTTTATGGAGCAGACGATGGACCACGAGTGGAGAACAAAAACGCAGCTTGGCAGGCCCCCGAACGAAATGAACTGATGACATCAAAAAGGCAACTGGGACACAGTGGATTTGGAAAGCAGAGAAATACTAGGTATTGTGGCAGAACTCGAAACAGGCTCATGTCCAGCTGTGAGCTGTGGTATGGTTACTTTTTAACAGTAAAGATGGCAAAGAAGTCCACAAACCAAATGATGTTAAGCGGTTACCACGCTAGAACATCTGCAATACCAATTGCATCGGAGGTACATTGCCATCCTAAACAGAGCTGAAATGTGGTGAATATCTGCAATATTAGTTGAAAAGAGATGATAGCACAAAGGAGCGGCAGGTCTAACACATTAGTTGGTGATACTAGTACAGCCCGTGTACCGGAAGACGCAGCGCCGGAAGGCCTCCCACAAGGTGGACCGATGACCTGCAGGTGTATTCGCTAACTCAGTTGAGATCAATTTGATAGGCACTACGGTTTTCCTATACAACATTTCAAAGCAGCAATGTACACCTGGGCCTGCGGACGGCGAGTAGTGGGTAACTCGCCGTCCGATCAGCACCAGGCCCGAGAGTCGACGGCGCGTAGTGTTCCACGCGCGTCTCAAAGAGTTGTCAGCAAACATGACGAGGCCTGTCATGGCCGATGCCTGCCCGGGGGTTGAGGATAAATTCGAAAGAGTTACCTCGCCCCTGGGCATTCAGGGCAGGGAAGGAACAGGGGTGGATTTTAGTCGGTAAGAGTTTGACACGCCCTTCCACGTGTAAAGGCTTACATGCTCCATTCTAGAGCGGGAGATGTCATGGGATGATTTGCCACCCCACAAAAAAAAGCAGCAATGTACGGCAAAGTGCCTATCAAATTGATGTCAACTGAGTAAGCGAATACGTCTATTGAGGGTCGCGGGTAGCCGATGGATGCAAGACACACAGGACCTGTTGTTACGGCAACTCTTGGGGGAGGCCTATGTCCAGCATTGGACATCTTCCGGCTGAAATGATGATGATGACTAGTACAGTGTGACTTCACTATAGCTACCTGTTGTTGTAGGCGTCGATGAGCTGGTGCGCGACGAGCTGCGTGAGCAGCACCGCCCAGTCGGCGGTGAGCTGGTAGGAGCGGCGGATGGCGTCGAACATGCCGCCCGCCAGGGAGAAGCGCAGCAGCAGCGCATCCGGCGCCGCGTCGTCCTGCCAGTTGTCGGCGCACGCAGCGCGGTCGTGCTCACGCGCATGCGTCAGGTAGTGTTGCAGTTGCGCGTGGATTGAGCTTAGGAGACTCTCCTGTTGATAACAAAAGTTAGGTTAGCATTCTTTGGTGTTCGGACCTTAATTAAAGCGTACTTAAGATTTGGAATCACTAGTCGAGTCCTGAACATGAACAAGCCAATTAGAGCTACCTACGTATAACGACGAATCGCAGGTGGTTTTGGGTACACAAACGAATTATTGACATATGCTGGGTGCTTTTTCTTTTTTGATTGAGATGTCATCTAATAACTTCTCCCGTTTTGGATGGAGCGGGAGGGCGTGTCAGACTCTTACTGACTAAAAGCCACCCGTGTTCCTTCAGTTGCCTGTGCTAGGGCTGCGATGACTCTTTCAAACACACCCCGGCCAGATGCTTGACACCGAGAGTGCTTCAACGAAATAAGTACGCCAGCATATTAAGCTGTTGATCACGTCTGTCTACCGTAGATCTTCTTTTTTGGGAGCCGAGTTACTCGCGTCCGTAGGAGTATACCCCAATGGGTACTCAATAGTCCCTAAATGTGGTCCCTGGGTGGTGCTAATCAGGTGACACTAACTGGTAGTAGGTTTCAACCGATGGCTTCCGACCACTGGGCAAAGACGTACCGCCAAGCGGCCTGGCCGTGTTCCGGTACGATGCTCAGTGTAGTCAATTCAGAGGAGTTGGGTCGAAATAGTTGTTCCATTGCAAGCAGACCAACCACACTCGCGCTGATATGGGTGTATCGGGAGACTAGTCACGGAGGGCAGCAGGATCCGAGGAACGGTGCGCCGCTGGCCGACCGCAGGTAGTTGGGGGCCCAAGTAGTGTGCTAGCTACACATGAAAGGCTGCCCCGCCAACTGTTGAAAATCCCGGAATGCACCATCGTGCTGGTTGGCGACCAGACTAGAGGGCCCGATGGACATTCCCGGGGGGGCTCAGGCGTCCCCGCCGTTTCCAGACTAGTCCCCTAATGATGTCTCACTCTTCACTCTTCAACTATAAAAAACAGGAACAAGAAGAAAAAAGCTGTACAGCGGCAGCACTCCCTCTCTCACAAAGTGCACCTGTCTGACATAAAAGGACTGAGACATAAGAGGACTGAGACATAATTCGACTGATGTATCGTGGTGCGTGGACGCCGTGACGGATGTGTTGCGGCAGGGAAAGGAGTACTACATTCCGTTCTCTGACGTAACATTGTCTGGCGAAGCTCGTCCTTGGTTTGGTGCCGAGTGCAATCGCGCTGATGCGCTTAAACACGCGGCGTACCTAGCATGGGTTGACGCGACTCGGACGCGCAAAACAAATGACGTGAGTCAGAAGAAGAGAGCCTTCAACAGGACTGCCAAGTCCTGCAAGAGTCTTGCGGATGGCTCGGTTTGACCACATTAGCCGAATTGGGAACAAACTTGCTTCTTACCCAGCTGGTAGTAAGGCATTTTGGTCCCTGGCAAAGTCGGTTGAATCGAACTTCTGCCGCCCCTCACTACCTCCACTGCTGAAACCTGACGGGTCACTGGCCTACTCCGTTAATGAGAAAGCAAACTTGTTTGCGTCTCTGTTTGCGGAATCTTCACGTCTAGATCCTGGTGGCGCGAGGCCCCCTGGTACTCTTGGTGGATGCGAGTCAATTATGTCGGACATTCGCATTCATCAGAAGGATGTACGAAGGGTACTGCGTAACCTAGACGTCAACAAGGCTAGTGGCCCCGACGGGATACCGGCAATTGTACTGAGGACTTGTGCGCCTGAGTTGTCTCCGATATTGATACGCCTATTTCGCCTTTTATTTGAGACTGGAAAGGTGCCGATGGCTTGGAAGCAAGCTAACGTGCTACCCGTGCCCAAGAAGGGTAGTCGAGCTGACCCAGCAAATTATAGGCCCATCTCTGTAACGTATACTGAATGGTAAGCTCCTGGCATACCTAGAAGCTAACGATATCCTCAGTGACCGACAATACGGCTTCCGCAGAAATCGGTCAACTGGGGATCTTCTAGCGTATGCCATTCACATTTGGAGTGAGGCCATCGAGAAGCAAGGGGAAGCCCTTGCGGTCTCCCTTGACATCTCGAAGGCCTTCGACAGGGTCTGGCACGATAGCCTAATTGGCAAGCTTCCTTCCTTCGGTCTGCCCGCCGGTGTGTGTGATTGGATTGCTGATTTCCTGAGTGATCGGTCTATCCGAGTGGTCCTAGATGGCTGCTCGTCCGGACTGCTGGCTATTAATGCCGGTGTCCCTCAGGGGTCGGTGCTCTCGACAACATTGTTTTTACTGCATATTAACGATCTGCTAAAACCCGGTACCTTTGCGTATGCAGACGACAGCACTGTTGCCGAGAGATACGTGCCCAAAGCACGAGCTAGTGGGTCTCAGGTCCGGTCTCTCCGAGAGGCTATGGTTGGACGCTTGAACTTATCCTTACAAGCTGTCTCAGAATGGGGCGATGCCAATCTGGTCAAGTTCAATGCTGCTAAGACCCAGGCGTGTCTTTTTTCCGCTAAAAGGAGCCAATTTAACCCGGCTCCATCTTTCCGAGGTGTAACCGTGCCGTTAATCGACCAACTTGAATTTCTTGGTGTTACGTTAACATCTACCCTCAATTTAGGTCCCTTCATAGAGGCAAAGGCTCAAGTTGCTGCCAAAAAGTTGGGGATCCTCGCTAAGATGAGACGGTACTTCACGCCGGAACAACTGCTCAAACTTTATCAAGCGCAAGTTCGATCGTGTATGGAGTACTGCTCTCATCTTTGGGACGGATCTGCCAGATACCCGCTTGATGCCCTTGAGACAATTGAGAAACGAACCAAGAGGATCATCGGCAATGATAGGCTCGTCGAGTCGAAGCTCCAAATTCTTGAGCATAGACGCCGAGTTGCTAGCCTGTCGGTTTTCTATCGGTTACATTTTGGGGAGTGTGCGATGGAATTGCATAATTTGATTCCGCCAAGCCCGTTCTCTCTTCGGACCACAAGACGTACGGCGATGCATCACCGGTACATGGTGAACATCCCATCCACACGCAAAAAGCGTTTTGAGAACACATTCATTGTGCGTGCAGCTAGGGAGTGGAATTCCCTGCCGGAGTCTGTGTTTCCTGATAGCTACAACCTAGGAGTCTTTAAGTCAAGAGTGAATAGGTTACTTCTAGGCAAGCGTGCTTCATCTTCGACCACATCATCGCTTACCATCATGTGAGATAGTGGTCAAACGCGTGTCTATCAAGAATAAAAAAAAAGACAGAGCGGTAAAGTAGTTAGGAAAAATGGAAAGCCGAGACGAAGTATACCAGCGCCATAAGTCAACTTGAAACTGTTTAAAAGAGACGTTCAGCTACACTATGGTATTGTCTTTTATTGATTTTTAACAGCGTCGGGATGAGAATACATACCTTCTGATCGTCCTGATGCCGCAAACAGGTAAGTACTAGCGACAGTAGCGGCTCGTTGGCAAGGCGGACGGAGTTACCACCGCCGCACGCGCATCCACCACCGCAGCCACCACTACTGACTCCGCGTTTGCCGCCACTGCCGCCGCCAGACGAACTATGAGATGGATACAGAAGTTATATGTATATAAAATGATACATGTTAAATAAATCAAGATCAGATAGCATCTAAGGGCAATATAAAGGAAACTGCAAGACAATTGATTTTTTTTATAAGAACTATCTACAAAACAAGAACTTTTTTTTTACAAACACAAACTTTTTACTTTCTTCTTTTCTAAAATCAAATAAATCCGAGCCCACAAAAGCCAAGCAATAATCTCAACTTTTGGGGAACATAGTGTCAAATTTCAAATTGTTAGTTGAATTTACACGAAAGTTAAAATTATACGGCCTGTTATGTTTTGTTTTAATAATGCCTTATTTTTTTTTTAAGATGTAAATTATTTATTTTTGTCATCTAATGAATGATACTAGTTTTCAAATTGAGTGCATTATAAATTTTATTATTAGATTCTCCAATGACGTCACATCCGAGAACGGTTGTCGGATGGAAGGGAATTTGGTGGACAAGTTGAGTCAGTTGTGGCAGTCTTATCGTGACGACTGAGTTATCGTGTGACTGACTTATCGTGAAGACGGTTGTGTTTATCTAAATGGATATGAACTTCTTAAACTACATACTTAATTCTTTAATTTTCAGTTCATGAAGTGTGATTTAGTGTTAACCTGCGTGCAATTTCTATAACCGATAAGTTATACTACAGGACCGAACAGTTAGTTCAGTGCTGGTTTTCAACAAAAGGTGATTATTTCTAAACCTACTTATTTCGAACTTACCCTTTATAACTAGGACTTTGATGGCTTTTGCAGTCCCTGTGAGAACTTCCACCTCCACCACCGCCGCTGGAACAGTTACCGCTACAGCCGGCACCCCAGCCGCTTTCTAATATCTGATGATATACAAAGAAATACGACCATAACTTAGACCGGCTGGAAACCATTTAAAAATCCTTTTGGATAGGGTAATTGACTCAATTTTTTAAAATTATTTGTATCATAAAGTAACTTTTACGAAAAAATAAAATAGATAGAATTTTTCAAATCAGTTCAAAATTAAGTAAGAATCCTTTCCAATCTGGTGGAAAGGAACTGTCAAGTAACAGAAAAAGGATGCATACACTGACGTATGACGTCAACGCCATAAGGTTACTCGCGCACAAAAGAGATGGCGATATGTCCGCCACGCCCCCACTCTTCCTTTTACCAATAATTGGAACACTAATTGCTGTTTCATTTAATAACTAATTTTGATGCTGTTCTCAGAAAAATATTTATTTTTAGTGTTAGTTGTTGTTTCGTACTAAATATTGTATGAAATAAACCGGAGAATACCCTATTGTCATGTAGGTTTATCATAAAATTGTAAACAAATGTACTAACCTGTCCAGCCTGTTTGAGCACTCTTCCTTGCACGGCAGCGGGTAACTTGGCCACTAGTGGAGCGACCAGCCAGACTGACTCCGACCACTTGCTCGTACTCACCACACCGCGGTCTGTGCCCGTCCTAGGGGAAATCCACCATATTATAAAAGGCTTTGGCAGTGGCAATAAACATGCGGCCAACTTGATATTAACCTCTCGAGTATCTGGTACATTTTTTTGTAAAATACGGGTAAAATTATTATTTTCCTGAAATCATTATGCAAAGGCATGCTGTCGTGGAGCTTCGTGAGTCGTGGAACTTCGGACATTTAGGGTTCCGTACCAAATATATTTTTGATCATTTGTATGGCTTTGGGTCAACAAGATGCTTATACTGTGAAAATTTGAAGACTGTAGCTCCAACCGTGTGGCTGTAAAACCTGTGTAACAGACGATGGACAGACAGACGGACACGTGAGTGACAGCAATAGGGCACCGTTTGGACCGTTTCAGGTACGGAACCCTAAAAAGAAATAAAAAACACTTTATTTTTTATTTTTCGTGTTTTCAGCAAAACCTTTAATTTGATACCCATATCGTGGAAATGCATATACTTAAACTATCTAGTCCGCCATCTTTGAGACTCTGCCATATTGGATTTAGAATGACGTCACTTAGCTAGCCATGCATTGTCATCGAAACTAAACATCTACGCAAAATTCCAGTTTTATCGGAAACCGGGAAGTGCTCAAGCTAACATAAGCGTGATAATAAAAAAAAACTTTTTTACAAAAAAAAACAACCGACTTCCAAAAAAAAAATTACTCTAAAAATTATAAAATAACTTTAATTTCGGAAGTCGGTGTTTGTATTTTACTTCTTCGTTATTTGACACTGACTTCCGAAATTAAAGTTATTTTATTAACCGACTTCGAAAAAGGAGGAGGTTATCAATTCGGATGTTTGTATTTTTTTTTTTTTATTTTTTTTTTATGTATGTTCGGGCATAACTCCGTCATATATTGACGGATTTGCAAAATTCTTTTTTTGTTCGAATGGGGTTTATTCTGAAATGGTCCCATTTAAATTTCAAAAAGATCTGATGATGGGTTTCGGAGACAGACAACGGAACTCTTCAATAATTGACAGCAAATCAACCGCGATTGCTGCTATCGTATGTCTATGAATTGTTAACACAGTTTAATGGGGAACCACAACTAAAAAGTGAAAAATAAAAAACTTTTTTACAAAAAAATAGAACCGACCCCCAAAAAAAGTGCAAAATAACTTTAATTTCGGAAGTCGGTGTCAAAAAACGAAGACACAAAACAGGAGTTCTCTGTGTGTGTGGCTTCACTTTTTTTGGAAGTCGGTTCTATTTTAATTTTTAGAGTAATTTTTTTTGGAAGTCGGTTGTTCTGTAAAATAGTTTTTTATTTGTTACATTCACTTTCACTTCACTTTTTAGTTGTTATACCCCAGAACTAAAAACCCCAATAACATGGAACGTGGAATTTAAACATTTGGAGAACACCAAAACGTCATCGAGGTACACGTATTTTTCGTTTTTGTTCAGTTTCTCAAAAAGGGCTAAAGCAATTTCGATAAAATTTACATGGGACCACCTCGGGAGTATATTCTTTCGGATAAAAAAAGAATTTTGAAAATCGGTCCAGAACTGACGGCAAAATCGGCGGACATATATAAAAAAAAAGGCATACATACAGTCGAACATAGAACCTCCTCCTTTTTCGAAAGTCGGTTAATGATCATGGCTGAGTAGGCTTATGGCAATTTATGGCGAACGAAGTCGAGCTTTGTAAAGCATCGTCTTTGCCACTCACTCAGCCTCTTTCGAAAGTCCAATGTTTTTTCTATTAAAGTCTAGGTACTGTACCTGTCCTTGTCAGGTGGCGGTGGAGCAGGCTGTTGGAACACATTGATGACAGCGCGCGCAACGGTGTCAAGCCACGCACTCAGTTCCGAAGAACCACTAGGAAACTGCTTGAACATCAACTGCAGGTCCAGCCATGACATACGCAGTGACCATTGTTCTAAATTCTGTAAACAAATGAATAGAATGTTACTTTTGTTTTTTAAAAACGTTGCCCCACACTAAGAATTACTCCTGTGTCATGGGTGCGCTCACAAACATTTAAATTCTCATACAAAAGACACCCGCCAGACCCGGAACAAATATCTGTAGGGCATATAAATATTTCTTCCGTGCGGGAATCGAACCCGCGACACGTAGCGCAGCAAGCTATCGCTCAACCACTGTGCCAACCGTGTCGTCATGTTGTTTTATGCACATTGATCATCAGTGTCCCTAGCCCCATGGTTTACTTCTGCCACGCTCTCCTGTCAACTGTCAAGCTATCAATGAATTTCGTCCAGATCATTCCTTACACAATCCACCAATCTTCTCAGGCCTTCCTCTGCCACTATCCACATTTATACTCATCGCTCTTTTAGTCTCATCTGTCACCAATCTTGCCAAGGCTAGGCAGACGATGTTCTCTTAGTCACATGCTCTTGCACATTGACATTAGGTTCAAGTTTATTTAGTGTATAAATTACCTCCAAAAGTCGTGTGATCATAGTCTTCTGATCAAGATCCGGGTGAGTGTGACTCGCTGACTCGGGGTAGCAGATCATATGGAGTAATCTGGGCGAAAATATTATTATTATATAGGGTTATTGGCAACTCGACGTATTCGCGGCAAGATGTGAATTTTGTGACCTATTTGCAACAATCAAGCACCCGAGGAAGCCTAGGCGGAAGCTGAGTTTCGAGAAAACCCAAGTTTTCAATAAGCAGTTTCAAAGAAAAATTGTTTAATATTGTATCCTGTGAAAATAAATAAAAATAATCTGGATCCATCTCAGATGTTTAATTGTTGCAAATAGGTTATACTATCACATCCTGCCGAGAATACGTCGAGTTACCAATAACCCTGTACAGTGACAACTTTGAAGTTTTTTTAATTCACCCTGACAAATCATATACTTAATTATGATTTGTCAGAGTGAAATTAAATAACACGCATTTAACACATTTTATACATACCTTTGAGCTTGTCTCGGTGTCAACATAGGATCCAGCAACATATCGGGCTGATACAACTCATCAGGGTTTTGCAGACATTTCTGCAGCACCCATTCCTCAGAGCAAATATCAGCTAGAACCCGTCGGGCCAAAGACGAGAGCGACTGTGAAGAGTCCAACAAAGTTGAACCAACGCCACCACTGCCCCTGCAACCATTACCAGCTATCCATTGACGAAGAAATTGTGACGAGGACATAAAGGCTAGTACACATTTGGGCAGGACGCGCCACAACGCAACGCATTACAAAAACCTTCCTTGTTCTACATCACCTTCGAACAGTCATCTGCACATCCATTGTAGCAATTTTATATTGACAGCGCTTTTATGTCGTAGCAGTAATACCTGTTTTCGTATTCGTTAACACAAGACATCTAAGTGTAAAGCAATAAATTGCGCTGTTAGATTTTGAGCTCTCTACGCTGAACCGAGCGTCGAAATCCAACAGTTCATAATATTTACTCATTACATTTAAGATATCTAATACCTATATATATCCACGCATTTGTTACACCCTGTAAAGCATTGCATACTCTAAGGTGGGTCGCAGTGTTCTTGCAATGCAATGCGTTGCGCTTTAATACGACTGTAATATGCACTAGCCTTAACGAGATGTAACCCATGTATGCCAAAGTTAACCCATTAGTTATTTATATGTTGCGCGTTTTAGTTTATTGACATGAAAAAGCTTAATACCCAATTTAAAAACCATTTTTAAAGGATGTATTTAAATTAAGGATATGTACTGACCAAACTGTTTGTTTGCCGGTAAACGGTTTGATGCGTCGTATACCATACATTCGCCCAATAGTATAGAAAATTTTGCTTTATAACTGGCTCATAGTATTGGCTTGGAGTGGACACACCTTAATTGATAGGCTATCTTTGAATACTTTGGTAATCTTTCATGGCGCGAAGCTTCTCTTGAATGTGAACTTTTACGAGTACTATGGGACCAACTCTGTAATAGCGGAAAAAATAATATCTTCCTTTTTTAATCTATATATTTGTAAGCGTAAGACTATTGATACCATTGTTCACTATTATTTGGGAACTGCGTCCTGAAATACAGGCTCGGCCTAGCTCAGGTGCAGTTGCTCAATCTTTACTTTTGTTCATAAACAGTCAGTAATTTAATTATACAGTGTGAGTCTTTATAATGTGCACATATCGAAATGAGGGAATCTATGCTTAATTTTATCGACGGAAAAAATATAAAAAAAAATCTAAATAATTTTATATTTTTTTAAGATTGATGAAAAAAAAAACAGATTATTGCTAAAAAAACATGTTTATTTTCAATTGTGGGTAGTCGTTCTTCACAATTTTCATTTTATGAGGACGCCTAATTACTTCCAATCAATATGGAGTTTGTATTTTTAATGTAATAAAAAAAAAATATTTATATTTTTTACGTCGATAAAATTAAGCATAGATTCCCTCATTTCGATATGTGCACATTATAAAGACTCACACTGTATACTGTTCAAATTGTGCAATTTTTAGAGATGAATAAAGGACAATGTCCGGAATGGCCCTATGCAACAAAATGTATTGGTATACACGATAATTAACTGTCTATTTTATTATATTAGTTGCAAATACTTTTGTAACACGGACTAGCTGTATGCAAAAATGAACAATAAAAAGTATTTTACGCGACTAATAACATTAATGGCCGACATCTTCACCAAACGTCATGTCGTGTCGATAAAGAATAGGGATGGCCAATTGATTGTAATCGATCGACTGAATATCTAATTTCCTTAAAGTATAATTTAAATCGATTCGAATCGTAAGCCAATATATCGACTTACAAAAAAATCGTGGTCTAAAAGATCGATTTCTAAAAAATTGATTTTATTTTTCAAGTTTACATTTATAATGTAAATATTATCCATTTTATGAAAAACAAGAAAGATAATAAATGATCTTATATCAGTAAAATCAGATTTTTTTCGATCAAAAAAATCGATCTATTGGACCGGAAAAATCGATTCTTCGATTAATCGATCTCGGATCGTCATCCCTAGTCACTTGTCACTGTCCTGTCAGTCTACTGATGATTACAATAGCGTCGCTTGCTGTTTGTAATTGTTTGTACCGGTGTGTTTTGGTGACTTGGACTATATTGTATATTACGACTTGGCTATTTTAACGGACTCTGATTGCTTTAAAAAACGACTTACTTGGCTGTGATTTTCGGAACTGTGTACCGCTCAAACGATAACCTGGCACTCTTAAACGGACTTACGCATACGCAATGGAAAGTGGATTTTGTGTAAATTGTGGCTCTGCTGGTGGTTCCATGTTGTTGGAAGATGACCAGATTCGTCACTGTGTACAACAATGGACTGCACCTCTTTTGGTAATTATATTTCTACTTTGTCTGCATACCTATTTTGGGTCCCTTGGTGTATATTATTCTGTTTGCGTTCTTTTCGACTTCTATTAACTGCATACATAAGTTTCTATACTTGACCTTACACATTATGCTTGCAATTATCGTCTTCTCTAAAAAAAAAAGAATGAAAAAAGTATTTGGGGTATTTTCATTTCAAGTAAGATACAAACTGATAGGTAAATACTCTTTAACAAAACAAGTGAACTATGTTTTTTTTTAGGTTCAAGCTCATGATCTCATATGCACAACATGTTGGACAAGTGCTCAAGATATGACTAACACTTCAGTAACAAGTAATATTGGTAGAAACTGTGCACTCTGCAATAGAATGTTACAACCTCGGGCACGTTCACACCAACTGATTTCTCTGAGAACTGACACTCAACATAATGTGAATATCAGAAATATCATCGTGGAAAGACTTATGCCATTGGAGGTATAATATTTTAAGGAAATTATTTTTGGGTCATATTTAACATTGGATTTGCAGTGGTGTCATTGATATTTTTTTTCTTTTAGATTCGTGCATCACATTATATTTGTCATCCTTGTTGGCAAAGATCTGATCGTGCTGCCAGGCATTATTCAGCCCCATCTTCATCAAGGGATACTCCTACAACAAGCAATCAATCAAGATGTGCCAATTGTGGTATTCATTTCAATAGACAGAGACGACACATTCTTCATAATGATGCCATTCTTGTGCAAATACAGCAACGAGTTGCACCACAAATAGTAAGCTTTTATTTCCATTCAAAACTATTTGCATTTATAATAACTCTGTATAGAAGAAAAGGTATAAAATAACAACATGTTTTTTATATTACAGGTGACTGCAAATGATTTCATTTGTGATGCTTGTCACACATTATTTCTCAATAGAGATACCACAACATCACAAGATTTGCAGGATGTACCACTGGTTGGTCATCAACATATTTGTGTTGTATGTGGTTGTTCACTGGCACGAATCCAAAGTCACTCTGTACAAGCAGAAAGTAACAGTCACATTTTAGATGTTGTGCGAAATTGGGTTCAACCGCGAGAGGTGAGAGACTTATGACTTAACTATTGCAATAAATTAAGCTAGCTTAAACTTGAAAGCAATGCCTGATGTACTATTTGGTGTTAGTTAATAGACTTTTTTCTGGTTAGTTTAGTCATGCAACATTTGTAGTGTAAATTGTTTTATTTATTGTACTATACATGCAATGTGTAATTAATTTTTTTTTTTAGATTCAGCCATCAGATTTGCTTTGTAATAGATGCTTTCAAAGAGCAAACATCACAGCTGTCAATGATTTATTACCTGTGTCAGGAGTCAATCCAGTTTCACAACAAATTGAAAGAATAACCTTGCCAAATTACTCTAGAGCATCAGATACACATAACAGATGTATATTTCTGCGATGTAATAGTACTTCACAGCGAGTAGTTCCTTTTGTATTAAGGGTGAGGCTCTTTAAAGATCACAAGTATTATATACCGCCGAGTTGTCGTATATGTGAATTGCATTTGTCAAGGCAGTCATGGTCAGAACTCTTCGAAGTTGAAAATGTTAACCGAAGTTTCACGGCAGCTCACATAGAAGACTTTTGTGAGTTATTGAAAAATGAAAACCACACTTTAGATTTTGAAAATATTGAGCAAATGGATGACCATCTAGTGTGGTATTGGCTGGGACGCACGAAAGAGCAATTCAGAGAACTCGAAGCAGAACTCCCTGATTTTCAAAAACGTGCTACATCACTTGGCGCTTATTTAATGAAGCTCAGAACAGGAGACTCGGACGAAAGAATCTCTTCATTATTAAAAATTGGAAGAAGTACTCTCTCAAGACTTGTTGCTAAAGCACGAGAGATTATGATGGAATGCTTTGTGCCAGCACATTTAGGGTTACAACATATAAGTAGACAAGAAGTGGCAGCAAGAAACCTATATATTCCTGAGTCTTTGTTTGGAAACCCTGGGACTAATATGGAGGATAGAAAGGCAATCACTATAATGGATGGAACATATATTTATGTTCAGAAGAGTAGCAATTATGCATACCAAAAGAAATCATATTCCCTCCATAAATATAGGAACCTTGTCAAACCGTTCATTATAGTATGTTGTGATGGCTATATAATTGATGTACTGGGCCCTTATGCAGCCACAAAATCAGATGCAGACATTTTAAAAGATGAATTTTATGATTCTTCAAAACCTATGCGACAATATTTTAGAGATGGTGATGTAATGATTTTAGACCGAGGCTTTCGTGACAGCATTTCCCTCTTACGAAGTTTGAACTACTCAGTTCATTATCCTCTCTCAATAGAACCGGGTGAATATCAATTGAGTACAACAAATGCAAACGAATCCCGTAAAGTGACCCTATGTCGATGGGTAGTAGAAGTGGTCAATGGACGTTTTAAGCGCGATTTTAAGCTGCTGCGCCAGGAATATTTTAATAAAGCATCTAATCATTTGATGCAAGATTTTAAGGTGGCAGCAGCATTAATAAACAAGTTTCACCCGGTTCTAGAAGACAGAGAGGATGCTAGGGTAATAATCTCCATAATACAGGAAAGAATGTTTACCAATAATTCATTGGCTGATTTTGTAGAACGAAACAATTTAAATAGAAGACGGGCCCAGTTTGAAAGTATTACTGTCAATAATGAAATTCTTCTAGATTTTCCCCAAATGGATTTAAATGACATGATTTTAATCCCATTAGGTGTATATCAAATTAAACAAGCCCGTTCATACTACGGTGAACATGTGAGGCGTGATGGTTCCTATATTATTGAGGTGTGCAGGGAGGTCGATCAGGATTTGATTAATGAATTAGAAGTAATTAATTCTGAAACCATATGGTTATTACGAGGCAAAATTCACAGCCGTCATATCAGTAACAAAACATATTTTGTTTATATTGTAGTAGATGCATCACAAATAGGTCGACAAGCAATCGTGCAATATTGCTGTAATTGCATCGTTGGGCGCAGAACCATCGGTTGCTGCGCCCATGTTATGACAATTATTTGGTATCTGAGCTATGCGAGACATCAAAATAATATTGAACCCCCTGCACAGTTTTTAGACAATATTTTAATTGCCAATTTAGATGATGAACAATAAACATGAAATTAAAATATTGTTTTATTTCTTATTCAAACATAATAAGTTAATGAAGGACTAGGTTTAACAACAACTTACTAGGTACAAAATTGGTAAGGCTGGTTAACAGTCACACGTTTGCGCTGTTCAAGCATGCGCCGTTTCTGTTTTTACTATTTTTTCTCATTCCTAAACGAATTCTAAGAATACAGGTACCTATGTTAATAGATTCTATGCATTTAAACGTTGAACTTACATACACTTAGGCTTTAAAAAAAAACTGCATAGGTACCTACCCAATTATCTAGGGAGGTGCTTAAAATAGCTAAATATATTATGATATTGCTTTTCAGTTTCTTAAAAATCACTAAGTTATGAAAAACTATACCTAATAAGTATTCGTTGTTATGGTTCGATTATAACCTCAAAATCTGATTCTTTTTTTGGAATATATCTATTCTGCAGCTAGTCCGCTATAAAAATAAGATCTTATAGGAGTTTACTAATGATCGACAACACAAAATATAATTTTTCGATGCTCTTGGTTCCAGGGCGAACAATGTATGGGCGCAGAGCAATCTCCTTTATCTTAAATATTATTTTTTTATTTATATCCAGCTTCCAGCCAGCCATATAAGAGATTTCTTACTGAATCTTTACGTTTTAATTTAGTAAGTTTTACATTTTTGGGTAAAGCTTCAGATACTTAATTCGATATGTCAAGAGAGTTGGACACACAGTAGAAATATTATATTCATGAGAACTTCTCCCTAACCCCTGGAAGATAGCCATGGAACTCAAAAACAACCTGTTCGGGGAGGCTATTAGCTAGATTGTTGACTACAAACTAAATACTAAGATAACAGATGAGGAATTAGTTAAAAGAGTCGCTGTGAAGACCTGTAGTGTAGACATTAAAGGGTGAAACAGACACATAGTCGATTGTTAACACATAACGTGAACCTGTAGACGACACAACCGGTGGAGTGGGACTAAAACTCTTTACTTAGAAATATTGTTCCTATTTATAAGACGTAACGATTATTTTGCGAATATCTATTATATATTTTGAAAGGTCAGACAGCCAACACTGATATCCATACAAAACAGAAATACAACAATGTTCTTTATTTATCTTCGATATAACCTGATTACAATTTGCATCTGGTAGACATGAACTTGGGTAGGGTAATTTTCTCTGGCGCACCCCTGGGCACTCCGGCAGGAAAGGAACAGGGGTGGGTTTTAGTCAGTAAGAGTCTGATACGCCCTCCCGCTCCACCTAGAGCGGGAAAAGTCATTGGATGATTTTCCAAACCCGCCAAAAAAAAAAAGTGGTCAACGAGGTTCAGAGGAGACCATTCTACTGTCTCTCCAGGGATATGCCCCAATAGGCGTTTCACAGAGCCGGTTCCAAGGTCACGGAGCCCCTTCATGTGCAGATGGTGATCACCAGAGTGGTTTTAGTGAGGAAAGAATCCCACACTCCATGGTCTTTTCCTAAAAAGTCCAGGCGCCCTTTGAAGGTTGCCCGCCGAATTAAAAAAAGGGTTATTTTTTCAATCAAGACTCATTTGCACTTTTTTGTAGTGAGAATTTGCATAGATGATATTTGTTAGACAATAATATCGCAGACATGATTTACGTAGATGACCCTTAAAGCTCATTATGGCATAAATCTTATAAATATACAATGGAAATCAGCAAATGTCTAACCCAAAAAATACCAAACAAAACACAAATTTCAGTAAATATTTGTAAGTAAAGAGCTGAATTAGTAAGGGCAACGTTACAACCATAGGGTGTCCTCTATTCACAGACAAGGGGATGAAGCAACTACACATCGAGACGTCCCTTGCACAGAGCATGATGGAGGAGCAAACAATATGAAGAGAAGCGAAGCGAGTGAGCATTGGCGTAGCTACGTCTTGTTGAATGACAGAGAACTTAGGACGACATTTTTACAGACAGTTTAAGTGCGATAAGAGGTCAGAAACTTTTAAAATTAGCTATCAACGCAATTTAGTTGTAGCCTGTTTTTGTTTATTCATCTTTTTTATTAATTAAAATTTTAAATATTTCTTAAAAAATACCTAGAATTAAATATTTTCTCTGCTAGCTCAACGGTACTGGTGGTAACAGGGTTCAGTTACCGGTGGTCAGGGCTCCAGAGAGAGGAACCTCCTGACAAACGTGCCCAGAAAAATCGCTTTATTGTTAGGTCTTTTTCAGCGCTGTTGTGTTGAAAAAGACCTAACAATAAAGTGATGCACGTCGACTGCGAGTGAAAGTCATCGTATCAAAAGAACTTAACGCGACTTGTGTTTTCAAAAATTATAATATTAGCTTTGTATTTCGCTCAAAACTTTTTGGAAATAAAGCATACAAACTTTTTTTATTTTTCATTTGCCATTAATGTAGTGTTACGGAATTGAGGGAGAGAGGGAAACCAGAAAAAGAAATGTATGAAAAGTGCGAGGAATAATTTATGAATGACAGAGAAAAGCGAGTAACTGATAAGGTGACAGCTGAATGGATCCCAAGTAACATGGAACCAGATCAGGCAGAAGAAGTGTGTTATGTTGGTTACAAGGTGGAGACGACAATCCCTACTAATATTATAAATGCGAAACAAACTCTGTTATGCTTTCACGCCTAACCGGCACTGAACAGATTTTAATGAAATTTGGTACAGAGTTAGACTAGACCTTGGGAAAGGACATAGGCTATTTCTTATCCCGGTCTACGCGGGTAAGGGGTAAGGGCAGCTAGTACTAGTATTATTCCATTATTTATTCTCATAATTTTTTCTTTTAGCTGCTCCATACATTTATGTTTGCCTAACTCGACAAAATGTACTTGTAGAGTTGTGTGGAACAAGGTGTAAAGTCCCACAAACCATTGAAAAGGGCGGATCCTCAGACCACCAGACACAACACCCGTCTGGTGTTGTCTAGGCTCTCTGGGCAACTGTCCGATAGTTGATTCCGGGCTGTTGTACTTATTTGTTCAAATCGCACGGATAACTCTCCTTGCGCGATGCAAGATTTGTGTGTTTAGTATGTATGTGATCTCATAGATGTCGCTACATACTTAGATGATTGCATTTACTTTATAGTCGTCTCCACCTAACATGCTTTAGTTTTTCTCTAGCTACGCCAATGATAAACATCATGTCAGAATGAGACGAGTATATGTACAAAGTACACAGTGAAGCCAAGTCCGTGGTCGTAGGATGTGCAACCGTGTAACGCAATATCAAAAAAACAAACCTAGGCGTTCTATGGCCCCCACTCATCTCTGAATCTACCATCCTAAGGATAAAAAAAAAACATCGCGAGTCAATAAATAATATTGTGATTTTTAGGTGGCATGATCCTTGATTGCTTCTGCTTGAATTTGTTTATTAAAATCCCATCTGAAAGGTCTCATCATCTCAAATGGCGAATTATTCTTGTTCGAAAATTAAACATAACGGGCCTTATTTACAAAAATAAAATTAGAATTTGATTAGACACTGATTAGCGGGTTCTTAATTCAAAATATTCTATGGAGAATTTGAATTTGGAATCCGCTAATCAATTTTTAAACTAAGCATAATTATGGTTAGCGAGTTTCATGAATAAGGCTAAAGTTACCGCATAGTAACAAATACATTTACAAAAGATCTCAAGTTTTTCAAGGATCATGTCGAAATGTCAATGATAAGTTAACTACTACGGCAGGTAGGTATGTACTCTACATAGTAAACAAACATTATTCCAGACAAAACAGTATTGGGGACAAGGCTTGTCTGTTCAACTCAGAAGTGCCTCCAACATTTTGTAACACCTGCCATGCAATTGTATGACTTAAATCAACTAGATTTAGTAGTTTAGTAGTATATTGCATGGCGATTACCAAGTTTGTTTACCAAGCAGGACACTTTTGTAAGGCATGAACCGTTTTTGTTCCGGAATGTATTAAACGTATACTTACGACATGAGATCTAGCTGGGCATCAGTCGGAACTGTGTCACTGGTACCCAGTATGTGTGACAGTTCGCAGGATTTCTTGCCACCAGCCTTGCCACCATCCCGAGCCGTTGAATCACCCACCACTAGGGAGAAATTTATTAGATTCTCCAGTGGCCAATTCTCCAGCAGAGTAGTGTTCGAATTTTCAAGTTGGTGCACTTAGTGCATGATGAAATGGCTACGGGGAATGTACTCCGAGGAATGACTAGCATTGAGCACATCATACCAGTTATAAAAAGTACCCTGCAGCACAGATAATATAATACTAGCGTACAGATGCCTCATCCCATACAAAGAAACGGTATCGCCGTAACTACGAGTTTTCGTCTGGCACAAGAAAACTTTTGTTCTTCGTTCGGGCCCGTCCTCTACACCACGGTAGATGGTGTTAGAAGCGACGGCTTGCAAGCTGAATGAATTTACTTAAAGTCTTACCAATATTTTCTCACACATTGAGGAATTATTTTATAGTATTTTTGGCACTTCATAGCAGTTTTACTGTATCAAAATGTGTCACTATTCAAAGTTTAAAGAGACGAATGGATAAATTCTAAAACTTAAAACAGCGCCATCTATTGGTACAAGAAATATAGATGTCTAAGGATTTGTTCCGATAATCGTCTAAATTTGAATTACAATCCCATTATTCCACAATTTTATGCTTAGGGCAGTTTATTAAATAAGAAAATACAGTTTTTACCATATTTATTTTCAAAATATTTTCAATAAGAAATCGATGCATATTACGCCATCTATTGAGATTTTTTTGAACTAAATTTTCTTTGTTCAAGATGAGGCCCCGTGCCTGCGGTGTATATTCAGTAATAATAAAAAATATTTAAGTCAGAAAGAGTACCCAGTTTTTATTTTGAAATTTAAAAATATTTACTTTAGAAAGAGTACCCTACAGTTTTTATTTTATTGTTTTTGGTTCACAGCATTAAACTGTATACTGAGTAAGAGATGGTGTTATACTGTGAGCCGGTTATCAACGTATTACGATCATAATAGCGTCGACTGAGTTCTTATTTCTGTTATCCCATAATTACTACAAATTAAGGTGCTTAAATTCGTAGACAGGCTATGTACTAGAAAAGCGACCACACAGTTTAATGAAAAATCCGGCCAAGTGCGAAACGGACTCGCTAACGAAGTGTTCCGTACCATAAACTGAAAAAAAAAACACGTTTCTAGTAACGTGTTTTTTTTGGGCTGTATCTCATGATCTGTAATAGGTAGACAGTTGAAATTTTCACACAGCGTGTATTTTTATAGCCGCTGTAACATAAAATAATAAAAATAAATTAAATATTAAACGGGGGCCTTAATTTTAATTTTTTTTTTATTATTTTGTTGTTAAAGCGGCAACAGAAATACACATTCTGGTGTAGCTATTACGGATCGTGAGATACAGCCCGCTGACAGACGGACGGACAGCGGAGGCTTAGTAATAGGGTCCCGTTGGTTACCGTTCGGGTACGGAACCCTAAAAATGAACTCTAATATTATACCAAACCTGTATTTCTAAATTAAAATGTAAACATACTGAGTATAGCTTTCAGCGTGGCCAGTACAGGGCCAACACCAATGTTCTTATGCGCGGCTGCTAATAGATGCCGGTCGCAGGACAGACGTACGCCCGCCGCCGCGCCTCCCGGCCCCGGAGATGTGGATACTGAGTATAGACCTGGGAAGGAACACGATTATTGCAAACGTCATACAATAAAGTATACAGTCAGTCAGTAGCTGAGCGTTTGACTGCTGCGCTGCGTGTCGCGGCTTCGATTCCCGCACGGAACAAATATTTGTATGGCCTTCAGATTGTTGTTCCGGGTCTGGGTTTTTTTAAGCGCAACCACGATATGGGAGAAATTCCTAGTGTGGGAAATGTAAAAAAAAGTGGCCATGTGCGTGTCGGATTTCGCACATTAAGGGTTCCGTACCAAATATTGGTAGTAAAGTATACGTTATAATAATAAACATTATCACCAAATTTCAAGTTCATAGGTCAATGGGAAGTTAAAAACATTCTTCGTAACAAAATTTTGTGACAAACGACGGACGGGCAAACAGACAGACGGACAGGTGGACACGTGAGTGACAACAATAAGGCTCCGTTTGAACCTTTCGGGTACGGAACCCTAAAAATCATCACGCTAGTATTTTCCGAAGAGGTAGGAAGAGTAGCAGTACATCCCCATTTCAACAATTGAACGAGGTTATTGCCGTGAATAGGGTATCAATCCAGAGCCCAGGCTTCTATTGAGGAATTCATAATGGAAAACCCAATTAAACTTTAACAGAGCCTAGGATAAAATGTTAGTTTCATGCTCTGAAATCGTGCTTGCGATCTATCAACTAGGCAGCCAGTTAAGATCAGCCTTTACATCAGAATTAGAATCACATGTGATCGAATTTCAGACTTTTATTTTCATTGTACAAAAAATCTTTTCCTTTTCAACTGTGTAGCACACAAAAATACAGTTTCCTTACCTGGCTGCGGCGTGTCCACAGTTTTAAACAGCCTTAGCAACAGATGACAGGTCAGTCTAGCCCCGGTGTCAGGCGAGGGTGCGTTTGGCGCATTGCCTGAGCTGCCGCCTCCACCGCAGGCTTTCAGTAAAGACGGTAGGGCTGCGTGGCGTACAAAGTCTTCTAGAGAAAAGCAGTGACGTGCTGGAACAACGGGTTTTGAATCATATATGAACGGGTTTTGAACGTCTTAATCACATTGATAAAGATATATTGTTATGATAAATCCTACTAATATTATAAATGTGAAAGTTTGTGAGTGTGTATGTTTGTTACTTCTTCATGCTCAAATGGCTGGACCGATTTGGATGAAATTTGGTATGTAGATAGCTTATAACCTAGATTAACATATAGGCTACCTTTTATTTCGGTCTAGGAGAACTGTCGGTATTCTTGGAGAACTGTCCATGACTGTTCCTGAGTGCAATAAAAGGAGAGATCCAGTATCGTCGTACGCTTCTACGTCGATTTCGGCGGTGGCGTAATAGTAGCGCCAACAACAGACGTCTTTTACGATTCATTTTCATTAAAAGACTGTCCAACGCTGCTACGGCGCCGCTGCGACATAACAACGTTACGGCGCCGCACCGCTCGTGTGCCCACTGACACGGTGAAATCTTTGCGGTGCGGCGCCGCAACGCATCGTGTGCCCCCGCTCTAAGTCAGGTACCAGACAGAATTTCCACGCGCGCCTTTCTCTAGAGTGAGAGTCTAGAGGAGTTGCGGCTGTATACGGCCGCTGAGGGTGACCGGATCCGCATGAATTCATGCGGATCAATGCCTAGCCAAAGGAGGGTGACAAATGCGCAAGCATTCCAGCACTCCGGCCAAAGGTAGCAGTAGAACACCGTGTGGATTGAGTCAGTAAGAGTCTCAGATTTCTACACGACAAACAAAACAAAAAGGTACCAGAAAGAATGCTGATGCAGCCACAAAGTTATCGAGTGGTGACTACTTACCGGAAACTGTAGTGTGGGAGTTGAGGCCTCCACAAGGTCACGGGAATTCGCTGCCTGCAGTCGGTGCCGGAACGATTGTTGTGGCGACTGTGGGAATAGGATACCCGGCACTTGTCGTCTTCTACTTATATGACAACGACTCACCCACAAGGATGCAGGTGAAGACCGCTAGCGCGTCGTGCGCGGCGGCGTCATGCAGGTCGCGGTGCAGCAGCAGGTCGGGGTACAGCGGCGGCGGCGCCGCGTGCGGGGCGGAGGCCGGGTAGTGCTGCGCCCCGCACAGCGCCACGAGTGCCCCCAGCCACTCGGCCGCCAGCCCGCTGCACCAAGCTGTCATCTCCGCGCAGACTACGCCTAGCTCATTCACTCTGGGGGTACAAAAGTTGAGTTTATAAGCGTCGGATGTCATGTGAGTACGTGAGCTACACGTTGCGAGTGCCCCAAGTACCCATAAATAAAATATAAACTAAGATTCTTTAAACAAATGATCAAGTCAATTATTTTTCTGGCATCGGATGGCATCGCAGGTGCATTACCAAATCATATACATCTGAAAAGTTACATAACTTGTAGATTTTTTTGGCCCAAATACGAGTTATTTGGTGTAGCCAGACTTTTTAAAATTAACAGTTAACAATAAAGAAAATGTTTTGCTCACCGATCATTATCAACTTCTCGGCACACGGCGAGCATTGCCGAGCAGACGAAACTGTATCTATTCGCCGGCGACTCGGCGACTTGACGCGCCCACGCTATTTCTATTTTACCTAAAATAACAGTAATAAATTAGTATCGACAATGTTAATAACATGTCCTTACACTAATTACTTAACCTCAGTTTCCGGAAAGAAATTATCGACGAACTGTAAATTAAACAGGGTTTTTGGTAACTCAACGTATTCCTGGCAGGACGTGATAGTGTGATCTATTTGAAACAATTAAGCATACGATATACATATATATATATATATATATTTTAATTTATACAGAATTAGTTACTAAACATCTTTTTTTTTTAACTACTAATTGAAAGCTTCGATTTTCTCGAAACTCATGGGTTTCCGCCTAGGCTTCCTCAGGTGCTTAATTGTTGCAAATAGGTAACACTATCACGTAATGCCGGGAATACGTTGAGTAACCTTATATGCAAGTCCAATGATGCGATTGGCTGTCGTCGACATTATCATTCGCCCAATCACAGCAGCTAACACACGTTTCGTAATTTTTCACATTAAAAATGCGATAATTTTCGTTCCAGATCCTGGGGCTTAGTAAGTTGTCAATGTAAAATTTACCTATACCTTTACGCGTGTTTGTGAAGAACTCGCTCAAAAACTGAGGATTGTAGGGGTAGTTTGATGGTGTTGGCTGCAGTGGTGAGTAAAGAGCTTGTCTGAAAAAAAAAACAGTGACTTAGTCTAACTCTGGCTGAGCCTGACTTGTTAAATGTTTCGTCAAAAATCGAAAATTAGATGTCGTAAAAATAATTAATAATATGTTTTAGCATGTGCAAATGAAGCCAATTCATACGACGCCTCATATGATACGGTCTCCTCACTTTAAAATTTGGACCCTAATTCCTTGTATACTCTATTTATTGTGATGTATATAAAAATATACGGTTTTCACAATGTTTCCTTAACCTGTGTTATATTATAAGAAATTGCATCTTGCCAAAGAAGGATGGCCAAATCGTACCCGACAACGAAACGATGGCCTCCCAATACGCCATATTTATGAAAAATACCCTTATTTTTTAAGGTCATGGAAAACACAAGAAATATCTCAATAAGTAGCCACAAAAAAAAGTTATCCAATTTTTTTGTTTTTGTAACTTTTTCTAAATTATTTAGAATAATAGTTTCAGAACGCACCTCTTGACGATTCATTTCACGTTTGAAATGACTTGGTATTCGAAGACTGTAATTATTCACGTTTTTCTGAAAAGTTTTAACTGTAATTCTATTCAATTAGTTTAAAGGCATCAAATCAACGAATATGCTGATATTATGTATTGGATTCTTGTCATAAAAAATAATTATGTTGGTTTATAGTAAGTAGTTTTGTTCAAATGCGTACAACGGAACGTCATTTGTCATCGACAAGTTACTTAATCTGTCTGTGGTCATCGTTCATCGACCCGCGCCATTGATTGACACCCCGGCAATAAAATTATATTCTCTTTGCCGGCAATCATTCGTATTCGCATCCTATTCGATTTACTTGTTGTGAATTGTGATAAGCCTAGCTAAGCTACCACTTGTGACGATTATTCTGTGCTTTTGATTTCTGGACACCGATTTTGTTTCTTGGATATTTGTGAGAGAAATCATGCAGACGCCACAACTAGCCCTGCGATTGCTATGTGTTAATTGTAACATACGCATTGATACACTTCGCCGCCATCTCGTTTTTGATCTTGATACGAGAGTCATTTGTAAGATCTGCGAGAGGAATTCTTCAATAATAGTACGTATTTATACTTACTCATTTTAGTACATATACCAACATAAACCATCACACAATCATACGAGGTGCATTCAATAAGTACCTAGCCTCATCGCCAGAGGGCGCTGTAGTTTCAAAAGAGTTTTACCACAGTGTAGCACATTCTTTTTTAATTCTTTTTTCAAATTTTCATTCCAATCCCTTCATTTGTTTTAATTTGACAACTTATGGAAGCGAACGTGTCGATCGGTTTTACAAAAATGGAAAAAGAGCAATATCGTTCGGTGATTCGATTCCTATTTTTGGAAGGGAAAACGCGCATCGAAATCAAAGAGCGCTTGGATGCTGTGTACGGTGACTCTTCTCCATCGATGGCCACCGTCAAGAATTGGTTCAACGAGTTTGCACGTGGCCGTACGTCGGTTTTTGATGAACCACGTCCAGGTGCACCGAAAACAGCTGCTACGGAGGAAAAATTAAAAAAATCCATGATCTCGTATTGGCAGATCGCCGATTGAAGGTTCGGGAGCTAGCTGAGACTGTAGGCATTTCAGAAGGAACAGTGCATCATATTCTTCACGAGGAACTCGGCATGAGAAAGCTGTCGGCGCGATGGGTGCCGCGTTTACTCACACCAGAAAACAAGCGCAACCGTGAGACCACATCGGAGACGTGTTTGGCGCTGTTTAAGCGGAATCCAGCGGAGTTTTTGCGTCGTTTTGTGACCGTCGATGAAACCTGGATCCACTGGTACACACCAGAGACCAAGGAGCAATCAAAACAATGGATCCAGACCAGGGAACGTGCTCCAAAGAAGGCGAAAACTGTAAAATCGGCCGGAAAAGTTATGGCCACCGTTTTCTGGGATTCACAAGGTCTGATCTACATCGATTACCTCGAGAAGGGTAAAACAATTACAGGGCTTTACTATGCCGATTTATTGGGCCGATTCGACGCCGAATTAAAGAAAAAACGACCCCATCTGGCGAAGAAAAAAGTGCTGTTTCACCACGACAACGCACCGGTTCACACGTCTGCCGTTGCCATGGCCAAATTGGTCGAATTACGCTACGAATTGCTGCCCCATCCACCGTATTCTCCAGATTCGGCCCCTTGTGACTTCTTTCTGTTTCCTAATCTGAAAAAATCACTCGCCGGGAATAGATATGGATCGAATGAGGAGGTTATCGCCGCCACGGAAGCCTATTTTGCAGAGTTTGACAAAAACTATTTTTCGGACGGGTTAAAAAAGTTGGAGCATCGCTGGGCTAAGTGTATCGAACTAAAAGGAGACTATGTTGAAAAATAAATTGCCACTTTTCCAAAATTTTCGTTTACTTTTTGTAGGCTAAGTATTTATTGAATGACCCTCGTACATCATATAACAACTCTAATTTTTATTTTAGATCACTGAAGAAGACTACATATTATGTGATGCCTTTAAACAATTGGCAATGCAGCATGTCAACTCCGAATTAAGTAATGAACCTGGTGCTTCTAATTCCCGTGGCCACATGCATGTTTGCATACTTTGTGGAAGTTCTCTGCGGAACCGTAAACGTGACCTTATTGTGAGAGAGAATCCATCTCAGTTGCTACAAGCAATACACATTGAACTTGAAAATAGAATTGCCCCACGGCAGGTAATTATGATCTTTTTTATTGTTATCCTATGTTATAGTGAATTCATCACTGCAATCTAATATTACCTTATGTTTAATAAATAATGAGCCCAAAGATTTATAATAAGACAATGCTGTATGGTTGTTTCAGGCAACTTCATCGGACCATTTTTGTCATCCCTGTTGGCTGAGACTCAAGAGAGTTGCAATGCATAATATGTAGCAAAATATTGAGCAGCAGGCAGAGCCGGAGCCAGAGCCTGAGCCTGAGCCGGAACCAGAGCTGAAGCTAGAGCCTCAACCCCAAGGGTCGGTGTTTGGAGACACCGACCAGCAAGCTGACGAAATACCCAGGGTGATTAGTTTATCGCAGTATGGACGAGCGGCTAATACTGCAGCACATTGTGTTTTTCTGGTTGCCAAAACAGAGATTTGCATAGAATTTCTGACCCTCTAAGAGCACTCTAAGCAAACACAAATATTACTTGCCTATAAATGTTCGTATTTGTGAAGAACATACATTTAGTACTGATTGGGATATGTTGTTCAATTCAAAAAATAGTTTAAGAACATTTACGGCTGAACAAGTGGAATATGCGCTTTCCTTTATTAACGCTTTTAATACATTTCTGGATTTCTCAAGTATGGACAATATACTACGACAAAATCAGAACCAGCAGCATTCCTCGATGGTGTAGTGATAAGAGAGGATGATGAATAAAAAGTATTTTTGCCAAGCCTATTTCTTTCATTTAAGTACTCTACCAATTATACTTCATTTACTCCTGTTAACAACCATTACTCAATTTGTCAATATCTATGCAAGCAACTTGAGCATTGAAGACTGAAAGGCAGTAGGTATCTAATGACTAACTCTTCAGCCAAAATTGAAGTGGTCAAACCACAACAAGGCTTGGAAGTCTTTCAAGAACCACTTCACGTGTGATGTTATACCAGCTTTGTTGTCTACATTATACGTTGTGCAAGTTAGAGCAATATAGGTGTAGTTTTCATTGAATGATCGATGGACAAACAAAGAGTTGGTGCGCTTTGCTACAAGTCCTATTTTTTGGGTAATTCTCTGAGAGAAATCGAAATAAATAGAAACGAGATCGCTAATTACCCTTCTCGCTTATCGCTAACTAGACTCATAAGTTACGCCGCAGTCGGGTAGAAGGTAGTTGTAGATTCTAACCTCAAAAGTATTGTTGACGTTATTATAAAAAATTGTGGCTATTTAGAAATAATTTTCAAACGGGATAGTGTTTACGACATAAAAACAAACCAATCTAGCTATAGATTATTTTGGGACATGAAAAATAAAAGTCGAGTCCAGCTCCTATAGAAATTTGGCCATTCTTCTTTCATGATCGTAGGTCAACGGAAAGTACCCTATAAGTTTTGATTTCATTGCCAATGTCAAAAATATGTGGCGTTATCAGCTGTATATTTTGATTATGTTAACTTAGAACTTTGATTTTTTCACTGCCTCAAGGGATTGCAGACTTGATTATTGGATATTAATTTCAGCTTGATACCTCCCCGCGTTCCTGAGAAAAAGGGTCTTGACAGACGGTCAACAAAGTGATCCTATGTGGGTTACTTTTTTGCTTTTGAAGCATGGGACCCTAAAAAAACAATATTTCTTAAATTTTTGACAGATATATACTCGTCGACTTATATTGATTTTTAAGAAATATTGTTTTGCAAGCATTCTTTGTTATCTAGTGTAGGAGATACCCCTTATGATATCTCCAGCCAGCGCCGATTACTTAATTGTTTTTTCGTGAAAATGCATATACAGACGGATTGGCCTGGCTCAAATTATAAGTAGATCTTATTTAACGCCATTCAACTAAATGTCACAGTATAAACCAATTATTACAAGCTTTTATTTAATTTGCCTTGTTAGTATGTTTGTATCGGTCAAATCTTGAGTTATATCCAACTGATTGAGCTGAAATTTTGCATGCCCGTTTGGTTTGGATGATAAATTATTTTATTTTTGTAAGTAGGTTTTAACAACACGTCAACATACTTTTTTGTCAGTTTTAGCTAGATGAGGCCGGTGTTTCCTAGCTGATTACCCTGAGAAGAAACACTGAAACAAACTCAGAGGTCAAAGTCTCTTTTAAAGTGTTCAAATCCATACAATATGTACTAGTGAAATCATATGAGAACCGTGTATGTTTATGTCTGGGATGAGCTTTGATATGACAATGGACGGTTAGTTAAATGACAGTAGGTCCGCCATATTGTGTTTAGAATGCTAAATCCAATATGGCGGATCTCCAAACATGGCAGGTGCAATATTTTATGCACTCCCATGTCTATCAAATGAAAGGGTTTGCTGGGTGAAATAAGAAAATATGTTTTTAAAAAGTATATACAGGCTGTAACGGAAAGGTGTGGTCATATTATAAGGACTGCATCTGCCCATCGATATATCAAGAAAATCTGTGAAAATTCTCAAAAAAAATTTTTACTTCCCATACAAATATTGATCAGCTGATGATAATTTTGTATGGAAAGTCCAAATTTTTTTTTGGGAATTGTCTATTTTTTCTTAGAGAAAGTTGTTCATTTCCATGGGCAGAACCGGTTCTTAAAATATGACCACACCTTTCCGTTACACCCTGTATATATATTTTTGAATACTAACTTGATCTTAGGGTAGGCATTAGCAAAGGTGTCGGCGTGCGGCGCGTGGCACAGGTGCGCGGCGGCCTTGTACAGGTCGTGTAGCTGCGCCAGCACGCAGCGCTCTGCGGAGCCGCAGTCGCCGGGGTTCACCACGCATTTTACTAGGCGGCAGAGCTGCTCGAACACTGCTGATGTTTGTTCGACGCATACTGGGGACAATAGACAATGTTTGAGGACTTGTGTCTTGGACGTCTTTCGATGATCGTAACGCGACATCAACGCCGTGACTATGTTTGCACTTTTTTTTTGTGACGTGGGAAATCATCCAGTGACTTCTCCCACTCTGGGTGGAGTGTGAGTGTGTTAGACTTTTACTGACTAAAACCCACCCCTGTTCCTTCAGTTGCCTGAGTGCCAAGGGCCGCGAGAATTCTTTTTAGAATTTATCCGTGACCCTTTTTTTTTTTTTGTGGGGGTCGGAAATCATCTTGACTTCTCCCGCCCTGGGTGGAGCGGGAGGGCGTGTCAGACTCATACTAACTAAAACCCACCCCTGTTCCTTCCTGCCCTTTGTGCCCAGGGGCGAGTTAACTCTGTTTCGAATTTATCCTCAACCCCCGGGCAGGCATCAGCCATGACGGGCCCCGTCTCTTTGCTGACAACTCTTTGAGGCGCGCGTGGAACACTACGCGCCGTCGACTCTCGGGCCTGGTGCTGATCGGACGGCGAGCTACCCATTACTCGCCATCCGCAGGCCCGGGTATCCGTGACCCTAGGCATCGGCCTTAGTGGACCCCGTGAGGTATTGCCGACATCTCTTTGAGGCGCGCGTGATGTCTGCACGTTCTAGGTTACGAGCTGAGTATGCACCGCGTTATGGCAGCTTGCCTGCCTAGCCTTTTCCCAACTATCTTGGGTTCGGCTTCCAGTCTAACCGAATGCAGCTGAATACCAGTATTTTACATGGAGCGACTGCCTATCTGAATTCCACAACCCAGTAACTGGGTAATACGATACCCCTTGGTAAGACTGGTTGTCAGACTTTCGAGCTTCTGACGACCCGTAACGACTGTCAAAGATCCACGATTGACAGCCGGGATCAGTGGCTTAACGTGCTTTCCGAGGCACGGAGGAGTCTCGGTATGTTAAGATGGTCACCCATCTATGGACCATCCACGACAAGCGTAGCTTAACCTGATCGATCGACCCGTGCGGCTGTTATTACTTTAGCTACGAGCCGCGTAAATGTTAAGACATACCTAGGAGGAACGTACGGAACCGAAAGTACTCCTTTCTATTAAAATTTGAATAGAAAGCAGGTTATACCCAGCCGTGGCTGATTTCATGTTGAAATAATGATAATAAGGTACGCTGCATTACCACGTTTGTTTACAGTGCGTAGGTTGTTGTCCGTAGTACAGCTTGATTTAAGGCCATTATAAAACCACGCTAGAACAGTAACAGCACAGAATGATGCTACAAGAAGTAAATTACTCACATAGCAAGGAGGAGTGGTACTTCCTTAGCGCGCCGACGGTATACAGCGCCAGTGCAGAGGTGTAAGCGCGCGGTGCGGCCAGACCACTGCTAGGGGCACCGCGAGAGATCAGCGCGCTTTCCACTTCTGATAACTCCTTCAGAATCTGCCAAGTTTGAAAACAATAAATAAATATAAAAATAATTAATTCAACAGCGGTATACAGCATGTAACAAAAACCCTGTCCGATCCTGAAGGGTAGGGTTATTTGGTATCGTACTGCGTACACATATACGTAATCATTTAATGGATACGGGATTATTATTTTTCCCCAATGAAAATAATTCATTTAAAAAAAAGAACAACTTATCAAAGGCAACACTGAGCGCTCGACAAAGTTCACCTACAGTTTTATGTCTAAGTGCCTACAGCGCGGCTAGTGTAGGGCGGTATCATTTGAAAATAAAACTGGGTAAAAATGAAAAGATTTCGCCGGCCGGTGGAGTGTGGTCTACTTATGAAAATTTGCCATATTTAGTGTTAAATTTCGCATATTTTATAAAAATAAAAAATCTATAACTTTTGGATTTTTTGAGTTACATTTTTTTTACTATTTTTTCTACTTCGTATGTTAAACCAGGACTACGCCTTTACTGGATCGGACAGGGTTTTTGTTACATGCTATATATATATATATGATCTAGGGCAGCCTTAAAATTAATGTCGTAGGAAACTAAATAAATCGGCAGAGCAGCAAATCGTCATTCGGATTGTATCAAAAATTTAGACTAGAATTTAAATTTAGAGTTGCTATTTTTTATATTATATTACCGGCAATCTGTATAATCCGGTAGATAATCTAAAGAATACCTAAGCATTTTATACAATGCCGAATGTTCAGCCGGCAATGTGCTGACGACTGTCGTCACCTCACGGTCTATTTCTGTCTGCAGGGTTTAAAGGAACCTAACATGAATCCTTCAAACCTAACGTATCCGTGTCGGGGTGCCCTAAGATCTCGGATTATACCATCCTACTGACCAAAATGATAATTTACTGCCGCCTTAAAAAAGAAAAGTGTGTGTGTACTTATGTACGCACGTAAGAAGTTATACTTCTTTGGCGTAACAAGATATAAAACCAAACTGACACAATATTTACAAAAGGAAATAAATCATTCTTCATGAACCACAGACTATAGCTAACTTCAGGGTGTCGGTTCTAGCTAACTTCAGGGTTTCTTGTGACGGTGTGCGCGCGCTTCGTAAAAATTTACTCTCATCATGTTTCCCTAACGCGCCAAAAGAAGTATAACTTCAAAAATCATTAATTACTTTTCCTTTCTTTTGCCATATGTTATCCTAAACCATACCTGTATACAAGTCTCTATGAGGCCGTGCACGTTGAGCGCTATCTCCATGAGGTCGAGCGCGAAGGCCACGTGCTCGGCCTGCGGTAGGTACGTGGTGGCGCCGGCTGCGTACGCCGCCAGGGCCTCGCACACCGCGCTGCCCACCGCCCACGACACTGCGCCTTGTTCGTACATGGACATCGACTGGACAAATGAAACAACATCATATATATTTTTGAAGCTCATTATCGAGAAGAATGGCTGAAGAAAGGGTTTTTAGTCAGTAAGAGTCTGATACGCCCTCCCGCTCCACCCAGAGCGGGAGAAGTCATTGGACGATTTCCCACCCCACAAAAAAAAGACCCTTATTGCTGTAATATCTTTTTGGAAGTATTTAAGGTGGTTTTAGAGGTCGTATAATTTTGGACAGAATCATTATCAGCCTTTTAATGTCCCCACTGCTGGAGCACACCTGTGCCCTAGCAGTGGGGACATTTAAAGGCTCCTCTCTGTTAGAGTGTGGACCGTAATCCACCACGCGGGCCCAATGCGGGTTGGTGGATGTCACATGTCTTCGAATTTTTGGTTCTAGGCCATATCAGTTTCCTCAAGATGTTTTCCTTCACCGTTTTGAGAGCAGGACTTATGAAATAATTTACACAAAGTAAAGCGCCTGCCTGGATTCGAACCCACGACCTACAACTTGTAAGTCGCGGCCAATACCAATGGGCCACCACTGCTTCCATATATTTTTGGCGCTCAGTAGTAGAAAGAGTTAGAGGAGGCCTATGCCAAAAGGCATACCGAAGTCAGGGACATTATATAAAGCAATGTATAGTTTATAGATTGTTCAAACAGTTTTTTTTTTAATTAAAATGTTTTTAGAATTAGTATAGTTTTAAGAAAATACTGTATTGTTAGATATTCCCCTTCCAACCTACCCGCAACGAGTGGAAGTGTATAAAAATGCATGGCGCGCTGTCAACGCGCTCTTCTTCGTTTGGCTCCGGACGCGACTGACGTATTTTAGAGTCGTTATAATGTTATTCAAAGGTCGTGTTTATAATGTTGTAGAAGTAGGAACGTACTTGTTATTGTAAAACGTTTTTAAGCAATAAAACTTTCTTGGTTGATGAGTCATTTATTTTCATTTAAATAATAACCGCTTCTGGTCCTTAAGATCAGAAGTGGGATAACCACGCGTTCTAAGCCGTTTTTGCCATCTAAATACCTAAGTGCTTGGTTATTTTATCCTGTCAAAGAGAACGTTATAGTGAAGTGTTGTACTTGTAAAGTGCTGACTAGTCAACCGTTAGTAAGTTTTGTTTCCTTATAAAGTGTCGAAAGCGTGTCTCGGTTCAGAGGATGTAAGAAGTCGTAGGAGCGACAATGTGCTAGTCTTAGTTCTTACGAATCGCGCCGCGATAGTTATAACTACACGCCACTTTTTATCACGCACTACCCTCAAAATGGATTGATAGACCATAGCGACAGATCGCATAAGCGGCAGTGTTTTGCGTAGAACTCGTGGCAGACCTCGTTCTTGTAGATCAGTGTTTTTCAAACTGTAGGTCACGACTCGCGACCCCAGGGGGTTCCAAAGTTTTGCTTGGGGGGTCACGGTCGCAAGCCAAGTAAAAATAAAAAGCGAGGATTGCTAATCTTGCACTAGAACAAGGCCCATGCCTGTTAATTTTTCAACATTTTTAAAATCTTTGTTCTATTTTTGTTACGCAAATAGTGTAATTTGAAACATATTTGACTTGACGTTTAGGTTTAAAAATAAATCACAAGAGTGCATTACGCCCGCTCGCTCACCGCATTGTTACGGCCCTAGGGGGTAGCCACAATTATTTTTTACTTAATAATTGGTCGCATGTTCAAAAGTATTGAAAAGTGGATATTGCAAAACTTGACGACTTGTGTGACGGTGCTCTTGGTCGAATTCTTATGAGGTTAGAAGTTATTGAGCGTAAGTTACCGAGTATCAATTAGTGAACGTCCGTTGCATTCAAATACCGAAAGACAGTTATTTTCATCCATTACGGTTGAACGAACCCCTGATTGCAAACAATGTTCAAGTTTTAAAGCGGCTACACTTTTTAAGTTGAAAACTACCTACCTGTAGAAGTTTTAACTCTGGCGGGTTTGACATTCCTTTTTCGGGAAGGTAAGTCAGTAGTTACCAGGGGCGACTGATTGTACATGGTCAGGTACGGCCGAGCCCAGGGAAAGTGAATACTCTCGTTCGATCACCGGAACCTACTAACGTTACCGGTCCTGTAGTTTCTGGGGCTTGCAAGCTATTGTCGCTGTTACATTGCAGGCTATGCCTCGTAAGACAGCAAGCATATCAAGGCTGCTTCAGCCGCACTGACCAACTTTCAAGGTTGAGCAACCCTTGAAGCGGTGGGTCCGTGGATGGGTGACTGAATTATTACATGCCGAGACTTCTCCGTGCCTCGGATTGGACCTGTTTCAGGATAGTGCAGACTAGATGTGCAGTCGCTGCGTGTGAGGTGCTGGTGCTTGCCTGCATCCGCTGTGTCTTGCGCAGTGGCCCGCGTCGTGGTGCGCGGTGGCGCCCTGCGTGAAGCGCTATGGTGTGCGCTGCGTGAAGCGCTATGGTGTGCGCTTCGTGAAGCGCTATGCTGTGCGCTATGTGATGCGCATGGCGTGCGCCACGTGATGCGCATGGTGTGCGCTCCGTGATGCGCGCTGGCCACTTCACGATGCGCTGAGTGTGCGCTCCGTGGTGCGCAGTGAGGCGCTTCATGGTGCGCATGGAATGCACTATATGGTGTGCTGTGCTGCGCTGCGTGGTGCGCATCGTTTGCGCTCCGTGGAGAGATGCTGACTTGATGCCTGTGTCTTCATGACGCATTGCTCAGTACCGCGGGCATATGAGAGACATGCGGACTCTATGCCTCTGTCCTTATGACGTGGTTGGTAAGTGACGACGAGCCTTCGTGGGGCCTCTGTCGTGGTTACGTTGATGAGAATGCTATCGTTTGGGCCTCTGCTCTGTTTTGCGGTCATGGTGGAGACATGCAGAACTTTTGGGCCTCTGTCTCAATGACGCAATGTGTCACAAATTCATAGTAAGCATAACCTTTGGGCCTCTACTATCTATTCGTGAAAACGACAAGCGAACGTTTGGGCCTCTGTCGATAACAATGTATTGCGAGTGATGGAAATCCGGATTCTATCATTAGCTATGCACTGAATGTCTTGGGTTTGAAGCTGTTTCAACTTTAAAAATCACTATTGATGGTCCTTGTTGCTGGCGCTTGAGTGCACGCTTGCGCCTGGAACACTGGACAAATTCGTGAATCCTTACTTATGAAACTACTTCAGGCTGAATAAGCTTCAAACCATAGTGGTCATGTTATTTAATTACTCATGTACTCTGTATTTTCAGATAATGATGACGGTCAAAATAATGATGATGGCCACGTTGTGACAGATGGATCTGATGGGAATGAAGTTGCGGTCGTGGACGTCACGCTATCAGGAACGGCCGTGTTAGATATTCCCCTTCCAACCTACCCGCAACGAGTGGAAGTGTATAAAAATGCATGGCGCGCTGTCAACGCGCTCTTCTTCGTTTGGCTCCGGACGCGACTGACGTATTTTAGAGTCGTTATAATGTTATTCAAAGGTCGTGTTTATAATGTTGTAGAAGTAGGAACGTACTTGTTATTGTAAAACGTTTTTAAGCAATAAAACTTTCTTGGTTGATGAGTCATTTATTTTCATTTAAATAATAACCGCTTCTGGTCCTTAAGAGTATATTAACTAGTTTCGGAATATAGGGCTTATTATTATTATTATCGAAAAGTATGGCTGAAGAAAGGGATACCTTGCAGTGGGTATTTCCAGACTTAAATGGTGGTGGTGGTGGTGTGGATGGAATGTTGGTGTGTATGTAAATGATGCAACGGCGTACATAAATGGTCAGGCAATGGACCTATATGCTTTTAGTCATGTGCGATTCAATCAGTTTTGTAATTTTTTTAGAAGATCTCCGCCGATATTTCATACCTGCCAGACCGCTATTGTTGTAGGTATCTTTGGTGGTTTTAGAGGTCGTATAACTTTAGACAGAATAGTGAATAACAAAAGTGATGTGAGGCATAGTCATTTAAAAATTAAGAAATATAGTTGAAAATACCTGAAACTTTTGAGTAACTGCTTCAAAGTTGAATTCACTACGAGAGTGCTTCTTTATCTTTCCACCTTCAGCTACGTCGATTGAGAATTTCTTGGAGAACAATTTACATATTTCTGAAACAACCATTCATTTGTTTACATACAGCTTGCGACTACCAATTGTTCAATATAATAGTTATTATTAGATAAAAAAAAAATATATAAACAGTAATTTGTGGCGCTATTTTTTAGTAGTTTATTATACTCTACTGCTTTACAACTGGGCAATGATCTGCCATATTTACAGGGTGTAACGGAAATGTGTGTTCATATTTTAAAATATGACCATGTTTCCGAATTCCGCGTGAAACTCAAGTTGTTGCCAATCCGCCTTCGCCGGAATGCTCGTATTCTTGCCCTCCTGTATAATGTTCTCTTTTCGCCTTTCACCCCTCTTTACCTCAAGAAACGTTTCCAGTTTATTTGCGACTCCCACACGAAAGTTCTTAGGTCATCAGATAACTTGAGACTTAAAATGCCAATGCATTCCACTACTTTCCAAGATAAATCTTTACAGTTCAGGCCGCTCGTCTGTGGAATGCACTGCCAGTGTCAATAAAATGCGCGCAATTACTACCAGTATTTAAAAGACTAGTAAGGGAGCATTACTTGTCACTGTGACCATGTTCTTGTTCTAGCTGTTTTTTTTTTTATTATCTTTTGTTGTCACTTATTTTCTTGCCTATATATTTAGTATGTATGTATTTATGTATTGTATTGTATTGTATTGTAATCTTTATATTTGCACCAAGTGCAGCCCCATTTTGTGTCCAGGCAATCTCTGTCCAATCCAGGTTGCTTGGCAGAGATCGCGGAATGCGGTAAGGCCACCAATTCTATGTTTTTTAGTATAAGTTTTCCTTAATGTGTGTGTATTTTTTTTGGTTTACAAAAATTATATAATAAATAAATAAATTCTGCTTCTTAAAGAAAGTCGTAGTAAATGCCCTATAACAAAACTGGACTTTCCGCACAAAGTCAGCAGCTGATCAAAATCAGTATGGGAGGTTCAATTTTATTTTCAGAATTGACTATGACTTTCTTGACACTTTAAAAGAGACTTTGACCTCTGAGTTTGTTTCGGTGTTTCTTCTCAGGGTAGTCAGCTAGGAAACACCGGCCTCATCTAGCTTAAACTGACAAAAAACATTGACGTGTAAAAGTGTTCCTTGTAACCTATTTACTGAATAAACATCATTTTCATTTTATCATTTTGAAGAAAGTTGTTCATTTTTATGGGCACAAGCAGTATTTAAAATATGACCACCACACATTTCCGTTCCATACTGTATATTTGTCGTTAGTGGTAGTTTAAAAGTGGCGCCAGTCACAGAAAAGTTGAAAGGGAACCGCTTATCTTGGTATAGTCATGTCACAGATAATATAATACTAGCGTACAGATGCCTCATCCCATACAAAGAAACGGTACCGTCGTAACTACGGGTTTTCGTCAAGCACAAGTAACTTTTGTTCTTCGTTCGGGCCCGTCCTCTACATCTCGCTAGATGGTGTCAGCAGCGACGGCTTACAAGCTGAATAAATTTACTTAAAGTCTTACCTATATTTTCTCACACATTGAGGAATTATTTTATAGTATTTTTGGCACTTCATATCAGTTTTACTGTATCAAAATGTGTCACTATTAAAATTTTAAAGAGGCGAATGGATAAACTCTAAAACTTCAAACAGCGCCATCTATTGGTACAAAAAATATAGATGTCTAAGGATTCGTTCCACTAATCGTCTAAATTTGAATTACAAGCCAATTATTTCACAATTTTATACTTAGGGCAGTTTATTAAATAAAAAGTACAGTTTTTACCATATTTATTTTCAAAATATTAATATTACTTAAACAATATATTACTTGTCTTAATCAATAAGAAATCGATGCATATTACGCCATCTATTGAGATTTATTTGAACTAAATTTTCTTTGTTCGAGATGAGATCCCGTGGTCATGTGAAGAGGAGGGATGAAACACATGTCACAAAAAAAGTTATGAATATAAATGTGAGGAAGGCCAAAGAAAAGATGGATGGATTGTGTGAGGAGTGATATGAAAGAAAAGGGAGTTAGTAATAGCGTGACCGTTGACAGGACAGAATGGAAGAAAAAAACGTGTTGCGCCGACCCCAAGTATCATGGGATAAGGGCAGGCAGATGATGACTCGATATTTGTCGTGAAAATTTTACAAATCAAGACTGGTTTACCTTTGTCAGCTTTGCTTACCTTTGGTCATCTTCTTAACAGCATGCTTAGCCTCGTCCCTGGTCCTGCCCACGCCGTACAGCAGTATATGTCTTTGGTTGGCGTCGTGCGGGGTGTGCTCGGGTTCCGCCGGTGGAAGCGGGAAGTGCAGCGTGTAGTGGTAGTGCCGGGAGACTGTACCGGAAGACACGCCGCCGCACCCGCTTGAGGGGCCCGAGCTTGTTGTGCGTATTCCTAAACAACAAAAATCGGTTAAAAGAACGAACATTATTATTATTCTTTATTGTACTAATGAAGACAGAACTGCATGGAGAGTTCCAAACCAAAATCGTTTGTACAGGGTTTCATCGCCTTAATAATACGTCTTGAACGACATAGATGGCGCTAGTATAGTAGTTGGATTGGAAAATATACATCTCTCGTTAAAGAACATTATCTTGTTTTTTGCTAGTTACAATATTACTTAATTTTAACACAAATTCTCCTACGACATTACAAACCTTATAAAGCAAAGCTCGTAATAATTAGGATTCGAACTCGGTGGCATAAAATTTCCCGATACCATAGCCACTGGACTATTGCGTCATTACGCAATGAGTTGAAATTATCCTACTCTTTATTATATCGAAGTTGTTTAGCGACTTTAACCTGTATCATAAATCTCAAAAGAATTGAGGGTAGTTTAATATTGACTGTATAAAAATTAAATCTTTTTGTTCAATCATAACGTTCTTTACTATCTTTGAGTGAGTTCAGTTACGATTGCATTTAACAATTTTTTAATATTTATCTTTACCATGAGTTCGCGTTATAATATTGATATGGCTACGAGGGCCCAAATAATAGCATTGCATAATCAAGGCCTAAATTATTCTGAAATTTCGAGAGAAACTGGCTTAAACGAAAGTAATGTTTTAAAATCACTGTTCGTTATTTATTTTATTATCCATGGTTATCGATACACGAAAATAATAAATAATATATTTCCCTTATAGGTAAAGACTGTCACTTTATGGATAAAGCGGTTTCAAGAAGAGGGTTCGTTGGAACACCGCAGTAGATCTGGCAGAAGACGCCATATTGACTCAGACCAGCGTCAACTTATGGTGCAAGGTTATGAGGAAAATGGCTTTACACCAACAAGATATTACGCAGAGTTGTTTGATACATCTTTGCGGACGGTGTATCGTGCTCTTCATAGTGAAGGTCTGCATTATCGTCGACATGCTATTAAGCCATTGCTAACCGAAGCTAATAAAAGAGCACGATTGGAGTTCGCTTTGAAATACAGACATTTCGACTGGAGCAACGTTATCTTCAGTGATGAAAAGACTTTCAAGTCTAGCCAGCACGGGCGAGTTAGGTTGTGGCGTAGGAATAATACGCGTTATGATAGTGATCACGTTGTGCCTAACTCTGAATCCGGTCGTATAACAGTGAACATTTGGGGATGGATGACAGCTGCAGGACCAGGAGAACTTACTGTAATACCCAGTCGTGCAAACAGTGTTAACTACTTAGATGTGCTGAATGACGTCATGTTGCCCACTGTGCGCAATGTTTTTCCTGTAGAAGACATGCCAGTAATAACGTTCGTGCAGGACAATTGTCCTATACACCGTTCCATAATTGTGCAAGAGTGGTTTAGCCAGCAATCGGACATACGAATTATTCCTTGGCCTGCGAGATCGACAGATTTAAACCCCATTGAAAATTTATGGGGCGTTATGGTTCAAAAGTGGGACAATAGGAACGAAAGGACTAAGGAAGCACTGAGTACTCACTGCATGGAGGTATGGGATTCTATACGGGGTCACAATTTATGTGAAAAATTAATAGACTCCATGGGTTCGCGGTTGCAAGCTGTAATCGATCAAAATGGCGGATACACGAAATATTAAAGAATATAAAGTGTTGACTATTGAATTGAGTAATAATGATTGAGTAAAAATGAAAAGACCGGGGTAGCTATAATTTATATGATAAATTACAGTAATCAAACTTGGTGTAAGTTGGATAAATTTATACATTACTTTATAACAACAAAATGTTATTACACTAACGATTTTGGTTTCTTATATAATATAAGAAATTAAAATAAAAACAATATAAATATAGATTCCTCTCCAACATAATAAATTATTTATTTATTATTATAAACAACTCGGTCCCAAAATGACAGCTGTAACCCGGTCTTACAATTGTTATTGATTTTAGGTTTAGCTTCAATTTCTTCCTCCTTCTGGAACGAATACTTAAGCTATGAACCTTAGTCATAACATAATGCACAAATCAATCATTATAGTCAATACCACTAAACATAATTATGCAAAACGTAAAATTTTTATAATTTATGAGTAGGTAAAATATTTACAGAACTAAGGTTGCATAATATATAGTGAAAGTTATTATAACATAATGTAAATAAAACTAAATAATAGAAGAATAGCACAACACAGTTTTGATTTAGAATACTTATAATATCTATTATACAGTTTTACTTTGTTAAGGTCTTCTATTTTGTAATAGAGTTATTCAGTTATAAATTTTACTTGTATTTCTCCTTAACAAGTGAATTAAATCATTGTTAATTGGATGTAAAACTGCTAGGTTAGGTTATACATTCTATAAGAAAGAAAGACATAAATTGTATTCTTCTTTGAGAATTAAATGTCTTAAACTATAATCAATAAAATAGTTTCATTTCTTATCCTTTACGAGAATTAAACTTAGTAAATCTTAAGCTGTAAGAAAAATATATCTAAATCTTCTACATAAATGTTTTTTACTAATAATACTAATACTTACCACCAATTATGAAAGTAATTTTATATAATATATATTTATATAATGTTATATATAGTAGTATATGTATACTTGTATATTATCCCTATATTCATTTATACATCTTATACCTCATATTTTTTATATTATTTATAACAAAAAATAAAATAAAAACGTTTAAAAATACAAAAAATAGAATATAAATTATATATTAGAATAATTAAATTTAAAAAAAGTCGACAGAGAGCTGGGTTGCGAACCGGTGCCCTGTTGAACGATCTATGTTATTCTGCCATGCTTATCCACCTGAGCTACTGACTATTTATTCTGGAACGTGAAAATAAGAGCTACTTTGTGAATGTAGGGATTTTTATTATTTGTGATCGACGCCATCTGTAGTCGAATTAACCGATATAGTACCAATTGGCTTATTTAGTTTGGTTTAGATGGCGCTGTATTAAGTACTCGGAAATAAGAAAATATAGTAATTTTTGTTTATTTGAATATAAATATATTATTATTACTTAGTAATTATTTTAGGTATTAAAAACCTTATTATCTGCCTCTGCATAATAAGGTTTATAAGCTTTGCAGTGTTATTTTCATGATTGAACAGCGCCATCTAGTCGTCTCATGAAAGTCATGATACGTAATGCAAAACCTCACATTCAAAAGTCGACCTTAGGCTCTCCATGCACCTTTGTCATCAATAGTACATATAAAACATATACATGAAAACACAATGGGATAGTTAATTAGAAAAGCGAGCTTAACCCAGCATTTGGGTTTTCTTACAGCAAACCTCAGGGTGAAAAATACATTTGCATAAGAACATCATAAGTACAAAACAAAACTTAAAAAATAATATTGTTACTTAAATAAACTAAACAAATATGTGATACATAAACATGATATATACCTATAATAAAAAAATAGAAAAAGTAGAGAGAGAGAGAGTGATAAAAAGAGTATTCTATTCTTTAAACAAAGAAATTCTATAGAAACATATTTTTATGGGTCTTGTTGACAGGAAATGATCCCTTATTCCTCTACTGAACACCTCCAACGAAGGGGTATCCCTTAGAGTGTGTGGAAGAGAGTTCCAAATGCGTACAGCACGAACAGTAAAGGATCCACCGTAACGACTAGAAGAGTGGGAAGGAGAAGAGAGGACGATGAAGGGCAAGGTTTTCCTCTAGGAACAAGATACTCAAAGCGTTCCCGAAGATACAAGGGGGAGTTGGCATTGTGAAGAACTAAAAAGAATAAGCAAAAAAATTTGGGTATCCCGACGCTGCCGAATAGGCAGCCACCTCAACTGCTTCCGAAATTCCGACACATGGTCGTACTTCCGAAGGCCAAAGATGAAGCGAATGCACAAATTCTGCAGCCGTTCGAGCTTATCAAGGAATTCCTCAGTCGCATCAAGGAAGCAGACATCAGTATAGTCTAGAAAAGGTAGAAGAAGAGACTGAGCGAGAGTAACTTTGGTCGAAAAAGGCAGGAACTTCTGGAGACGTTTCAGAGACCGAAACGAACAAAACACCCTTTGCTTACTTCTGCAGTGTAAACATTCCAAGATAGGTTGCAGTCCAGGAAAACATCCTAAGCTTTTGACCTTTTTGGAATAGGCTATATCGACGACATCGTACAAAACTGGAGACAGAGACTGGCTACTCAACAGATTTACGAAGTATCTGCCACCAATAATGAGAGCTTGTGATTTTGTTGGCTTTACCAAAAGTCCAAAACTTTTAGCCCACTGACATCGTATTGATGATTGATTACTTTTTACTGCCTTTTTTTTTGACGATTCCAGTAAGAGAAAAGAAGGAGCTGTGCTGTGTCGAATAGCCCCACCCCGTTTTCAAAAGACTTCAAAAAAAGGAGGAGGTTCTCAATTCGACTGTATTCTTTTAATGTGTTACCTCAGAACTTTTTCTTGGTGGACCGATTTCGATTATTCTTTTTTTTTATTTGAAAGCTGGTGCATCTCATGTGTTTCCATTTGATCAAGATCAGACCAGTCGTTTTTGAGTTATCCTTAATAATGCGTATTTAATTGATTGATTGATTTGATTTTTATAGGTCTTTATTAACAGAAATGTATAAAAAGTTAACAGAAATATTTTATTCTAAATGTAAACAAACATAATTCAAGGCATATTACTAGTAATTAAGCTAAATCACCTCTTTTAACATATATATATTATAATGAACAATTTACTTTAAATATATAAATATTTATCAATACATTAAAACAAATGTTTATTATGTAGGGTTTGCAGACCCACATTTTTAAATTAAAATTATACCCACCACCGCTTATTTTTATAATAAAATAAAAATTTATGATTTTATAAAAAGAAAAAGAATAAATAACATTATTTGTTAGGTGTTGTTACTGATATTTAATTAACAAATTATTTTGGGAATATATACAAAAACAATGTACATATTTATAAGGTAACCGCAATTACGCGTATGTAATTGACTTCGACTTACATTGATGATGTTCTTATTTTATTTATTGAAACTGTCAATTCGGGCATAAGTTTACTATAATGGTGAACAACAGTTATAGAAAAAACGGCCAAGTGCGTGTGAGCCACGCGCAAGGTAGGGTTCTGTAGACCGTACTTTTTATTACATTACAAGCTTTTATTTAGTTTCACCTGTACCGTTGTCTGTCGGTCTGTAATCAAATCTTGCAAGGTAAATTAGACCCACTTCCCGATGTCTGATTGTACTCAAATTTGGTGTACTTATGTATGTTCGGTGACAATACAATGATATGGTACCATGGAGTTGGTCTGATAATGGAGACGGAAGATGGCTATAGGAACTTCTGAACTAAACAAGATAAATCCATCTAGTTTGGGCTAGATTGATTCGTCTTGAGGAGTACTTTATGCCTAAACAATTCCAGGGTCGGATGATGAAGCTGGCCACGGCATCTCTGTGATAAAACAACATAATCCCACCGAGATTGAGCTCGATTGATACGTCTTGAGGAGCACTTTACATCACATCATAATATTCGTAGAATATTTTAAAATATCACGCCTACTCTAAAATACTTCATCATCAGCCTTTTAATGTCCCCACTGCTGGGGCACAGCCCTCCTCTCCGTGAGAGGGTGGGCCGTAATCCATCACGCGGGCCCAATGCGGATTGGTGGATGTCACATTTATTCGAATTTTTGGTTCTAGGACATGCCGATTTCCTCACGATGTTTTCCTTCACCGTTTTGAGAGCAGTGGTGATGAAATAATCTCAAGGCCTACAACTTTAAGTCGCGGCTAATACCACTGGGCCTTCATTGCTCTAAAATACTTAGATACCTACTAAAAAGTTAAATATAAATTTAAAGTAAAAAAATATTTTTAAAAACAAGCTTTTATCTGGTACTAACTGAAAAGTTAAAAATAAATTATAGTAAGTACGAGTATTAGGCGTATAGGTACTTACCCGTATTCTTAAAAGCTTGAGGTACAGAAGTATAGTAAGTACCTAACCTGTAACCTGTAACGGATAATTTATAATTAACTTTTTAGTTCATTGCCCCAGATAAAAGCTTGTTTTAAAAATATTTTTATACTTTTAATTATTTTTTTTATAAGAGATGGGTTTGCTCTTGATTAGTCTAGGTCAGAGGTGACAGAGACAAAGCCGATGATGGAGCGAGCTTACCCAGAAGAAGCCTGTTCACTCTTTTTCAAGGACTGTATTTTGTACAAAAATTATTTAAGAAACATTGTATAAGTTGGGCGACTATTATTCTAAAACTAACAGAGCTAACTTAGCCGTGATAGTTTTCCTAAAAGTTCATTATATGCTACCATCACTTTATTTAGATTATTCAAGCCAATTCGGGGTTGACGCTCGACTCGAACAAAAAAATTCACTTTAATGTTTAAGAGGCCTCTTACAGTCCACTAGCGCCGCCAATCGAAAAAATGTCATAACTCGTAAATAGAATCAAAAATACAAAATATGTTCTATTATTAGTGTGGAAAAGGGAATAACGTAATTGTATAACACCTTATCAACACTTGAAATATAGCTGTTTAGCTAAATCGTGCATTCAAAACAAAACGGCCGTTTTTGTTACAAATGCTTTTTAGGACTACGAAACGATAAAAAGAAGAAAAATAAAAACTTTTTTACAAAAAAATACGACAGACTTCCATAAAAAACACTAAATATTACAAAAATAACTTTAATTTCGGAAGTCGGTGTCAAATAACGAACAAAACGAGAAATTTCTTCCAAACTAATAATCTACAACCAAATTATGTTCAGGTTAGGTATTGAATTTGCGTTGATGTGGAGTAGCCATAGCCAATGCTGGTGGTTTGGTTATTAGTGTAAATATTATAGACGCGGTGTTTTGTTATTAAATTACGTGATGAGGGGTTTGAGCATTCGTCCTGGAAATTAAGGAAAGGATAAAGGGTCTCCACAATGTCCAGCCAGCCGGCCACTGGGATTCTTGGAAGCTGTTTCTTGGCGTGATGTTTTCTTCGTCACAATAGCACTGCACTCGCGATCTTACTGTTCACTCATGCTAGCAGAGATAAGGTGTGGAGGCTTCCAGGACGGTGGGCACTCAATTATATATACCTGTTCAGCGGGCTGTCTCGGAGAAAGTGGGTATAGCAAGCGGTGATTGATCCTGTTATGGATATCTCAGTAAAAAATGTCGTCCTTGCGGGAGAGAGGGAGACGGGTATAGGAATCGGACGAATGCTCTGACCTTACACGTGGTTAGCCTACAGGCTTTTGGACAAAAAATTATTTGGATAAAAGTCAAATTACTGTATACTATACGTTTTTTGACGTCAACAAATTCGTTGACATCACATTGCATTCTGAACAACAAACTGCTTGTTTACAATTCCATCCTAAAGCCCATTTGGATTCATGGAATCTAGCAAGCCAATCAAACATTGAACGCATTTAGAGAGCTCAGAATAATATACTTCGATTCATTACTGGAGCCCTCTGATTCACCCTCAATCACAGAGATCTACTCTCGCCTAAAAATGCCGTCTTTGAGAAAATGGAATGCCACAGATGGAAATATGACCGTCTTCTCTGCCATCCAAATCCCCTTGTGAAAATGCTTTTGCAGCCAAGCAAGATTAGATCAAGAAGCCGGCTGTTTTACCCTGATGAAAATTAAGACTAGAGTAATGACTCCATTCTTAATAAACGCCAGCTTCATTACGGAACATATTTGAGTATATGTATAGTCTTGCGACTGATTGTAAATTAAAAAAAAAAAAAAACATAATGCATACACTGCGCGAGATCCATGAAATGTTTCTATCGGAAGTATGTATACGTCGCTTAGATGTGGGTCTTGTTTTTTTTTTGTTGGGTGGGATTTCATCCAATGACATCTCCCGCACTGGGTGGAGCGGGAGGGCGTGTCAGACTCTTACTGACTAAAACCCACCCCTGTTCCTTCCTGCCTGAGTGCCCAGGGGATTTATTCGCTACCCCTAGGCATGCAGGCACCGGCCATGATGGGCCCCGTCAGCGGTGGCTGACAAACATCTCTTTGAGGCGCGCGTGGAACACTACGCGCCGTCGACTCACGGGTCTTGTGCTGATCGGACGGCGAGCTGCCCAGTGCTCGCCGTCCGCAGGCGGGTTAGATGTGGTTCTAGCGTCGCTTTTGTGCAGTGTCTCCGCTGCAGCGTACTATCGGCGAATGCGAGATACGAAAGCTCTCTTAATGAACGCACTGTTTTTTTAATTAAGTAAGTTACATACCTGGTACAGACATTGGTCCCATGCTCATAGATGGCATGCCCGGTATACTCATGCCACCTGGACCCATCATTGGCGAGTTTACGCTGTAACAAGATACTAATTAAAATCTCCGTAGTATAGTGAATGAAGACACGCTTCTTGATAAGTTTTCGTTTAGTACGTAACTAGCGACCCGCCCCGGCTTCGCACGGGTGCAATGCTGATACTAAATTAAAAAAAAATTATATAACCGCGGCCTCCGACGCGCTATTTACAGGCATGCCTCCCCGCACTGCCCCGTCCGACCGGTACCGCCCGCCGCAAACGCAAATTTTAAATTTGTAATATCTCCGAAAATATTTGTTTAATTTACATGCTGTAAGGAACCATATTGATCTATATTAATTGCACACTGTATTTAAGGTACTTAATTCGATAAGGATTAATGCCGTATTGCTTAAAATAGCTTCGTAAATAAGCCATTTTTTCACGTAAAAAGTAAACAATAAAAATGGTTAATGTGGGTTATCCCTAAAATATAAACATATACCATCGCGGACTTTTTTGTAGACCTTTTTATGGTGTACAATACTGTAGTACATTAATTTGATCTAACTCGTAGGGTTTAGGCAGCGTTTTTGCTAAATTGCTAAATAAGCCCAAAAAAATAGGTTAATTTACGACATCACGTTAGAAACCTCTAAAATTAGCAATGTTGCCTTAGTATATGATGCATGTATTATACATATAAACCTTCCTCTTGAATCACTCTATCTATTGAAAAAAACCGCATCAAAATCCGTTGCGTAGTTTTAAAGATTTAAGCGCACATAGGGATATAGGGACAGAAAAGGCGACTTTGTTTTATACTATGTAGTGAAAAGTCAAATTCGTGGAAGTGATCATCAGATTCATTTTAATGTCAAATGAGAAAAGCCAAGCCTAATCAAATTAATTTACATGAGATTTGATAAAAGTTTTAACTGACCAGGATTTCAGAATTAGGTAGCTAAATATTTATAGCAACTTCTCTTACCTATGCGAAGGCTCTCCAGGGTCTTTCGGACTGTCAGGCGCGTCCATGGAATTCTGCTGATCTTCTTTGATATGCTGCAGCAACTTGTCAAGATCATCGTCAATCTTTGAGTCGTCAAGGTCCATTCGAACGTTCTCCTACAAAAATAATGTGATTATGGGATGGGCAAAAACTTGGACACTTACAGCCTAAAGGTAGGGTGTAGCACACCGCCTCAACTCAAATCATACGCGCAGCGTTGCCTTAACGTATGCGTAGCGTTGCCTAGACGTACGCGCAGCTTTGCCTAGACGTACGCGCAGCGTTGCCTAGACGTACGCGCAGCGTTGCCTAGACGTACGCGCAGCGTTGCCTAGACGCAAGTGCAGCGTTGCCTAGACGCAAGTGCAGCGTTGCCTAGATGTACGCGCAGCGTTGCCTTAACGTATAAGTAGCGTTGCCTAGACGTACGCGCAGCGATGCCTAAACGTAAGCGCAGCGTTGCCATGCCATAGCAGAGTCGATGTGGCGGAGGTGCTGATACGTTCCGGTTACGTGCTCGCGTAAGGTTGACACCTGGTTGTCGGCGAGGTGATAGGCGAGGCGGTGACGATACGTTTCCAAGTTAATAAGTGCGCGACTATCTTTAACGATCAAACTCGCCAACCATATGATATAAATTCATTCTCCATAGAAAATTTGAATCTGTCTACCAGTGTTAACCTGATCATTTGGTTAGAAAGTTATTTTTTTAAATAAGGCCCATCAATAAAAGGATGACAATTTTCGCCTAATGGGCTTTGTATCTGCAGCTTCATATTGCCGCTACAAATCACAACTCAAAACTGAGTCATATGACCTTTATGTCATTGCCATAAGATTTGAATTGCAATGATTGGTGCACACTCATAAAATGTAACCACTAAAACTACAAATGGGTTGACATTCGCCTTGGCTTTTCAAATGTTTAGGAGAAGCATTAGTAGCGCATCTGGTATGTTCGCAGAAGCGCGCACCGATTGCTGATACGCGGCAATACGCAAGCGAGCTACATCCTTGGTGAGGAGTGCCGGCCAGCTCCAACACCATACTAGAATGATTGCAGCCAGGCTGGGCTGTCTTTTCCTCCGGCATTGTTTTGGCAGTCATGTTGCCTTGCTAATGCAGGAGAGAAGATACTAATGTTAATTATTTTTTATTTTTTTAATGTACATTTATAATGTACTGTCATTTTAGTCGATTTTAATCATTTTCTTTTATGCCCAATTTTAATTTATTATTCTTTTGAAATTATATTTATGATTTTTTGTTATGGCAATGGGTGTGGAATTACCTGAGTAAATCAATGAATAAAATTATTTGTTTGTATGTTTGTTATTGACTGTTTTTCCGTTCTTACCTCCATCTTAGGCTTGAGATCGATGCCTGCAAAGATGTCGTCATCCATATTGTGGTTAGTACCGGTGCTGTTGGCAGGGGGCGCCACCGTGTGCCCGCTGCTACTGCCCGACGAAGTGGGCTCCGTTGGCGATACAAGATCACCTGTATTACAACAAGTCGTTTTATTGTGTTATTTGGTAGAGCATTTTTTATTTTCAATAAACCCAACTCAAAAAATTTATTTCAATGAGAGTTTTCAGGAAAATTTACGCCAACAGTTGGCACTACTTAGGCGACAGAACTTTTACTTTGAAAACTTATGAACCTATGACGTAAACACAACATTCACGTCAATTTAACTGCTGTCATAAACATAATAGTTAAAACAAGTTCCTGGACCTGACGCCTCAGTGATGCCACCTAGTGTACATCATTTCAGAAAGTTCCTATTAAAACAGGTACTTTTCAGAGGTTGGTCGGTAAGAAAGATGAAGTTAATTAGACACTCCAAAACGATCTCTAGGGGGAAGAACGTGCAAGAAACATGGAAACTCTTTTATTTGTGATTATGTTTGAAAGCCGCAGAAGTCAGTAGGACTTCCTCCCTATGAGATAGAGTGGGCCATAGTCCAACGTGAGAGTGGTCAAACGAGAGGGTCTAGTTTGACCACTGTCATGTTGATAGGGATCAATGTTAAACAAAAAAACCGGCCAAGTGCGAGTCGGACTCGCGCACAAAGGGTTCCGTAATCTATAAAAACGCTAAAAAAATCATGTCTGTTGTATGGGATAAATAAATATTTTTTTATTCTGTTCTTTAGTATTTGTTGTTATAGCGGCAGGGAAATACATCATCTGTGAAAATTTCAACTGTCTAAGTATCGCGGTTCATGAGATACATCCTGGTGACAGATGGACGGACAGCAAAGTCTTAGTAATAGGGTCCCGTTTTGCCCTAAACACACGCAGCCTCAGTTCTGGTTGGTAGACATCAAATGGATTCCAATTTCTTGTCTTTTCAGTTTCAAGAGCAGTGTTGATGTAACAAATTGGCCACACGTCTGTCTCGGATAAATATTTTTCTGAAGCTTTGTTCTTTTGAACGCACAACGCTGCGGTATGCGGTGCCGGATACATAATCTTCCTCATAGCTGCGATGGAACAAAATACCATTCTAGACTTTTTCATGCTATTATGTGACCGACACAGTATACTGCAGCCTTGTGCATTTGATCAAGAGACCAAAGCTTTATCAACAGTCGAGAGACTCTTGAGAAACATGTTTTTTTTTAAATTATTTTGTTGGGTGGGAAATCATGCAATGACATCTCCCGCTCTAGGGTGGAGCGGGAGGGGGCATGTCAGACTCTTACTGACTAAAACCCACCCCTGTTCCTTCCCTGCCCTCAGTGCCCAGGGGCGCGGTAACTCTGTTTCGAATTTATCCATAAGCCCTGGTCAGGCTTGAGTAACATGTTATGAATATCTTTTGAGACTAGTAAACATGTTTGGTCAACGCTTCTACATACCTCTAGAAATAAGCGTGCACATATAAGCATCGTGTGAGAACACATCGCGTCGGATCAGTTCGCCAAACAAGTGCACCAGGTTGGCGAACTGCTGCCTGTTGCCCGGCGGAGAGTTGGGGCTTTCGTCTGCAAGACAAAAAATAGTATTGATCTCAAATATACAGCTATAATAACAAGAAATACAGGTACTTTGTGCTGGGACACTATTGACGCAGGAGACACATTCTTGATTAATTTAAGGTATTTCTGCACTCATTTTTTTTTTTGACTATTTTTAAAATATTAATACTTAGGCGAACTTCATGCGACAAGACATTCTCTACCAGTCAACCTTTGGGTTAAAGAGACTACTCTGTGGTAAGTGTACAACAATCAAATTAATAATTATAATTTAAAATCGAAATCAGGTTGCCATAACAGTTTAAACCTAGAGCAACTTTATTCGCTAAATCGTAACTTTAACTAACCTAAAACCGGGGCGTCATTATCTAGGAAGCGAAGCAGAAGATTCTGGAATATGGGAGGTCCGTTGTAAAGACCCGTGCCTGAGCTCACAGATTCTTTGTCATCTGATCCTGTAAAGAAACAAACCAAATTATAACAGACAGACAGGAGAACAGACTCTGTTTTATACCATGTAGATAAAGATTCAGAGAGGAGGAGTACCGAGGACAATGTTGTAAAAATAGTGCTAAATCTGCCAGAACAGAAAAAACCGGCCAAGTACGAGTCTGACTCGCGTATGAAGGGTTCCGTACCATCGTACTAGATTATACGCGTCCACTTGTTGTCATTATTAAGATCTAGCAAAAAAAGCCAAAAAATAGACACGTTTCTAGTAGGGGATCCCCCTTTAATTTATTTTTCTTATTTGTGTATATAGCGGCAACAAAATTAAAAAGTAATAGGCTCCCGTTGGTTACCCTTCGGGTACGGAACGCTAAAAAGGCATAGGCCGCCCGCCATTAACCTATGGCTCAATTCTGTAACTTTGAGTTAAGCAACACGGCATCGACACTTTATCGACACACAACGACATTATTTTGCCACTGTTGCAAATTTGGTATTCTGCAAAAACTTCAATATCCTATTGACATAATATAGTAGAGCAGACTACCAAGTATTACAATAGTCTTATTATGGCGTTTCAATGGCACTACAGTGGCAAGTCAATGACCATAAATAATTTATAGAATACCTAATGTCAATGACTATTCTATTGAGACACCACTGACACACTACCGACACACTATTGACAAGTTAGTAATTTTACAGAATTGGGGCCCCTTTTTTTTTTTTTGGGTGTGGGAAATCATCCAATGACTTCTCCCGCTCTGGGTGGAGCGGGAGGGCGTGTCACTCTTACTGACTAAAACCTACCCCTGTTCCTTCCCTGTCTGAGTGCCCAGGGGTGCGGTAACTCATTTTCAGAATTTATCCGCTACCCCTAGAATTGGGCCCCTGGTGGTCCAAAATCGAGACGGACTTCAAGTCAACCCAATTGGCAAAGCCGACAAACCCGGATAGAATATCCTGGCGCCGAGTAGTGAGGAGACCAACCCAAAATAATGGGAACAAGAGAGGTCAAAGAGAGATGAAGAGTCAGTGAGATTCCTACAACAAGTTATGGGTAAATTACTGTTACACCCCAGGTATTTTGTCACACAGTCTGTTGTAGGTGCATACCTGTGGCATGATGATCATGATGGTGATGGGTGGTGTGGTGCTGTCGCCGGTCCAACAACGCAGCAGCCGCCTGCGCTCTGTGCTCGCCCCACCGCGCGCCGCACACAGCCCATTCGCAGATGACGCGGACCACTGAGTATGGACACGCCCACTCCTGGAGAGAGAAGATTCGCAATGACACCGAGAGGTCATTAAGCCTGGTATCCACACACAGCTTAAAGGACTAGTGTAAAAAAGTTCTATTAGAGTAATTGTTATATTTAACTAGCTATATCTGCCAGCAGCTTCGCCCGCGGGGAATAGGGATTTTTTTTCATTTTTGAAGTGTCTCAATTAGATTCTATAGTGTTAATAAACCAATAAAAAAAACACAAAATTTTTATTCAATCAATAAGTGCATGCATTAAAATTTTACATTTTCAAATTTCGCGCATAATTTGACGAAAACGTTAGACACAGTGGACGCCATATTGCTGTGGTCATGACGTCAGTTGGCTGTGTAAATAAAAGTACAAAGTATAGATACGCTGATCAGTTGACAGTTTACACTATAGTTTACACAGGCGTATGACGTTTAACATGGCGGCTAGTATTCCATGGTTTTAAAACACAGATTAAAAAAACTGAAAACTTTGAATTGAATTTTAAAATTTATTTTGTTATTTTATGAACTAAGACTTACATTTTCCGACTGCTTTTTGCCTAAGCTATCTCAATAATATATTTTAAGTTTTTTTTCTCATATGGAGTAAAATACCCTATTAGTACCTACATACAAACTTAAAATTTTATATATACAGATAGTCTTGAATAAAGTTGTTCATTTCTATGGTTAGAAGCAGTATTTAAATTTTACCACCCATTTCCGTTACGCTCTGTATATCCAAAAATTCAGCTGTGCAAACTTCGCTGACTGACGCAATCATGTGGTCAATTAATCAAAACTGAACTCTACGTACAACGTCCACTACTTATCACTCACCGGATCTTTGGTATCACTGTTGTCTTTTGATGGCGATGGGCAGTTCGCGAACACTTCTTTGTACAGTGTGTCCAGATTATTGTTAGGATCCACCCGGTCGAAGCAGTGCCTGTCTAGGGCCTCTAACACTGCCAGTACTCGTGCTGGAAAAATAGTATCTATACAGACTGGTTTTTTATTTATATATTTTTTTAAGGAGTGAAATTATCTCCACAAAAGTTTTTTTTATCAATAATTTATAACCGACTTCCAAAAGAGAAATTACACTAAAATTGCAAAATAACTTTAATTTCGGAAGTCGGTGTCAAACAACGAAGAAACAAAACTAGAAAACTAACATATTTTCGTTTTTAACCGACGTATGTTCAGCCCTCACTCCGTCATTTATGAACCGATTTTGATGATTCTTTTAAGATATACCTCAAGAATAGTCCCATGCCAAGGAAATCAGGATCTGATAATGGAATCATGATAAAATTGAGAGAAAACCTCGAAAATTGTGGGCACGTTTAGCGTTTCTGTATGTATGTTCGGTCCTCACTCCGTTATTTATGAACTAATTTTGATAATTCTTTTTTTGTTAGATAGGGTATACCTCAAGGGTGGTCCCGTGCCAAGGAAATCTGGATCTGATAATGGAATCATGATAAAATTGAGAGAAAACCTCGAAAATTGTGGGCACGTTTAGCGTTTCTGTATGTATGTTCGGCCCTTACTCCGTTATTTATGAACAGATTTTGATGATTCTTTTTGTTAGTTAGGGTATACCTCAAGGGTGGTCCCATGTCAAGGACATCAGGATCTGATCATGGGATCCTGATAAAATTGAGAGAGAACCTCGAAAATTGGCCACGAATATTGTTTCTGTTTACTTTTCATAACTTAATCAGGTATTTGCATTTAGGAATCATCACATACTGAAACTGAGCTGATGATGGAAACCATACCTTTCCTAAACAATAGAAGTTAGATATAAAAACTGGTTTAAGGGACAAATACCACTTAATATGCTTTGAAGAAAAGACGTCTTTACAATATTGGAGGTAGCCTCAACTGGTCCATATCCTGGGAACTTCATGGAAGGATGGTTAAATCATCAGCTCAGTGGCAAGAGGAATGATGAAGGATTAGAAATTAGCCTCAGAGTGTTAAAAGATGATGCGAGCCACAAAAAATCATAAAATAAAAAACTTTTTAACAAAAAAATTTACCGACGAAAAAGAACTAAAAAGCTAAAAATAAATAAACCTTTTAAGTTTTGAGTATTCAGCTTATTTACCTACATAAAATATCAAATTTTATATAAACTAATTTTGAGTCGGCGCCAATTATAAAATGATTAATTACCTACTTACAGCCTTCTTCACTTATAAAATTTAGGTATTTAATAATCAGATCCCCAGAACTAAAACTAAATAGTTAAGTTATGACCGAATTGTTAACCCCAATAACATGGAATTTGAATACAATTGGAGAAAACCAAAACATCATCTGTCACAGATATAATACTAGCGTACAGATGCCTCATCCCATACAAAGAAACGGTACCGCCGTAACTACGGCTTTTCGTCTGGCACAAACAACTTTTGTTCTTCGTTCGGGCCCGTCCTCTACACCTCGCTAGATGGTGTAAGCAGCGACGGCTTGCAGCTGAATGAATTTACTTAGTCTTACCAATATTTTCTCACACATTGAGGAATTATTTTATAGAATTTTTGACACTTCATAGCAGTTTTACTGTATCAAAATGCGTCACTATTCAAATTTTAAAGAGGCGAATGAATAATCTCTAAAACTTCAAACAACGCCATCTATTGGTACAAGAAATATAGATGTCTAAGGATTTGTTCCAATAATCGTCTAAATTTGAATTACAAGCCAATTATTCCACAATTTTATACGTAGGGCAGTTTATTAAATAAGAAAATACAGTTTTGCTCATATTCATTTTCAAAATATTAATATTACTTAAACTTCAATAGGAAATCGGTGCATATTACGCCATCTATTGAGATTTATTTGAACTACATTTCTTTGTTCGAGATGAGACCGTGTCTGTGTATACATATTTTTTGTTTTTGATGTTTTTTTTTAAAACCGCAGAACCAATTTCGATAAAATTTATCTGTGACCGCCTGTGAAGTTTGAACTACCATAAAAAAAAAAAATCATCACACAACAAACATACAAAAAAAAAAAGAATATACATTCGAATTGAAAACCTAATTCTTTTTGAAGTTGGTTAAAAATTAATTTAGTTCGCAATGCAAAAGTATGAAATGAAACGCATGTTTTTTTCGCAAAACATAAAGAGTAAGGACATTTATTATAAAGAAAAAACTGCGATGAGTTAGATAAGTAAAAAAAAACACCGATTAGATCATAGACTGATCAGCAGTGATCGGAGTAGGTAGATTGATTTGGGGTCAATGAACTGGCACGTATATATTAATATGGATATGCCTCCGGGATTCCGGGATTTTGTAATAATTAAGATTTTTTTAGGAATTTTAAATATTGTAATGTCTAAGATGAAGAATATATCAATATGAATAAGGAATGTTTAACACTTTTGCTGTCTTTTTTTTTTATTTTGGTATAAACTGCTTTTATTTCATTTTTACCTGTTTTAATATTCTAAAGTTATTGAACTGAATGCGAAAAAATATTAAGGAGTATAAAAAGTTATTTTTATTTATTTATTCATGAATATATTATATAATAATTACAAGCAGCAGACAATAAAGTTGCAAGAAATAACTACTAAATTAGTCATTTGTAAGTTTCGAATGGACGCACAAAAGTAAGATTCACTTATTACTTGATAAATAAGAAAAAAACAATTTTAAACGTTTAACTATCGCAAATGTAGTAGTTTAGAAATCTTTACATTCACAATATTTGATTCAATCCCGTGAGTACCAAAATGAAATCCCGGAAAAAAGACTTACTTATCCATTGTTATGATTTCTATGACTGTTTATGATGCAAGTACGTAAAATCAATCTACCTATTCCGATCACTGCTGATCAGTTAAACACTGATTAGCAGTTTTTATTTCAAAATTTTCACGGAAGAATGATATATATCATCATCATCATCTTCCTGCCCTTATCCCATGTTACTTGGGGTCGGCGCAAGACGTTTTTTCACGGAAGAATGATATATGTGGGCAGTAAAGTGCTGACTAAACATTTCATAAACTTCAATACGAAATCGTAATTGAATGAGCAGTGGTGGCCCAGTGGTGTTGGCCGCGACTTACAAGTTGTAGGTCGTGAGTTCAAACCCAGGCAGGCGCTTTACTTAGTGTAGATTATTTCATCACCACTGCTCTCAAAACGGTGAAGGAAAACATCGCATCGTGAGGAAACCGGCATGTCCTAGAAACAATTCGAAGAAATGTGACATCCACCAATCCGCATTGGGCCCGCGTGGTGGATTACGGCCCACACCCTCTCACATAGAGGAGGCCTGTGCCCCAGCAGTGGAGTCATTAAAAGGCTGATGATGAAACATTTCATAGAAGTTTTGTTCTATATTCAGTAGAATTTATCAGTTTTTTATTTTGTATATCTGATAATAAAAGTTATATTGTTAAAAGTTTGTTTACCTTGGGAGCTAGTCTGCCACTTATCCGTGCACCATTTGCTTTCAGCTTTTTTACTCCTCGCCGAGATCTCTTGTTCTGCCTCGTACACCTATCACAAAAGAAGCAAAACTTATGTTTCTAAAAGTTGTCTACATTCACGAACTGTAGAATTTTGTCTGATTTCAGAATGTAGTCCAATTTGCTAGAACCGGCCAACCCAAGCTGTATTCTTCTGTTTGTTGAAATTCTTTGCCAAATTAAAGAATATGGCCAAGCTAAACATATCGATCAACCATCTCCAACGTTTTATTTCCAACTTTGACAGGAGAATTTGAATAATTGAAGATGTATATCACATTCATGTTACTTATATCGAAGATAAAACAAAAGACGATTATTAAACTCAAAGAGCAGGATGTACACTAGATAAATACCAGTTTTCTATGCTCTTCCGTTATGGCTGTGTCCATGTGAGGCATAGGCAAAGCAGATGGCGGTAACGGTAGCAGATCAAGTGGAGATCCTTGTAAAGACGAACCGCAACCCGACCACACCATGGCTGTTGGACACTCGATGCAAATTATCTGTTGGGATAAACATTTTGATAGGAGACTTACTGACCGAAGATAGTTAACAAAACAAAAATCCCCCATACAGAGCTTAATGCAGTGGCTGAATTGTTGATTAATTGTGATATTAGATTCAGTTAAAAAAATTAGGTTTCTGCATGTGTAATGCATGAACATTGATGCACAGAGAGAATCCGAAAGTCTTTCTTTTACCCATTTACTTCAGCATGTGCAAGTCCCTCAGTTTTATAAATAAGTAGATATCAGCTAAAAAAGTCTTCAAAACCTCAGTATCGAGTAAATGAGTCATTTATCAACTTGGTCAAGATTCTTTATAATTTATATTTTTTTCATACCTGAAGAACAGTAGCCAGTTGTATAATAACATCTCTATGGTAGGCACAATTGAGAATCTCTCCAAATCCAACTTGAACCGGATTCATAGCGGCTGCTACCACAGCGGTCAGAGTGGCCTTAGTATCCCTGGCAGGAGAGGCACCTCTTTCCTCCTTCACTTGTACATCCATCGGCTGTGGGGGATTTGGGGTCCCAAGTGAATGAGTAGGGTTAGGAGTCCCCAAGGAATGGTTAGGGTTTGGCGTCCCTAGGGAGTGATTGGGGTTGGGAGTCCCTTGGCTTTCTACAGGAGTAGGTTCACGTTTGATTTGGGATATGTTTGGCTTAACGTCTGCGTTTGTTTCCGGTGCTGGTGACATTGGGGCGCCGTTTAGATCTAGATTAAAAATAAATATTATTTTTAATTGTGTCGAATATGATGTGTTCCGTGGCGCAAAATTTATTATTAATTACTGACAAGCTGTCAAACTTATTGAATCAGTTGTTGATGCATTCGTCAATTAATCACAGCACTTAAAATAAGATTTGATATCTTGTAAGATTTTTTTTTGGTGTCAGCCTTTAACAGATGTATAACTATTGATTAGCTTCTGGGCAACATTTTTTATCAAAACAGACCAAAACTATTAATCGACGTATTCCACTCTCACCTGCATTCCTATCGACAGTCTTAGCGAACACAGCTGGTTGGTTGAGAGTCCTCAGCGTAGCGTCTGACAGTACTGAACAGATGGCGGCTGCCTTCTTAGCACACGAGGTGGCCAGCCTTCGGGATAAGCTCTCGCAGCAGATGAACTCACACATGTGCTGTAATGCTAGCGGGAGGAATAACCTGAGGAGAAAAGGGTTATTTAAATAATTGTTGATAACAAAAAAGAAACTATATGTGTTATAAAAGATAACTAGAAATGGTTTGTGCGAAATTCATAGGATTGGCGTTTTCTATAAAACTCACGCTTACACCTTTATATTAAAGAGTCGTTAGAGCGAGTTTTCACTCAACGAAAAGTTAGCGAGAGCAAAGCTGGCATGACAAAGCATGCCAGTTTAGAACTGCTCTGACACAAGCTTTTAACTCCTGTAAGACAAATCTAAAAAAATTCGACTGTAAAGTACAACTAAAAAGTTCCAAACAAGTCAGTTTTCAAGCAGTCTGATGCAGTTGGTGGCAGTTATTTTAGTTCAGTTATTGATTTAATGCCACCAACTTTGCCAGGCACTTTTTGTTGTTTTCTAGTCAGGTTTTTTGAAAAAAAAAAAAAAAAAAATTCTACATTTTAGTGAGTTATATTTTTGGAATCGCCTCCTCAAACCCTTTATTTTGATACTTAATATAGTTCGTCGACTTTAATTTTTTTCTTTTTCACAATAGCCACGTCTGGTTGGCGCCATATTGTATTTTGATTACTGTCATGTCTTTAGTAGCACTCGGAAGATTAAGACGAATCCATTGCCGTAAGAATTATCAAAATCGGCTCGACGCGTTTGGTCTCTATAGTGCCACAAAGGAGCAAACATACATACATATATTGATAAACACTCAACCCTACCTTGCGACGCGCAGTCGGGTAAAACAAATCCTATGGCTGATTGACATATTGTTTTCAACTTTAATAAGCCCACGATCAAGATCTCTCAAATTCCGTCAAAACTTATTCAACTTACCTCAACAGTCCATCATCAGGAGCCCTCTTGTCCAGCAGCTCAATGATCCAAGTCAGGAAATCATGCCTGTCCAGCAGACCTTCATCCAGCAGGTACTTGGCGAGGCGACAGCAGTAGTTCCAGAGCTTTAGGGCTTGTCGCCAGTCTGTGCTTTCGCTTCCTCCAGGAGTTAGTGAGCCGAGAGCTGGATAAAGAAATAACAAATATACTTTAAATCCATGCCTGTATTTTTCAAGCAAAATCACAAGGAAGGGTCAGTGTCTGCATCAATAAGAACATGTTAAATAACAGTGTAATGATGATCCAAAGCTATGGTGGGCCAAAGCTTGAAACGGTTGACCAAAATGTGTAAATTGACAGTATCTTACTACTGGAATTTCCTGGAGAGTGCATTGAGTTAGGTACAGTGGAGTTGGGTGTGGAACTCCCCGGTGGATTGCCAGATGAATTGTGGCTGGGAGTTCCCTGGCCTGATTGTGACGGAGGTGTTTTATCAGACACATTGCCAGGAACTGCACTCTGGTAGTGTTCAGCCAATTTAGGTATCTGATCCTTCAGGAACTTGATCAATGTTGTAGTCCATTCTGCAAGAAAGTAGATAATGTTAGGAAAATTCTCAGCTAGCCAGCAGCTTCTATTAACACAGACAACAACAAATATACCACACCTACAGTGTCATAGAATTTTATTGCTGGATCACTTTATTGAATGGTGAGTCACAACAGTTCATTGTGCAATGATATATGAGCAATGTCATTTTCTGTTTTACATACATTACATATATTAAGATTGTTGCATATAATTATATAGATTCAAGTTCTTCAAACTTAACAGACAGATGTGTTGCTGGGGAGTTTGTTGGCCACTTCTTCTTCACAGCTAAAACACTAGGAAGTGGTGACGGGCAGGCGTTTTTGGGGAACTTTGACATTCAAAAAGTGCTGGCTCTCAGTCTAGTTTGAATAAATGACTTTTGATTTTGATTTCATAAGAGTGACTCTAAGGGAATAATTTTCAACTAAACTATAGCACATCACTATAGTGATATCTTACCTTTTTATTTTGGGTGGAAACTTTTAAAAGGCGCCAGGACTTGTGAGGAAAAGACCAGAGAGTGTGGGATTCTTACTTCACTAAAACCACTCCAGTGATCACCATCAGCAAAACCCCCACAGAGGAACCCCCTCTGTGCAATGCCTGTTATCAGTCACAGTCTCCTCAGTCAGTGTGTGTGTGAGGAGTTCCCCTGAGCCTGGCTGCACTGCAGCACGTGATCACAGTGCAATCAGTGCCCAATCTGAGCTCCCGAGACTCCAATTTCCTGCCTGACCTTTTATTTCACTATCATCCCTCGAAAATGCCATAGCTATAATAAAATGGAACAGTACTTACCAGTGGTGGGATCAGGCAACTGCCTCTTCTTGATTTTAGCCTCAGACACAGCCACAGTATAAGCAGAGCTTAGTTTAATGAACCAGGCAGCTCTGGGCATGGACACCTGGTACTCAGTCAGTGTTATAAATATCTCTTCCTTTTTGTTAAAGTTTGGCGCTTTCTTTGCTAGTTGGGACAGTGGTTTGCTTCCTGTGAATGATAAAGTGGTTTTTTAATTGTTATACATAATTATAAAAGGAATTATAAAATAATATTAGTGTTACATTGTGGTTAACCAACAATAATTAATGAGTAAAATGCAGTCGAAATAAGAAATATTACCTTTGTCTATTTTAGGAAAGGGAGTCTTTTGACCCATTTTATATTTATTGTACTGGTTTTTCTTTATAACAATTAAGTATATAAGGCAACTCTGTATGCCATGTACAAACTACTTATTGAATAAAAAAACATTATTGTTATTATTTAATGTTTCTGCTTTACATGTTGTTCTCTGCATTGTTTCAATGAAATAGCTAGCTGGAGTACCCAAAACTATCAATTTAAATTAAACCATTTACAGGCAGTTTTGAATGATCAAGTAGTTAGTGGATCAGTTCAAAAAAGAAGGAGCTAGTTAAAAAAAATCCAAAGCAAATTCTATGGAGAAGAACATACAAGAAGCAACCATAATGTTAGTAATAAAAATGATTCATGCTTGCACTTTAAGTACATTACAGGCTATGCTCAGAATCTCTACTCAGTCTCATAACATTATATGTATAAGTAGTTATTATCTTTTCCTTCATATTATTTACCTCTTAGCTAAAGTATCTTGTAACAAAAACAATTTGTATTGAAAGCTGAGTTTACATTACTATGTTACTGTATTGTGTTATGACACCTTTTGACGCAGTTGATTGACTAGGCTTGAAAAGGTTTGTTGGATTGGTTTAGCCCATGTCATGACACAACACATTAATAAGCCTATAGCTTAACTTGGTCAGGATTGCTGATATTATATTATAAAACCAGTTGTAATAAATAAATAAGCCAGTAAGTGATTACCTGCCAAATCCTTGAACCAAGCTTCAATCTGTGCTTTAGTGCGGGCAGTGGCTGGCCAGAAGTTGTCCTTAGGGTTGACTTGCTGCCTCTTCCTCCCACAATCAGGTAGAGTATTCAACTCTTCCTTCTTGGAAAGAATACTAGAAAAGAACTGTCCTATCTGCAAAGGGCAAATCAATATGCTGTCAAACAATTCTGATGTTGATGTCTTCAAATGGTTTTAAGGTTTGTTAAGAAGGATCGAAACTGGAAGAGAGGATGTAAATAAACTGTAACATCATTGAATAGTACCTTCTCAAGTTGTTTTTATGATGTATTAGACATACAAGGCCAGTTGACCTATTTGCAAAGGTAACAACATAATGCATTTTAATTAATATAGGATGAAGAAGACACGTAATAATATATTATTGTATTCTAAAGTGCCGTATTTTCTTACCTTGGATGCTGAATAATTGAAATTCCTTGCGGTACCAAACTCATCGCTGGATTGTGGTGTTGTGGAAAAACCATGTTTTACATTCGTTGATGTTAACTCGTCCTCTTTCTGGCGGGGCTCCTGAGGGTACACATCTGGAGGACCCAGCCGTGGCCTCTTCAGAGGACGCTTCTCGTACATAATGCCCATGGTTATTGGGTGTATTGTATCTATTTCGCAACACCACTAATAAATATACAAGGGTATTGTACACGACGTCAATCTCATATTTTACGTATCAAACCGATTACGTTGCTGATATATTTAAAAACTACACAAAATACACATGATTTTAGTCTCACGAGTAACCAAATAGGTAAATCTAAAACATTTATAAATTCATGTAGAAATGAAAACAAATTATTACTTTGAGCTAAACAAAACCATTTCTTGAATGAGAAATTGTGTTGTGGAGTGGATTTGATTAGTTCAATGAATGAATGATTACCACAGAATATATATACGCCACGGGTGATTACGAATGAATGAATTATGTTTGACACCGACTTCAGAAATTAAAGTTATTTTTCAATTTTTTGTGTATTTTACCTTGTTGGAAATCGGTTGTATTTTAAAAATAAAGTTTTTATTTTTCACTTTTTAGTTGATAAAACACCCCAGAACTAAAACTAAATATTAAAGTTACGTTCGTATTATTCATTGAATTATTATTATACTCTTTGGAATTATGTTCATACAGATAAAAAATTAAGTCAGTCACAAATTAGTTGATTAGTTAATCAGTGGTTTACGGTTATTTACCTCTACTCTTAGCGAACATTCTTTTGTTGTATTAATTTTCTAATTAAAATCGAGCTATGATTTCTTTGCTAAAACCAGATAAAACTGCAAAAAATCAAGTAATACCGTACTTTTTTAGTTTAGAAAATCAAAACGTCATTACAAATATTTTGTCTGGTAACATTTGAGTTATAACCTACTATTGTAGCCATAGATGTATAATTCTAATACTACATCTATGATTGTAGCTGTCTGTGGTTATAATAACCTCACTTTTTATAAACAGCTGATACCAAACTAAAATTGTTGTTTTCGTCGTTTGTTTTTGTTGACGAGAAACACTTTTTTTTTACATTACTAAAGAAAAGATCATGCCACCTAAAAAGCAACCTGAAAAGGGTAAAGCCGGTGGAGGTGCTAAAGCCGGTGCCGGAAAATCTGGTGGAGAGTCGAAAGGTTGTGTACATTAGTGTTGTATCTAATTAGTTTTTCGTGGAGAATACACTTAGGAATATTGACTAACCTGCTTAAATTCTTTTGTTTAAATTTAGAATCTGCATCAAAAGAAAAAAAAGGCGGGTCAGCTGTCAAAGTACGTCATATTTTATGTGAAAAACAGTCAAAATGTTTGGAGGCGTTGGAGAAATTGAAAGCCGGCCAGAAGTTCCCGGATGTAGCGGCCGCGTATAGTGAAGACAAAGCGCGGTCAGGCGGGGACCTTGGTTGGCAGATCCGTGGTTCAATGGTGGGCGCTTTTCAGGATGCGGCATTCGCCTTGCCCATATCAACAGTCGCTAGTCCCGTATACACCGACCCACCCATAAAAACCAAGTTTGGTTATCACATCATAATGGTAGAAGGCAAAAAATGACAGACATGGTGTTTGAATTTGAATATTTCTGGGCGATACTTCTGTTATTTATTATGGAAAGGATATGTTGTCTTCAGGAGCAATTTGACAAGGATTACTCCATATTACCAGAAAATCAGAGGTCCAATGAGTCTATAGACGTTAATATGGAGGATTTTGCTAATAGAGAGTAAGTAACACATTATTATTGTGTTCTACATAAACAAGTAGCCTTTTTAAATGCTATAAGAAATGTGCATTTTATTACAAGAGCATAGAATAGATTATTGTTGACAAAAACCAGTGCTTTGTTATTAGATTCAAAACAAGTAGATTTCATGCACACTTCCTATTGGATTTTTGTTGTTATTAAACACATCAAAGCTCTCTAATCAATATCTTATAAACAATGATTCTTTAATGTTAGTAATCCTTCTGCATTTATTTCCAGTTTTGGTTTAAGAATAAGTTTCCTCCGTCTGTGTCGTTTAATGCATGTCACGATGCTCCTGACTCTTGTCTATTTCTGCAATGTATGTCTATGGTTCATAATGACCAAGAAACCTTCACCCAAGTCTTCTCTCAGATACCGGTTCAAAGTCACAATGCCTGCCTTATGACAATGTAATTAAACTAGTAATTTTTAATAAAGTTTTTAACATACTTACTCAATTATAATAACCCGTTTTATTTATCTAACACTGTTAGGGTCAGCTCACACCGAGATGCGACGCGAAGTGATTCTGCAGGCACTTTTTAAGGATGTACTAAACAGCTTTAAAGTATGTGTTTGTACCCTCTGCATTGGGTCTTGGTGTGAAGTAATCCTTAAAGAAATACACCAAAAAATAAAACAACACACTGTCATATGTTAAATTTCGGGGGATGGAGTTGCTCGCGTCCGTAGGATTTACCACCTTCTCCTAGGCCCACCCTACACGTATCCCCCGACTGGTGCTCATTTAACCCGTTAATTGGTGTCCACTGGCCAAGAAGAACATACCATAACCAAATACCTTCTAAAGGAGTGGCCATAGTTCCTTGGGAAAGTGCTATGAGATTATTTCCCAAACCCCCTTTTTATGATAATGTCTAAAAATGAGAGTGAGTATTTGTTATGCGATCCGGCTAACACCCGCCGCCCTCCGGTACCCGTTCCGGTGGGTGAGAAATTGGTTACCGAAGACTCCATGGAAGTAGGCGACCAGGCTTCCAAGCTAGTGAATGTTGCCGGCAGCAAGAATTTTGTTCAGCAAGCTTTCCACCCTGGTTTGTTTTTATCTCGACCTAGATGCAACTCCCTAGGTAGCACACCAAGGAAAGAAATGCAAGAGCCGATAAACTTAAATCAGCTTGAGGTCAAAAACACAATTCCGTCATCAAGAGACCAACAATCAACCAACAGTTGGTGCTACTAGTACATCTCGTCCACCTGAATGGCAAAGAGTTCCTACTAACAGAAGCAATAAGCGCAAAAAGCTCTCACAATCACCCTCACTAGAGGCGATCAAAACTTCCAATAAATATAGTGACCTACAAATAGATCTCACTGAAGACGAGAATATACCAAAACAAAAACGCCCCAATAAACCTCCACCATTAATTTGTATGGCGTTGACGATGTCAACAAACTTACAGACCTTATAAACACTGTTGCAAATAAGGGAGAATTTGTATTCAAAATCGTCAACAGAAATCAGTTGAGAATCAATAGCCTGGACATCGAGGCTTACAAGAAAATTATGACCATAGTACGTGAAAAAGGCCTCATTGAACACACGTTCAACAGGCAAGATCAACGTTGTTACCGATTCGTAATCAAGAATTTACACTACTCAACCCCACATAGTGCCATAATAAAGGAAATTGAAAAAACTGAAAACAAAGTCCTTGGGGAAATCATGAACGTAAAGTTTGGGCCCGAAAAGAAGCCAACTTCCACATTCTTTGTAAACTTAGTCCCCAACCCAAATAATAGTGCTGTTAAAACAAAAAATATCTATATACCATCAAACAGTTTTAATAGAAGAACCTAAAAGGAAATCCTCTATTCCACAGTGCCAGCGATGTCAGCAATATGGGCACTCTAAAAACTACTGCATGATGCCCTATCGCTGTGTGAAATGCGCACAGGCCCACACAACTTCTGAATGTCCAAAAAAAGATTGCAACACACCAGCACAGTGCGTTTTATGTGAAGGCTCACATCCTGCTAATTACAAAGGATGCACTGTGTACTGGGAGATTCCAAGTAGAAGAACAGGACTTACGCCTACAACCAAAACTATACCCCTTGCAGAACCCAAAATTTTGTCTACAATGAAACAAAAACCACAAGTTAAGAATAAACAGCCAAAACAGTATGCTACTGACGAAAGTGGACTGACATATGCAGAAGCTACTAAAAACGAATCCAAATTAGAAAAACTGCTCACACAACAAGCTGAAAAGGTAGACAAATTATTAGACCAGATGTCGACCATGATGAATTTACTCACAACAGTTATCAGCAAACTTGTCCGATAAAATAGCTACACTCAGAGTTGGAACCTGGAACGTAAATGGATTGGTCAAACATAAACAAGACGTAGAGGTACTCCTTACACTACATGACATTGATGTACTTCTAGTTTCTAAAGCACACCTAACATCCAATCATTTATATACCTTCAAAAACTACAGTATACACTCCACATTTCACTCCGATGGAACTGCACATGGAGGGATAGCAATCATAATAAAGAAACACATAAAACATGACGTTCTAGAGGAGTATAAAACTAACCAAATACAGGCCACTACGATAGTGGTTCAGGATAAACATAGTTCACTAACCCTATCGGCTATATATTGTCCTGCTAAGCACATCCTAAAGGAAGACAGTTTTACAGATTTCTTTGGAACTCTTGGCGAAAGGTTCATTTGTGGCGGAGACTGGAATGCCAAAAATGTCTACTGGGGTTACCGACTGACATTACCTAGAGGAAGAGAACTGAAAAAAGTCTTGACGAAAATAAATTGCATGTCCTTAGCACGGGTGAACCATCATACTGGCTCAACAGACTCCAATAAACTCCCTGACCTATTGGACTTTGTGTATAAGGGACTTTCTAACATGTACCTAAGTGCTGAAAGTTGCTTGGATAGCAGTTCAGATCACACCCCTCTAATAGCAACCGTAAGTACATCAATAATAGACAGACAGTCAAAAGACAAGCTCCACAACACAAAAACGGATTGGGTTGGATTTAGACAATACATCGAGACACACATAAACCTAACAGTACCGTTGAAAACAAACGATGACATGGGTTTGACACATGGTGCACATCTCAACTTGTACACCATGCTCAAATGGTGAACTTAGAGACTGTTGCACTTCTCATATGGCACACTTCGCAACTGGTGCACTTCTCAATTGGTGCACTACGTAAAAGGAGCACTTTTTAAGATGATGAGGATGACAAACATCACAAACCTCATCCAGAAAGCTGCATGGAAATGTACACCAACACCTACCAAGCCAGGTTACAAAAATATTTCCAAGGAAATAAGGAGTAAGGTTTTGGGAAAAAGGAGGCTCAGGAGGGTTTGGCATAACAGTCGTCATGCTTCTAACAGAGCGGCCGCAGACCTGAAGCAATGTCTGAAGGGCATCCAAGATGAGACGTTATAAAACAGATTGGAAAATCTGGACGTTACAGCTAAAAACGAATACTCACTTTGGAACACCGTAAAGCATAGCAAAAACGCGCCACAAACTGCTCAGTATCCTTTAAAGCTAGGAAACAATGCATGGGCAAGAAAAGACGACGAACGTGCCGAGGCCTTTGGATCTTTCTTGGCCGATGTATTCACTCCCAATTCCGGCGACACATCAAGTGATAAAGTGATCCAAGAGTATTTGGAGACAGATCTACAACTCAGTCTTCCGTTAAAACACTGTTCATCTCGCGAGATCTGGAAAGTTATAAAAGTCTCGGTCAAAATGAAGCAGCAGCGGTGAGGTTTGTTGAAAACTTAGGTGTTTTATAGACTGTGTTGAGGATTTTATAATGAAAAAACGATGCGTTAGTTTTAACGAGAAAAGGATGTATTCGCCATCTTACATTACAACCATCAAGGACAGGGGTGTGGGAACAATATTTCAAATAAGAACCAATCACGGTCGAGAGATTAGAATGACGAAGTCGAAACGAAACATTGTTAGCATTTACTTCCACAGAGAAAATCCATGTGTATTATTATCACACTATCCTACTAAAAACATTAATTTGAAAATTTGTGTGATAGTGTATCGTGTCGCTTTGTGCCTCGAGATGTCGCCAGTAGTCCTTGATGTTCGCCAACATGCCCCCGGCCTTGGAAGCAGTGGCTTTCAATAGTCTTCAATCACTGCATCAGCGTCGATCACGTCCTGTAGTAGAGGACTAATCTTGGTAAATGCGCGCCTCACCACGCCCGATGACGCCTGTATATCAGCCACCCGGGATATACCATCCTTTCCTGGGATAGTGCAAAGGACACGGCCCAAATGCCACTTCAAAGGTGGGATTTTATTGTCCTTTATAACCTTAGTTTGGTTTGAGCTCGTCCTTATTCGCCGTCCATTTTGTTCGCACCTACAGCTCGGAGATGTATTCCTTCGCCCACCGGTTCCAGAAGTTTTAGCGAAGTTATTCTACCCTCTGATATCTCTGAAGACGACTAGCAGGAACATCGCGTAGGTCATCGCCGGCTGGCGCAGTCAGTGGTCGGCCAATAAGGAAGTGAGCGGGGGTCTCGGTCTGTGCAAAACAAATAATTTTTCTTTCTTTCTTTCTTTTCTTTTTCCTGGATACTGCCTTATAACTGTCGTAATCCTACGTCAACTGCCAAGAAAAGCCATTGTATTTATAACACAGCTCTTTAACGCAATTATGAGGACTGGATGTTTTCCGAGACTATGGAAGGTGTCGGAAATCATCATTATCCCAAAGCTAGGCAAATCACCAATAAGCTTACTGCCCGTTATGTCCAAACTCTTTGAGAAAGTCATTGCACGTAGGCTTAACGACATACTTAAAGGAAACAATGTAATCCCTCAACATCAGTTTGGATTCAGAATAGGGCATTCCACCGTGGAGCAGGTGCATAGAGTAGTGAATAAGATAAGAGAGGGACTGGAACGAAAGGAGTACTGCTCAGCTGTATTCCTGGACGTACAGCAAGCGTTTGACAAGGTCTGGCACCAGGACCTGTTGTTTAGGATAAAGAAACAACTACCACACAACCTGTACGTACTACTAAAGTCCTACTTAGAAGACAGATTCTTCTGGGTAAAAATTAACGACTCGTATTCGAAAGTCTACAACATACGGGCGGGCGTACCCCAGGGCTGCGTATTGGGCCCAACTCACTACCTTATACAGAGTGTAACGGAAAGGTGTGGTCATATTTTAGGAACCGGTTCTGCCCATGGAAATGAACAACTTCTCTAAGAAAAAATAAAAAAATGCCAAAAAAAAAATTGGACTTTGCATACAAAGTGATCATCAGCTGATCAATATTTGTATGGGGAGTGAAATTTTTTTTTGAGAATTTTCTCTCTTTTTCTTGAATAAAGTTGTTCATATCGATGGGCAGATGCAGTTCTTAAAATATGACCACACCTTTCCGTTACACCCTGTATACACAGCAGACACCAACGTCGGAGGAAATTCTCTCTGCCACCTTCGCTGATGACACGGATGCTTTGTGCAACAACAAAAATCCTCACATGGCCTCACTCAGATTACAAAAACACCTCGACAAAGTCTATAAGTGGATGAGAAAATGGAGAATAAAAGCTAGCGCCAACAAGTCAACACATGTGACATTTGCTCTCAGAAAAGATGACTGCTCACCTGTTAAACTCGGAGACGACACACTTCCACACGGGACAACAGCTAAGTACCTCGGCGTACATCTCGACAGGAAACAAACTTGGAGATACCATATAGAGAAAAAACGGGACGAGCTTAACATCTTACTCCGAAAACTGAACTGGCTCTTGGGAAGAACATCACACGTATCACTAGAAAACAAGGTACTCATCTACAAAGCAGTGCTTAAGCCTGTCTGGACATACGGAGTGGAGCTGTGGGGCTCTGCAAGAAATTCAAATGTGGAAATTCTCCAACGATTTCAAAATAAAGTTCTCAGAATAATATCAAATACTCATTGGTTTGTGAAGACATTAGAAATACATCTACAAATCAGAACTGTAAAAGAGGAAATAGAACACAGGATACAGTCATACAAATATCGAATAAAATCACATACCAACACCGAACCAATAACCATGAAAAGGCTAAAACGCCACAACATATGGGACTTTAGTAAATAAAGTTTGAATAATTTTGAGAGGCAGATTCTTCGCTGGAAGAATGGACCTTAGCAGTCAATATCCTCACAAAAAATCTGCTAAAGGTTTAGAATACGACCGAAAAAAAAAAGGTAAATTTACGTGTGATGTGTTGAAATAAATGCATTTATGTGGTCATGATTAATGTGTTTTTTTTTTTGTGTATCGGATACTGTAAACTTTTAAAAAAGTATACCACAGTCACCACATAGTATAAAACAAAGTCGCTTTCTCTGACCCTATATCTCTATGTATGCTTAAATCTTTAAAACTACGCAACGGATTTTGATACGGTTTTTTTTAAATAGATAGAGTGATTGAAGAGGAAGGTTTATTTGTATAATTTGTACCCGAGCGAAGCTGGGGCGGGTCGCTAGTAATAAAATAAGTAATAGTATTTCTTTGCCTTTTCTTGACTTCAGAACTCATCAGATTGTAAAAACCCAAGATTTTTTTTGTTTTTTTGTCTACACCCTAAGACAGATACTTCACTGCTGCCATAAAACAAATGGGTCCACCTTTTATAGCAGAACTTTTTATGTCATAATATTATTTTGCATAACAGCGGATAGCATAAACTTCATTTCGCAGAAAATCGTTTGGCAGACACTCATTTAGCATACATTCAAAACTCATAATTTTGTAAGGCAGAATCATCTTTAGGCATAAATTTCATATCCATAATTAAAAAGTAGAACCATCACATCACAGAAAGTTCACAGTCAGAATCGTCTTTTGGCATACATTTCATATCTATAGTCATTAAAAGGCAAAACTATCATATTTCAGAAAATTTATAGTTAAAATCATCTTCTGGAATACATTTTATATCCATAATTGAAAATTGCAAGACTATCACATTAGAACAATTTTGTATTTCTTACCAAACTAATAAAATTTATTGAACACTATTTTATTTCGCCACGAACATACGACAATAATGTTTATTGCTATATCTTTCTGATCAGGCGTTAATCAAATCATTTTTACTTTTGCTGTAGTGGCAGGTAGTTATTATTAGTTGTCATATCGTTTTATTGTGTTGAGCAAAACAAAGTTAGTTTATTAAGCATGTAAACAAGCATACACCGTGCATGCAGCAAGCACGCGCCAAACACGCAGTAAGCATGCAGCAAGCAGGCAGAAAGCATGCAGTAAGCAAGCAGCAAGCATGCAGTAATCATGCATCAAGCATGCAGCAGGCATGGTTACTGTCACGGCTTCGGCGCTGCGGGGCTGGGGCGGTCCCAAGCGAACTTATCATCGCAGATGGTTTTAACGTTCACCACCGTAGCTTCGGCTTGCTGGCCGGCTGGGCCGGCCAGCCTCAGCCACTGCGGCGAGCGTACCAAAACCACCTACTCCTCAGCTCGCAGGCCGCCTCGCCCCTCCGCGCCTACGCGGGCTTAAATTACACTCTAGGGGTAGGGCAGACAAGACTACGTGGAGTCGGCTTTGCAGCGATTCGTTTCTGTAACTAAGTTTGGTATCATATTTACTTTTTAGGACAATATTTTAGTTTTAATTTAAGGTTAAAAATGCTATTTTATAGAAATGGCAATATACCTGATAAAATTATTCCAAATGAAATTCTGCCTTCTCCATAGTATGCCAAGTGAAATTGTGCCAAATAATTGTCGCTCTAAATAAACGTTATGCGGAACTTTACCTTCGCCAAAGGTAATTATGCCAAATAAAATTCTACCATCTTAAGAGTATGCCATTGTAAATTCGGACATATACACATTCGGCCAAACAATAATTATATTTAATCATTTTTATGCCTCAAAAATATTCGTTAAAATAAGATCATGCCAAGTGTGTTATGCCAAACATATTTCGGAGCAACAAGATTCTGCCAGATAAAGGGAACTCAAAACAAATACCTAATTTACGCCGATCTACCGATTCGGCGCCTGATATAAACATTAAAATACGCCGATAGGTGGTTTCTCCGGTGAATGCGTTAATGATTCCGAATTACAGAACATACCTTACACTTATATTATCATCACATGTTGTGATTGAAAGATACTTAGAATAGCATAAGGGCACACCTAGGTTTAGCCAGGCCTCTACAGCGGATGTAACGGAAAGGTGTGGTCATAATTTAAGAACCGGTTCTGCGCATGGAAATGAAAAACTTTCTCTAAGAAAAAATAAGAAAATTACCAAAAAGGACTTTCCATAAAAAGTTATCATCAGCTAATCAATATTTGTATGGGAGGTAAAAAAAAAAATTCAGAATTTCTTCAGGTTTTCTTGAAAAAAGTTATTCATATTGATGGACAGATACGGTTCTTAAAAAATGACCACACCTCTCCGTTACACCCTATATAGCTAGACACCCATGGTCTGGTGTCCATTACCACAACACCAACTTATTATTCCTTCTTACGCACGGATGTGGACGGCAAAGTCGGCAATTTCCAAAAAAAATTATCGTTATTTTTTGTGCTTATTCTTCCAAGCGTCTGTGCCTCCGTGTGATGTTCTATTGCATTCATTTTTCGTAGGCGCGTTGAAGTCGCGCCGTATGACGCTACAGATGGCACTAGCTGGCACTGAAGCTTCTCGAGGATATAGTCCCCAAACTGTACTATTCAGTATCTTTATTAAAAAAACGTACCTCTTGGGGTTCGCTTAATCCGTGTACTCCTTGTTTAGGAAACTAAAATCTGGGTTAACGACGTTTAGGAGAAAGTAATGAACAAATCATAAAAAATTAAAACAGTCTTTATTGACAGATCTTAAATATTTATTATTAAGTCGACTGCATCAGTGCATCAGTTACATGACTAAAGTAATGTACAATACTGCAATAAATATTTATGTAATGAGGTATTTAAAGCTAGAACCGGATCGTTCATTTTGGATATCGAAAGTTATAAATTGTGTTTTTAGAAGTTTTTGCAGCTTTTACGATAAAATTTGGTTGTATGGTTACTACCTCATGATTTTTAATGTAAGCACGAACATTTAGATGGGGAAGTGTTTCGTTGAAATATAAATAATTTGTTCGAGTCGAATAATTCGTGTTACTGCTTAAAAAATACTTTTTTAACTTCTAATTGCATTCTTGTGACAGCGTGAGGGGATCTGATCAAACTCTGAGGTTGGGGTTGGTGTATCGCACGTATTTCAGGAGGGCATCGTTTTCCTCGCAAACGAAGGGCTTGCGGTGGTGGCAGGCCACGTCGTGCCAGTGAACACCATCGTTGTAGAAGTTGTTCAAGATAGCCACGCAGTGCTCAGCAGCGCCTCCTTGAATCAGCTCCTGTTCATATAAAGATATGGTCAGATAGTGTAGAGTCAAACAACAGCATTTCTTTCCGGAAGGGATTTCTAAAGGGTATCTCCGTTAATCCAAAGTTGGCTGAAAACGGTTTTGGTGTTCCATAGATGTGTCAGAACTGGCAGACCCTGATTAAGATTGTTGTGTAAAGAAAACACTTGACTATGAAAACAGAATCTGACCCTGAAACTCTGCAATTGCATTTTTGTTATGTAAATAAGCAAACTCCCGAAGGTCCCGCTAACTGTCTGGGAAGAATACCTATCATTAAGAATAAATTGTAAATGGCAAAATTTTGTTTAAGATTAAAGCCATTACATCAATCGGTCGGTTGCGTACAATAACCGCATAATGCGCGAGGCCTTGAACGCCAAACAACGGATGCGGAGGATGCGCGTGCGACCGCAGAGGGTTACGTATTGTTTGTTCCGCAGCGCAGCCGCGGGTACCTACGCGCGACACGCGGGGAAAGTGACGCGCAAACAACGCGACGACGCGCGCCGAATAACGATGAGCTTTTGTTGTACAGCTTGCGGTCGCTGTTTGTAGAAAGTGGCCGCGACATGCGGGTACGCCCTTCGGCGAATATTTCGCAGGCCCATAAATATTCACGTGTCGCTTTCGTTTTCATTGCGTTATATCCGCTGTACGGATGCATTAACGGGTTCGGCGGGTGCGTATGACAAAGGTTACTCAACTGTTCGCGGAATTGGCTCCTTATGTTGCGTCATGTGTATGACCGATTTCGTAATGTCATGCTTTCTTACGCACCCATTGTGTACCGCGGAACGATTCCTTAATTTGGTACTTAACAATTTTCTAGACGAGGAAATGAGCGCGTAACTTACCCTGTTGTCGGGTTGAGGTTTGCCGATGCCGCCGCCCTCGGACCAGTCGTTCTGCTGACGGTTTGTAGTGGGAGCCAGCTTCTGCAGCTCAGCGGTCCAGAACCAGCCGTTGATCTCGTTGGGGATCAGGTCAGGACGGTTGCATCCTTTGAAGTCGCAGAGGCGACCAGATGTCCAGATGTATTTTTGCTACAGGAAACACATTTTTAACATAAGAATGGTAATTTGCTACAACTACCTACGTTAGGTGACTTTGTCGTTACATTATGGATGCACCTTGACACAAAACCTCTGGGTATTTGTATGAACACGTAAGGCGAACAATTACCTGTTCTTCTGCCTTGCTACTTGATTCTATCTGTTGGGTACGAAGAAAAAATAACAATGGCAAAACTGCCATTAAAAAAGAAGTCTATTAGATAAGCGAATAAGGCGAAACGATTTGATGATTCTTAACAATACTGTGGACATACAACAATGAATGCGATTTGTCACAATTAGATATCAAGGATCGTTGTGCACTCAGCGTTAGATTGTATGAACAGACTAAACGCGCTACTTCATAGTTCATTACCATAAAAATATGGTGTCAACAGGTTAATGGCCAGCTTGGCAACGGGACAATCGGAAGATTTGGCAGTAATATCTGTGCTGAACAAATTGTCTATGCAGTGTCGGTGAACAATGGCAACAGAAAGTTGCGGGTCTAGTCTAAGCACCTAGGTACGTGTACGCTAGATAAGGTTCTAACGTTACTAGTTTCACCGGTTGGTCATAGTTCAAGCCCAACAAGATCTCATCTTCCGTCTATAAAAGTTTTACTAGCAGATTTCTACGTAAAAAAAAAACAATTGCTAATTATTCCCGAGTGTCGATATTCTCGGGAGGAACAAACAATGCAACAAAACATCGTATTTCTCACGTAGTGCGAAACACATTCCGTAGCAATAGTGAAACTCGTTTAGGAAAAATCGACGACGCCATTGTTGCGTTCCTGAAACGACTATTTTCCTATTTATAACCAAGAAGTTAAGTTAACGTTTAAATTAAACTGACTTGGCCCATTAGTTGAATATATCCCTCACGCAACAGATAGATATTTGGAGTAGAAGAGTTATAGCATTACGAAAAAATTCAGCAATACGAATTCTTTTAAAGATTCCGTGTTGAATACGAATACCACACTTTCTATTTAGCTTCGAAAAAGTGATATGTTTTCACGTCACGGTCACGACTGTTTTCCTCGTGTTTTGAACTCGGGACACGCGTGGACATTTGCTACACTGTTTGGCAACCATCGTGGAGTCATTTGACTTTACATAAGGACGGCCCAAAAGCAAGGACTGTTCTAGAATCGTCTCCAATTTAGTTACCATTTTCCTTTGCATTTCAAACGCAGCTCTGTGACTCCGTCGAAGATTCATTCAAAACTTGAACCGTTGCATCATATTCGTTAATGAACTTCGAATAAAGTAAATTGGAACTTGATTATTTATGTTTTACTGCCGTGTTATATCACTGTTTAAGACTTCATCTAATCACAAGACTGACCGTAAATTGTACAACGTTTTAATGATTTTGTTGAGAGTTGGGTAAAAGCTCACTCACTAATTATTCTTCAAAATCTGGATTGGGAGATTGAAATTCAAACGATCACGAATTTATCAATTTATAGTTCACTAAAAATGGTTTAATTTTATGATGCTTATTATTTTATGGTAGGTACCTACGGAATAATAACTTGTAGTGGCTGGGTAGCTAAGCTAACGATTTTGCATATTGCGGTACATTTTTTTACCTTGTCCTGCACAATGCGTGCTTTGACCCACTCGTTTTCGTCGCTGGTCTCCAAAGACACGAGGTCCATGCACCGCTGGCGGCAGTAGTTCCTGGCACTCAGCCAGTCCTCCTCCACTCCACGTAGCGCAGGATCTCTCCATGAGAAGAAGTATCCTTTGTCTGGAAAATTATCTGTAGTTTAAAAAAACAAAAAAAAAAACACTTCATTTTTGATTTTTCGTGTTCCCAGCAAACCCTTTGCCATTGCGTTTACCTATGATATGGGTATCAAAGGAGTATGTCATGAAATCATGACATTTGGCATCAATTCTAACTGAGAGAGTTGTATTGATGGTTTTAATGATTACAGTTCTGTAAATACGTACCTACTTGCTACGGCCGCGAATCATATTTTGACCAACATACAACCTGGTGCTGACCGGAACGTAAGAAAATTCAAATTTTCTTACGATTTTTGTAATTTGCAGGTCAGTGACAGGTTATATCTAGATCAAAATTTGATTCGCGGGCGTAGCAAGTACCTATGTATTTATAGAATTATAATAATTCAAGTCATCAATACAACTCTTTCAGTTAGAATTGATGCCAAATGTGAATATTTCATGAAATCATGACATTTGGCATCAATTCTAAGTGAGACAGTTTTGACTTAGATACGACCTGACACTGACCTGCAAAAAAAATTTGAATTTCGCGGGCTACCTTGGAGCTTTCACTTTAACATTTTGCGTTTAACAGGTAGATAGTTCGAGCCTCTGTTCTACACAGAAGTGGCCAGATAGAGTCCGTATATGAAGGGTTATACAATCTAACCCCTGAACTCACTTTCGAAATTACAGGTTGCCTTAAAGATATGTACAACGATGTTTATAGGTATTATGTAACGGATTAACGATGTTTATTAGGCTACTGGCCTGTTAATAAAAAACTAATAATAATTTACATCTTACTGGTCGTTAACATAACATAACACAGAATAGAATAGGTTAGTTATCAGAGGCACAGATAATAACTCTAGAGTTAACTGCAATTCTCATGCAGGAGTCTTCAAGCGATAAGTACCTTGGTATGTCAGGATACGTTCAATTTAGTAAGACAAATATTTGTAAAGTGACGAGTCATACAAAAGGAAGCATTGCTAAAGAAAAAAAAGTCTCGCCGAGTATCGTTAATGACTGTAATGAGTCAAGGGATTAGGTAAGAAACTTTACAAAGAAATATTGTCTCGTAAAACAGAATGCAACCAGAACTAAGTCTGAATGACAGATTTAGGCAGTAGGTACTATTTTCTGTCAGTGGCTTCGTCCGCGCGGAATTAGTAGGTACTTCCCCCATTATAAATTGTAGCCTGTGTGCTATTTCAGACTATAAGCTATGTATGTGCCAAATTTCATCCAGATCCGTTCAACCGTTCTGACGTGATTGAGTAACAAACATACAAAACATCCATCCGTCCAAACTTTCGCATTTATTTTATAATATTAGTTGGATTTGTCTCATCGCTGACTGAAAAGTTGTGTGGAAATCGGTTGTCGTGGTATGGGCATGTGATGTGGAGGAATGAAGAAAATGTCTTGAGGAAAGTCTTGTGTATGGATGTGGATGGCTATAGGTAAGAGTAGGGGAAACCCAAAGAAACAATGGATGGAGTCTGAAAGAGGATATGGGTAAAAGGGGGTGACTACAGAGATGACGACTAAAAGAGGAGTATGGAAGAAAAAGACATTTTGCGCCGACCCCAAATAAATTGGGTTAAGGGTAGGAGATTGTATGATGATGATAGTAGGATTTGTCTGTACCTCTTTTCGAAGTCAATATCCACGTAATTTCCGGAAGACATAAAGATAAGACGCATAACCCTTATATACGATTGGACATTTTGATCTCTTCCGCGCGTAGGTACCTAACAATGCAGAATACCTCGCGATTTTACTAGACAATCTGGTGGGAACTAACTGCGGATAGAAAATCTTCGCTTTCGATATTCCGGTGGAGGGATCGCAGATAGGTAGATACGGTTTCTATAGTGTTGAGATAAAAGAGTTTTTCTATGTTAGTCATGAAAATGAAAGATGGAACTAAGTATCTACTTTGTATCCTAAAGACTATGAGGCATCTTCTTATTAGGGCCTAGGTATAGACTAAAAATGAACATCATGGGTGTATACATAATAGTCTTAAATATGAACTTATCAATAAATTTATGATTTCCAAAACTACTGTTCATTTCTTTGAAGCGGTTATTCATTGCTAAAATTAGAATAGAATACGCGACTTTTTTTGTAATTTTTTAGATAAACGATAACAGTGAATTGAGATTTACACAGCAAAACATCAACCACTAGATACATATTCTTATGCAGAAATTTTAGCTACGTAAAGACTCAAAATCTATCGTGCCAGAAAACCAGACCTGTTTTCAAAATAATCTATGCAAGTGCGCACTGCAACAACATTTGAAAAAGAATTATGCAAATCGATTCTGAGAATTTGCAAAAAAAAACATAACCAGAAACTGCATTTAAAATAGAACCAAAACTAGTTGAAAACTTGTGGCATATACATCTGCTTATTGGCACGCGGAAGTCCCAAACCCACTGTTTACTGATATCATAAGAATTTCATGTATTTCTCGCAGCGCGGGCGCATGGTGGCGTGTCGGACCGGTTTCCCCTTATCTCCCTCAGATAAGAGAACAACTTGTACCTTTTTGATGAGGTCCTATGATAGTAGTCACAGCTTTCTAAATCTTGGATAACTTGTAACAGACAGATACGGTGTGGTTTTTGCTAAGTTATGCCTTTGTGTCAATTTATTTGGATTTGATTCAGCATGTCTGTTTTCATGACATATTTCATGTCCAATATTTTTAAATTGTATTTTTGATATATTTTTTACCCGCTGCTTATTTTTTACTGCCTCAGAAGGAGAGTAATGTTTTTGTGTACCAAAAATTAATAAGCAGAATGTCTTCGTCCTTCATAACATCTTCTGGAGCTAATATTAGGTAGGTTAATTGATTATATTATCAATCATTATGCAATTATAATATTTTAATTAATGACACCTGTTCTTTTAATTTGATCGGGTTTCACGACAAAGGGTTTTTTTTGGCGTGGGACATCATCCAATGACATTTCCCAGTCTGGGTGGAGCGGGAGGGCGTGTCAGACTCTTACTAACTAAAACCCACCCCTGTTCCTTCCCTGCCTGAGTGCCCAGGGGAGCGATAACTCTGTTACGAATTTATCCGCTACCCCTAGGAATGTCTTCCAATTTACCATTAATGGAACAGCCAAGAGTACCTACACAGGAAAAGAAGGGACTTTGCTATGTATGATTTGGTATATCTACTTTCTATGTAGGTGAAAAAGGTGGGTCTGCAAGCAACAAAGCAGTGAGTCCAATGTTCAACATTATATCTCCGATCTATATGTGAATCAAATGTCTAAGTTAAAAATGTTAACGTCCTTGGTTTTGTATCAGTTAGCACCTGTTTTATACCAGATTCGATTACGTGTAAGGTACCTAATGTAGCTCTTTTTTTTGGTGGGGTGGGAAATTATCCAATGACATCTCCCGCTCTGGGTGGAGCGGGAGGGCGTGTCAGACTCTTACTGACTAAAACCCACCCCTGTTCCTTCCTTGCCTGAGTGCCCAGGGGTGCGGTAACTCATGTTAGGAATTTATCCGCTACCCCTGGACATACCTAATGTAGCTGCTGTAGGTAATGTAGCTAAAGCAAATGGTAGAATGGTAGCAACAACACACACACTCGCCCGCTTAAAAAGGTAGGCAACATAACTGCATGACCAGGTAGTCTAACAGTTACAGAAGGCTGAAAAAAAATCACATTGTCCGTACCTACCTATACATTTAACTTCCTAGTTCCTACTTACTGAAAAAAAGGGGGTCATCGTACGAACTCTTGTTGACATTAAATTAATGGTAAAGTGTAAAGTTAATTTTAATCACAGGAATTAACATAAATATCTACGAAAAAAATGTCCTTCATTAAAATAATAATAACGTACCTACACGAAGTTTTCCGGAATCCTGTGCTCCATTACCTACCTATGTCTTCTTTACGGAGTTAAACAACTTCGGGCAACTTGACAATTACATACATGGTTCATAAATTCCTCTTTGCCAATACGGTGATAATAATCGTCATGGATTCTTTATTAATAAGCTTCAATATCCTGATATTTTATGATGGCTTTTATTATAAGATGCTTAAAGCCTATTTTCTTAAAAAAAAAATTGACCCTACTTTTCCCTATTTGAATGCCTTTACTTAGTCCCAAATAATCATCATAGCACGTAAACGGTTCAAACGTCAACGGTTAAGCCAAACTGTGCCTAATCTAAGTATGTGTATTTCATTGTTTTTACCCAAATGCCCCGAAAGGAGGGTAATGTTTTATATTTATTTTTCCTATTAGGTAGGTACCTACTCTTACACACGGTGTCTACTTCTCTTTTTTTACAACTGTCCTTTCGCAGGTACGCTGGAAGAGATTTCTTTATAAAAAAATCTGTTTCCTTCTTGTCTGATTATAAATAAATAAATATCCCTTCAATAGTAGTACACACACAGAATTTACCTACTACTGATTTTTCACACCAATTCGTAACGTTTTAGTATTCACATAATAATAGATACAGTAAAGACAGTCTCAATCATGGAAACTCTGCCTCGTAAACTGGGAAATATTCAGTACTTTGGGAGGCAGCATCATCGCAATATATTAGGGCCAAGCCGTCGAGCCACTATAAATGACTACAAAAAAAAAATCTACCCTCTTCCTATCCCTTCTTCTATTTCTACCCTCTAAAACGCAGACAGTAAAATAGCTTCAAAATACTTACTGTCAGCATATCTCTCGTGGATGGTTCTTTGCACGCATAGCGAGGGTACCGGGGGCTCCAATATCCTTCCGTTCTGGAACTGCGCGTGCGCAACTGCCGCGAAAAGGGCTAATAATACCAACTGTTTCATTTTCTGCAACAAATACATCCATTCGTCAAGCAAGACCACTTAGTTAATATAAAATTATTTTAACCGACGAAAAAAAAAGGAGGAGGTTCTCAATTTGACCGTATGTACATATTATTTTTAATTATAATATAACGATATTCACAAAAGTGCATGATATTTGGACTATATATTTGGATAGGCAAATAAATATTGAAGTTGTTATTATGCTCTACAAAGTCTTAACAAAATTGAAAATTGAGAAAAACCAAGAGCGAACGTGGCACAGTTATTTTCCTTTACCGTTCTGTGTTCATCGGATACCGCTTTTTATTCCAAAAATATTCAAAGGAATTATATTACGTTAGGTTTGAATAAATATAGGTTTTACTACCTGCCGGTTATTTATGAATATATTGACATTTATCACAGTTTACATAGTCGTAAAATAATAACAGTTTAACTATGTTCATTAGCAATACGTATTATGAAAGTGTTAACGCGTAACTTTGCATAAGTTTAGGTTCTAACAAAGTAGAAACATTTAAAGCTGCAAAGGAGTTACCTGACAACTATAAATTTATCCTCAAAAGCTGCTTGGTGTATTTCTGTCCAGGGCTGACCCCCATTGGGGTTACATTTTGTAATACCATTACCTAGTTACTTAATTGAGTTTAAGACTTTTGAGCATCACAACTTCGATATTTTACTTTTGTGATGAGTCAGTAGACGATAGATAACAACTTCAATAAATAAAAAAACAGCGAGACGTTCATTGTCATGCATAGGTACAAAAATGCTGTCCTAACTCCTGTGTATTAGCCAGTTTTTGTCGAGAAACGAGTTTTTATTCTTGGTAAATCTACAGTAAGCTACAATATTAAATTAAATAACACGGTTCTGAGAATAGCCAGAAAAGGTCACGGACCCTCGGGGTTATGTAACTTGATTAGTGAAGCAGAATACCTACATAAAGAAAAACCCGGAACTTTCTTAATGGCGGTCAAGGTTAGTTATTCCCCAAAGGGACGACAAAATCTCTACAGTACCAATAAATAAAGGTCTCCTTCCGCGTCTGTCTATTTCTCCGCTAATTCTTCCTTAACCACGCAACGGCGGCAAATTTTGCGCGGGACGCCAGTATAAATCGCGGTAGGAACAAATTTTCAACTACGCCTACCGCCCTACGGCCCTACTCCCAAAAAGGATGACCCCTTTAATTAAAGTCAGTTCCGCAACTATGCTCTTAGATTTCTGGGCTATCTATGTATTATTTTTACCATAACGTGAACTTTTCTCATATACGCATAGAGCATGTACGACTGTGGGAAGCTTCCTCCAAAAATCTTGAATGATTAAATGTTGCTCCGTATATCCGTATAATTCCGTATTTTGTACGACTTAACAGAACTGTTAGTGAACAATTTAATCAGAGGAGACTAAGAAACATTAGGAGGTCTACCTAGGTCCTGCTACAGTTTTTGACAAAATAATCAGCTCCGGGTTAGCCAGGGTTAATATCCTAGCTTTATTAATTAAAGTTAGTCTGCTTATGTATAGGTACTTGCTATTGTTAGTCCGTAAAACATTGTAGCTTTCTAAAACATCAGTCTTTTACAAAAAAACTTGAAAAATTGAGTCAACTGTCAAGCCTGTCCGCGTCCTTCAAAAAGAAATCGACAGCCTAAAAGCACATTATGCTAATAACTATTTCAGAGTAAATTCTGTTTTACCAAGCAATTATTTGTGAGCAATTTGTACCCTGGTCACGTCCATATCGTTGAAAATTTTCTTTTCAACTTTTACTTAGGAATAGACGTAACATTAACTTAAGTGTGTACTTAAGCACGTGCAATAAAATTAATTGTAAAGGCTGCTTGCCTAATATTTTATTCAAAATAGAAATAAACCTCGAAATGTTTCGGCACAGGGACACACGAATGCAGTCTTATAGGCACATAAGATGAGGAGGAATTGTTTACAAACACGACACGGGATGATTGTGCAAGATCCCGGGATTACAGACCGGTCCTATGTAGAAAGCGACCTTGCCCGGGACAAAAACAAGTTCATTCCACTCGACACTACCCGAGGCCATTCAGGCCTATCATTACAAAATTCCATCAAATTAATTGATTCCTACTCGATTATAGTTTTATTGCGTTGATTTGTGTGAAGCTTGCGGCCGGTTGCGACACGAATTATGATAATATTATGGCGTGTTTACTAAATCTGTATTAATTCACGTTTATCATTTATTTTTAAACTATATATTTAAAATTTTAATTTAAAAAAGACGTCACGAATTCACATAATTTTTCTTTAAATTTTTAAGGACTCTTCTTAAAACACTTAATTTTTCACTGGTTTTTCCGAATTGGTAGACTATTTTCGACAAAGCACTGGCTAATTGGGGGGAAAATCGAAGTACAAAAAAAAGGAAATTCCACTCACCGTGTATAGTGTGTGTCTTGGGGGGCCGTCACAAACTGATGCGTTTGCGTCGTGCGATCGTTTTATATGGAGGAAGTCGGTGCGCGGGTGATCTGACGCACGCGCACCCTTGCCCGCGGGGTGGTGTCGGTAACGTCACCTGGGTCACGTGACTGACTTCTTCTGCTCTGCTACCTGCCAGTACCATCGAAACAAAGGAAAAGGAAGCATTAGGTACTGAATCCAAGTCTAAATAAAATGATGGACATTTTGAGGTTTATTTCGTAATTCCTAGGAGAACCTAAGTCATCATCTACCCTTTTAATTTTTTTTGATGGGATCGTCTTCCAGTCTAACCGGATGTATATGTACCAATATATCTACCAGTATTGTATTTAAATGGAGCGTCTTCCTATCTGACTTCGACAATATCACAATTCATAAGATTAAAATACTTAGAGGTATCAAAATGGCATTCAGGAGATTTCAACATTTTTATTTGTGACATATTGGATTAGGTCGTTTTTTTAGGGTTCCGTACCCGAAGGATCCAAACGGAGCCCTATTGCTGTGACTCAAGTGTCGGTCCGTCTGGTCTGTCCGTCGTCTATCCTGTTACACAGGTTTTACAGTCAAACAACTATAGTCTTCAAATTTTCACAGTTTCTGCAACTTGGTGACCCAAAGCCATCAAAATTGTCATAAATATAAAATGAGGGGCGCGAAAATAATTTTTTGAGTTATCGCATCGAGTCTATCGTTGCTTAGAACTTGTTCGAGTAAATAAATATTGTATTTTTTGTTTTAAAAAATATTGGAAAACAAAGGAATGAGAAGCCACCAACGTCAGTTTCTTTTTTTGACAAATTTTGTTCTGAAGAATGTTTTAATTTAATTCCCATTGACCTATGAACTTGTTTGGTGCTGATATTTATTATTACTATATTTTACTAACAATATTGATAAATTAGATTTTTTCTTTGAAATTCTCTCTTTGGTACGGAACCCTAAATATTAGTATAGACCTTCTGTAGAACTGTAGGTATTGATTAAAATTAAAAGAGGTAAATAAATCATTACCTACATTTATTTTTGACAGATCCATATTCTTCGATCTATTTTGTATTATTGGCTGTTTTAGTTCTATTGTTTGTGTAATGAGCATGATCGTTTGTTCTGTGTCTGGGTGTAATTTATCTATAATATGTATGTATTTAGAAATATATAAGTATGTTTATCAGTTGTCTAGTACCCATAACACAAGCTCTGCTTAGCTTGGGACTAGATGGCGTTGTGTGATAGTTGTGGAATATTATTATTATTATTGTTTTGTTAGATGTGGAATTTATTGATTGTTAATTTACAAAACAATAACAGTTAGCGCTACAATAATTGGGTATGAGGTATCTGGTTAGCAAAGAGATACTCATTTGTAGTTCTTTATTCCTATGTTTCTACTTTTTAACCGACTTCGAAAAAAGAGGAGGTTCTATGTTCGACTGTATGTATTTTTTTTTGTATGTTTACCGATTTCTCCGTCAGTTGTGGACCGATTTTCAAAATTATTTTTTTATCCGAAAGAATATACTCCCGTGGTGGTCCCATTTAAATTTTATCGAAATTGCTTCAGCGCTTTTTGAAAAACAACAAAAACGAAAAATACGTATACGTCGATGACGTTTTGGTTTTCTCCAATTACGAATATGTTTAAATTCCACGTTCCATTTTATTGGGGTTTTGAGTTCTGGGGTATAACAACTAAAAGGTGAAAAATAAAAAAAAATACAAAAAAAAACAACCGACTTCCAAAAAGAATCTAAGTACCTAGGTACACTAAAAATTAAAAAATAACTTTAATTTCGGCAGTCGGTGTCAAAAAACGAAGAAATAAGATGCAAATACCGACTTCCGAAATTAAAGTTATTATTTAATTTTTAGCATATTTTCTTTTTTGGAAGTCGGTTGTTTTTTTTTTGTAAAAAGTTTTTTTTTATTATTACTATCTGCAATTAATCGAGAGACTAAAAACGGATGCGTTGAATGAAGATGGCTGGTAGGGGTCGTAGCTTAGGCCAGTGCCCTTTTACCATTTTAGAGAATATTAGCCCCTTTTAGTCTTTGGGCACTATTTTGGTGTCAAGTAGCCCGGTAGCAAGAGGATTTGGATGTTTACTCAGGTGCTTCTCGTGTTGAATTTTGTATCGCTCAATCTCCATTGGAACTGTAGGCATGATAAATGATAAATGATAAATGATAAATGATGTTTATTCAGTAAATAGGTTACAAGGAACACTTTTACACGTCAATGTTTTTTTGTCAGTTTAAGCTAGATGAGGCCGGTGTTTCCTAGCTGACTACCCTGAGAAGAAACACCGAAACAAACTCAGAGGTCAAAGTCTCTTTTAGTGTTCAAATCCATACAATGTGGACTGGTTAGATCCTATGAGAACCATGTACGTTTAAGTCTGGGATGAGCTTTATGAAGAAAGCAACACACGAATTCGAGTGGACCTGTCCAGACAGTGCAAGCATTTGTCAGTCATCGCGAAGCTCAACTCAGAACTCTGAGGTGCTCAACGAACCGACGAACAATACCAAAGTAAGGACATTTGAGTAGGCCGCAAAAAATACTCAAACTGCCAGACAATCATAAAATCTACATGAATATAACGACATACATAGTTCTCGCATTCACATTATTCTATATGATATATATGGTCAGGTATTCGTGTATTTCACTGTTCTTAGAGAACCAGGATACATTAACGATTGCTCAAAGGATGTGATTCTGCACTCTCTGAAGACAAATATATATTTTGGTTTTGCTAGTGTCGCCCCAGATCTGGGACTCCCATATATGTCCAAATGAGTTTTAAAACGGTTATTTTTTATCATTTTTTATTAACGAGTGTTTGATTATACAGGGTGTAACGGAAAGGTGTGGTCATATTTTAAGAACTGCATCTGCTCATCGATATGAACAACTTTCTTCAAGAAAACCTGAGAATATTCTCAAAAAATTTTTTAACCTCCCATACAAATGTTGATCAGCTGATGATAGCTTTGTATGGAAAGTCCAATTTTTATTTTGGGAATGTTCAATTTTTTCTTAGAGGAAGTTGTTCATATCCATGGGCAGAACCGGTTCCTAAAATATGACCACACCTTTCCGTTACACCCTGTATAGTGAACATGTCACCTTCATAGGAAGCCTTTGTTACATGCAAAACTTAACATCTACGTTTAATCCTTATATTAACTAATTCATACAGCATGTAACAAAAACACTGTCCGATCCAATAAAAGCGTATTCCTGGTTTAACATACGTACTTGAAAACATTGTAAAAAAAAATGTAACTCATAAAAACCAAAAGTTATAGATTTTTATTTTTGTAAAATATGCGAAATTTAACAATAAATATAATTTTCATAAGTTGACAACACTCCACTGGCCGGCGAAATCTTTTAATTTTTACCTATTTTTATTTCAAAGGATACCGCCCTGCACTTGTCGCGCTGTAGGCACTCTTTAACAAAGGATCAAAAAGACCATCTCGCTCAGGCGGCTTCTTTGACACGAAACTGTCGGTGAACTGTGTCGAGCGCTCAGTGTTGCCTTTGTTTGTTTGTGTTGTTTTTTTCTTTTTTTATATTAATTATTTTCATTGGGGAAAAATAATATCGTAACGGAAAGGTGTGGTCATATTTTAAAAGCCGGTTCTGCCCATGGAAATGAACAACTTTCTCTAAGAAAAAATAGAAAATTCCCAAAAAAAAAATGGACTTTCCATATAAAGTTATCATCAGCTGATCAATATTTGTATGGGAAGTAAAAATTTTTTTTTTGAATTTCTTCGGATTTTCTTGAAGAAAGTTGTTTATATCGATGGACAGATGCAGTTCCTAAAATATGACCACACCTTTCCGTTACACCCTGTATATGTATAATATTCTAGCGGCACTAAGCTTCTCATTTGCCATCCGAAAGGAAGGGAGCTTATTGTTTCTTCCCCTCAGCCAGAGCATATTTCTCTACCTACTGGATGTAAATTTCATCCCTCTTGTGTTTTATGTGTTTTTTCTACGTTACTGAGCACTTGCACGAATACACCATTTTTAGAGCCAGTTGCGGGTTCCCTCAAGGAGGCTTTGCAGTTTCGTGCTGGCTAGGGAGGTATTGTAGGTAGCCAGGAGAGCGATATCATCAGCATATGTGGCAATTGTTTACTTCGTGTGAAGTAGGAATATCTGATGTGATGATATTGTACAATACAGGCCCCAGAACTGAACCCTGTGGCACACCAGCATTCAATTCAAAAAAATATGATCTGCCATCTCTGTGTCATCATCTGTGTTGGAATAATGTCACTGTCATCCAAATGTGACTGAAGTCGTTTGAGGAATACTCTTTCCCAAAGGACAGGGGTAAGACTTATGGGTCTGTATGATTAAGCCTCGTGAGCAGGTTTTCCTGATTTGTGAATCATGATAATTTGAGATATCTTCCATAGAGCTGGAAAATGAGATGTTCTAATATATTGTATCTAACTATGCCTAGCCTTTTCCCAACTATCTTGGGGTTGGCTTCCAGCCTAACCGAATGCAGCTGAATACCAGTATTTTACATGGAGTGACTGCCTATCTGACCTCCACAACCTAGTTACTGGGTAACACGATACCCCTTGGTAAGACTGGTTGTTAGAATTTCGGGCTTCTAACGACCCGTAACGACTGTTAAAGATCCACGATTGACAGCCGGGACCAACGGCTTAGCGTGCTTTCCGAGGCACGGAGGAATCTCGGTATGTATATGTATAGTCTGTGTGTGAATAGCATTAAATAGACAGGCAAGAAATGTAAAACATCTTCTCGGCAGTAGTTCTTTTAGGATTTTGGGAGTTATTAAATCATACCCTGGTGCTTTCTTATCGTCCATGAGCCTGATTTCTCTGGCAATCTCCTTTGTTGTTATAGGTGCAACTGGTGGGCACAACTGAAGGTCCTGATCAAGCTCTCTCTCTATTTGTTTCATCATCTGAACCATCATTTGCTTTGTTGAAAACAGTAGCTAAGTAGAGAGCAAATACTTCAGCTTTTTCAGCGTCTTTTTTGTTTCTAATTAATATCACGATTTCATCAACCGACGGAATTTTGCATAGGCAAAATTATGATCCTTCATCGGTCGGGTAAAAATTAAGTAAGGGTTAAATGGGACATGTAAATTGTTATGAATTTAAACTTTTATCTCCTATTTACCTTGAAAGGTATGCGGAACAGGGTGTAAAGTCCCGCAAAACTCCATTGAAAAAGCAGGATATTCCGACCAGACGGTTTTTTTTTTGGTCTGGTTCGGGCAAGTGCCCGATGGTTAATTCATATATGTTTTCGGGCGGAGATCTTTGCTTGCGCGATACAGGATTTGTGTGTTTAGATCGTATGTGGCGTCATAGATGTCGCTACATGACTCCCCTCCGGAGATTGGAGATCGATAGTTCTTGATGAGTCATCCATAACTCCTTGTGATGCTTGCCGGGTCAGTGGAAGGTTGGTTCCAGTGAGTCGGAACTGGAGGCCGCATAGTTTAAGGTGAGTTGGAACTGTCTGCGATGATGTCCCAGTGAGTCGGGATGATGCCTTACCTACCCCATAAGGATGATGAATTTTTTTAAATCCTGTCGTATTGCCCATCTTTGTTAGAAGGAACTCTTGTGCAAAGTTGTACGCTTTTAGACTCAGCGGGTTTAACAGTGATTGTATAAATTTAAGATTTTATTATGTAGGTATATTTATAATAAATAGATTTAGAACTAATTTTAAGCCCAAATAACTTTTCCAGCGCCATCAATTTTTTTCTACACACTCGACGACACCAGAGATGGATATTAATTTCGTAGGGAAATCGCCTGCATCAGTAATAAGAGGAATATAATGTTAAATAAATGACGAAAAAAATAGGACTAGCTTAACCAATGGACAAAATACGTAAAATGTACGAATTCGTCAAAGTTTAAAGTTCAGACTGTTAAACATAATCATTTGTTTGAAATAGGCTATCAAAGTAAAAGATGTTCTACAAGAAAGAGGTGGTATTTTAAGCCACCCGAAAAAATTTAATTTCTAAGAATAGGATAGAGGCTCGACGGTTGACAAAAGATTTTACTATGCTCTGTAGTTTCGCGAAATAACAGCACAGTAACGTGACCACACACATGTAATATGGACTGTGGATACATATGTGCTTATAAAGAGGTTCTTTAAAATTAACATAATGTATAACTTGACATTTACGCGGTGGTCGGCACGCGTGTCAAAAAGAAAGTATATGGCTTGCTGTGGGCTTGTAACAACTTGATGATTGAACTCTGATTAATTGGCCGATAGCAACTGTCAATGTGAGTGAAATACGAGCAATCTTATAAATTATTTTGGAATAATAAAACAATTTTTATAATTAACTTGTATCGGTATTAACATAGATATCCACTTTTGTTCTGTTCAAATTAACAATTTAAGTAGGTATCACATTTTCGGGTTGTATACGTATATATCTGTTATTGACATAGGTTTACAAGAGATGGTCCATGGAAGATATATTTCACCTCTCGCTGTGCCTAACCTTATCTACCCTATTACAGCAGTCTCACTAATCCGGCAGTAGGTACTCATTAAAAACCATTGTAATATTCAAATTACGGGATTATAGAGAAAAAACTTAAAAAAAAACAACCGATTTTCAGAAAAAAAATATACAATAAATGAAAAAATAACTTTAATGTACGCAAAATACGCGCCTTGAGCGTAGAGTTGCGGAAACCAGCGCGACATACATACAAATAACTTTAATTTCGGAAGTCGGTGTTTGTATTTTATTTCTTTGTTATTTGACACCGACTTCCGAAATTAAAGTTATTTTTTTCATTTTTAGAATTTTTTTTTTTGGGAGTTGGTTGTTTTTTTTTTCAAATAAAAGTTTTTTTATTTTTCACTTTTTAGTTGTTATACCCCAGAACTAAAAACCCCAATAACATGGAACGTGGACTTTAAACATACTCGTAATTGGAGAAAAACAAAACGTCATCTATGTAACTATACGTATTTTTCGTTTTTGTTCAGTTTTTCAAAAAGCGCTGAAGCAATGTTGATAAAATTTATATGGCCACCTTGGGAGTATATTCTTTCGGATAAAAAAAGAATTTTGAAAATCCGTCCACAACTGACGGAGAAATCGGTGGAAATACATTAAAAAAAACCATACCTACAGTCGAACATAGAACCCCTCCTTTTTCAAAGTCGGTTGAAAATCAAGATAATTAATAGAAAGCATTTTTAAATATCATTTATTAAGGGACCATGTAGGAAGCGCCCTCACCCTCCACCTCTAGCACTGGACTAATAGATGTGCCGGAGTATTGAAGTACCTACCGGTATAGTGAGACTGCTACATCTAAGTTTGTTCCCTTTTTTTTGGTGGGGTGGGATATCATCCAATGACATCTCATCTCTGATATCCGCTCTAGGGTGGAGCGGGAGGGCGTGTCAGACTCTTACTGACTAAAATCCACCCCAGTTCCTTCCCTGCCCTGAATGCCCAGGGGCGTGGTAACTTTGACTCTCGGGCCTGGTGCTGATCGGACGGCGAGTTACCCACTACTCGCCGTCCGCAGGCCCGGGTAAAATATTTTTCGGGCCGTCTGGATTTGAACTCGAGACCAACTGCTCACGTTAGTTCAAACGACACCGCTGCGCCACGAACTCACATAAAAAAGAATGTGGAACGCTTCACGATTTTCGTGTCGTCCTTTCGCAGGGGCCATGCTAATATTCTCTGTATCGTTCCTATTTTAGTATATGTACTGCCGAAGCAAGTACACTGCCGAAGCAAGTACACTGACCAAGCAAGTACACTGCCGAAGCAAGTACACTGCCGAATCAAGTACACTGCCGAAACTTCAGTGCACCGCGATTCTGCCAACTTCTTACCAACGTTTGACAGGCTGATAACTGGTTGAGATGGGTACAGTGTAAACACCGTCGTCAGCTACTGGATGAGTATGAAAGGGTAAAAATGTGGAATAGAACTCGGATATTGGATAGAACGATTGCGTGCACAGATGACGTGAATTCTTACACTAAACATGACAAATCCCTGGTATGGGAAACGTAAACAGTGAGTATGACACAGTTATAAAGTGATGAGCATGACAATACAATGCTCGTACTTGTAACTCGTACGCTGGCGTCTCGGCCTGGATAATACATTGTTTTAAAAGATTTCCGGTTGCCTTGTGGTGTTTGATGAGAGCGTGTCTCCTCTGGTAAACAAGGGATTAGACATTATGAGAGACGTAACCGGTAAATGAAGTGTGGAACGTTCTTCAGAGATTTTTGTAGTAATAAGTCGTACACCCGTCATCCTGATGGCCATGCTATTATGGTAGGTCTCCACCAACTACCTACCTAAAGGAACTACTGCCAACCGAGTAGGTATGTAGCAACCTATGTATGTAACTTCCCAAAATCTAGTTTGTCTGCAGTTTGAATTTCTAACACCTAGGAAACGCTTGCTGTAAAATTAAAATTCCAAGATATAGGTCCTTAGATATCTCACCAGGATAGTTTTAGTGAGGTAAAAAACACTCACACCCAGGTCTCTTCCCTAAAAGTCTAGGCGCCTTTTAAAGGTTCCAAGATTTGTTATCTTGGAACCTTCAAAAGGCGCCTAGACTTTCTACTAATCTTACTAATCTTAGTTCCCAGCCGAAGTTCAAAAACCTGTTGCACTCTTAACTGAATCGAGATTGAATAGTTACAATTAGGTAGTATTTAGGTCTAAGGTTATTTCGTTAGTTATTTGATCTTTGCAAGTGAATAGATGTTTTTAACCGACTTCGAAAAAGGAGGAGGTTCTATGTTCGTATGTTTTTTTTTATGTATGTCCGCCGATTTCTCTGTCAGTTGTGGACCGATTTGCAAAATTCTTTTTTTATCCGAAAGAATACTCTCGAGGTGGTCCCATATAAATGTTATCGAAATTGCTTTCAACGAAAAATATGTACCTATACTTAGATGACGTTTTGGTTTCCTCCAATTACGAGTATGTTTAAATTCCACGTTCCATGTTATTGGGGTTTTTAGTTCTGGGATATAAAAACTAAAAAGTGAAAAATAAAAAACTTTTTTACAATAAATCAACCGACTTCAAAAAAATACACAAAAATTATGTCGGTGTCAAATAACGAAGAAATAAAATACAAACACCGACGATCAATAGATGTTATGTTTTCAATTTTATGTTCATTTTATTTTCATTTCATTTTATTTCTATTTTTAATTTTATAAATAACTTTACGATGTTTTATTGAACTTATGAGAATGTTGTGTACACCTGTAATTAGTACTACATGTGAACCCCATATAATACATTTTAATTGTTGAATGTTTGATGTACGCACCTACTGTTGGCGTACCTACCTATTTTAAGTAAATAAATTATTCTACATACACTTAAATACAGTTAAACTCTAAGGGTAGCTACGATCATTAGGTTGTAGGTACCTACTTTTCTTCAATAGTACCTAGTCACTAGTAATAAAACAAAGTCGGTGTCTGCGTCCGTCTGTTTCTCCGCCTACTTCTTTTAAACCCCGAAACGGATTTTGGCGGATTTTGACGGTTTTCATTTCACAAATAGAAAGAGCGATAAACGAGGACGATGAGATAGTGGTCAAACGCGTGCCTATCAATAATAATAATAAAAAAAGGTTTGTATATACAATTTGCACCCGTTCGGAACCGGGACGGGTTGCTAGTACCTACTAATCTAAAGTAAAGCCTTGCTTATGTGTGCAGTGTGGTTAGTAACACCTCCGTTAGTGCGTAGGCAGGTAGGGACTGTGTCTCCATCGCTCATAACTTCTAACAGGATCTATTTTCTCGTAACCGGTCCCATACGGAGATAGATATTAAAGAAATATTCATTGTGTTAAAATTATAATCAAAACTTGTTATTAAATGGTCATGTGCCCTGTAGAACGTGTTAAGGAATTCCAGCATAATGTTATAGTAATACCTACCTATAAAACTATATACAAGTTTTATATTATTTTCTCTGACATCCAAATATGTTTTAGTTTTATGTTATAAATAATTAAAATAAGTCCTTAAAACCGTTAGGTTTAATGACCGCAGAATTGCTTAACTTATAAAAATAAATAAATAAATAGTTAAAGATAGACGTGGATGCAAAAATGTATAAAAAACTTTTTTACAAAAAAAACAACCGACTTCCAAAAAAAATACACTAAAAATTAAAAAAATACTTTAATTTCGGAAGTCGGTGTCAAATAATTATTAAAGTGAAAAATAAAAAAACGTTTTTACAAAAAAAAAGCGACTTCCAAAATAAAATACACTAAAAATTAAAAAATAACTTTAATTTCGGAAGTCGGTGTCAAATAACGAAGAAGTAAAATACAAACACCGACTTCCGAAATTAAAGTTATTTTTTAATTTTTAGTGTATTTTATTTTGGAAGTCGGTTTTTTTTTGTAAAAACGTTTTTTATTTTTCACTTTTTAGTTGTTATACCTACTCCAGAACTAAAAACCCCAATAACATGGAACGTGGAATTTAAACAGTTGGAGAACACCAAAACGTCATCAAGGTACACGTATTTTTCGTTTTTGTTCAGTTTCTCAAAAAGCGCTGAAGCAATTTCGATAAAATTTGATACAACCTGACACTGACCTGCTAATTGCAAAAAACGTAAGAAAATTTGAATTTCGCGGGCTACCCTGGCGCATCCACCTTAAACGTATCTACATACTAAGGCTGGCTTCACAGCTGTCCGGGACACCCGTACGGGCCGCCCGTACCGGCTCCCGGAACGGAGACATACCTACGTGAGACCCTAGAACATTGAAACATTGTTTCACAGCGACGCGGAGCGGGTCTCGTACGGACCAATCCGCGTCACTGTGAAACGATGTTCTAGCGCCTCACGTATGTCTCCGTTCCGGGACCCCGTACGTGTCTCCCGGATAGCTGTGAAGCCGGCCTTATCTTTAGGAATTTAAAATTGAGGTTAAACAAATTGTCCTAACGAACTTTGCCTAATCTTGGAAAAGTGGGCAAATATTACACAACGTTCAAATAGGTAAGTACTAAAAACATGTCGCTTTTACTCGAAAGCGTAACCTTGTTTTAATTAGTAATTTGTTTTAACTGTACCTAAGCAACGTTAGTAAGTGGAACTGCTTAGTTAGCTAGACCCACCTACGCCTACCTACCCTCTCCCCCAAATTCAGGGGGTAGGTCCCTGATCTAGATTGATAAGTCAGAAGCGTACCTACCTAACATACCCGGGCCTGCGGACGGCGAGTAGTGGGTAACTCGCCGTCCGATCAGCACCAGGCCCGAGTGTCGACGGCGCGTAGTGTTCCACGCGCGCCTCAAAGAGTTGTCAGCAAAAGGACGGGGCCTGCCACGGCCAATGCCTGCCCGGGGGTTGAGGATAAATTCGAAAGAGTTACCTCGCCCCTGGGCATGTAGGGCAGGGAGGAACAGGGGTGGGTTTTAGTCAGTAAGAGTCTGACACGCCCTTCCGCTCCACCCTAGAGCGGAAGAAGTCATAAGATGATTTCCCATCCCCAAAAAAAAAAAAAAAAAACCTTCCTAACATATCACGCCTTCAAACTTCTTATTTCAACATTTTGTCACCCATGTGCAAAGATAAGTCATTGCCCATGTCAGCCCATGTGATAGAAAGAAATAATCAGCTGTAGGTTTTAAGTCCAGCAGGGGGCGTTGTTCTTCGGAAATGCAAGTTAATGGTGAACAAATAAGCAATAATAGGCAAATAAGATTACTTAAATGAGTTGCTCATTGTCACTTGAAAGAAGTGACCCGGACAAATTGCCCTGAGTTACGTAATGCATGAAATCATTTTCTCCTTCCTGGCCTACTGCCAAGGTTCGCTTGACTATGGGTCTGGCCGTGCGCTCAATAGCAATAACATGGCAGGTTCATCGTCTAAGGCTGAGTATAGAGGCAAAGAGTCGACTAAACATAAAAACACTCGTAGACTCGTAAGGCGTAAATTGTAACTTTGAAATGACGATGCACACAGTATGACCTACGGGCTTCACAAAGCGCGAGAGGGAATGGGGGGCCGTCTCCTCCTTCTGCGAAGCAGTCATGCTCGCGAAGAGGGAGGCGGCACACGTTAGGGAGACTCAGCAGAGGCAGAGTCGCCCTAGCGCCCTCAGCAGCAGCCGCCGCAGGAGACGCCAGGGGCTGCGAGACGATCTCCGGCCACCGTAGACCCGGGCCTGCGGACGGCGAGTAGCGGGTAACTCGCCGTCCGATCAGCACCAGGCTCGAGAGTCGACGGCGCGTAGTGTTCCACGCGCGCCTCAAAGAGTTGTCAGCAAAGGACGGGGCCTGCCACGGCCAGTGCCTGCCCGGGGGTGGAGGATAAATTCGAAAGAGTTACCTCGCCCCCGGGCGCGTAGGGCAGGGAGGAACAGGGGTGGGTTTTAGTCAGTAAGAGTCTGACACGCCCTTCCGCTCCACCCCAGAGCGGAAAGAGTCATAAGATGATTTCCCACCCCCCAAAAAAAAAAAAAAAAAAAACGGGCTTCACAAAAGGCTGTCATAGAAGTTGCAGACATCCCAATTTACAGGGCCTGCATGGAGGAGGACGACACAGCACCTCATCTGTTTCTAACCTCAAAACGTTTTAAGAACACATTCATTGTGCGTATAGCTAGGGAATGGATTTCCCTGCCGGAGTTTGTGTTTCCTGATAGCTACAACCTGGGAGTCTAAAAGTCAAGAGTGAATAGGTTACTTCTAGGCAAGTGTGCTCCATCTTCGACCACAACATCGCTTACTATCAGGTGCGATAGTGGTCTAACGCGTGCCTACCAAGAATAAAAAAAAATAAAAAAAGCTGCCCTGTGGTCGCTGGATAAAGGCCAAAGTACTTCGGAAACCTAGGTAACCTCCGTGAGATAGTCAGTAACACCAGGGCGCTGCTGGCCTTCCTTGAGGAGCTGGGGTGGATCGAATAGCAAACCTATCTCGCGCAAAATACTCGCTTTTTACGTGGGGTTGCGGACCATTCCGATATGCAATACAATGGGGTTTCACCTCTACACTTGAATAAGAATGAAGAATGTGGGTTTATAGTTTGCTAGTACCATGATGTAGGTTTGTAGATATTATTGCACTGCCGTGAGTTTTGTTTTTGCTAAGCTAGGCGTTCAAAATAGTGCTCTTTAATACACCTTATTAAAGTTACCATCTAGCGTTAGTTAAAGTAAGAAGAGCATTCAAAACTTTTGCTCCACAAGTAGGTGCTGTAAGTGCCAGCTATGTGCCAGATAAGGCGAAGAGGGCACGCATATTAGTTAGCTCCGTCATGGTATGACATCATCCTGTAATTTCCCGCTTTCTTGAGGCAGGCTCAGGTGCAAAACACGCCACTAATGTGCCCCGAGGACAAACTTTCACAAATTCTTCTAAAAGAAATCCTTAAGTAAGAGGGTGAGTAGAGATAATTACAAAGAGAGATATTTTGTTAGAATCGGTTATTAAATAAATAGTAGAACCATTCATTCCATAAAAAAAACTTTTTGTGGAATGAATGGTTCTACTATTTGGTGGTGTTTCTAGTTTGGTTTCTTCGTTATTTGACACCGACTTCCGAAATTAAAGTTATTTTGCATTTTTTAGTATTATTTATGGAAGTCGGTTGTATTTTTTTTTGTAAAAAGTTTTTTATTTTTCACTTTTTAGTTGTTGTACCCCATTCTAAAACTAAATTAATAGTAAAGTTATGCCCGAATTGATAGCCCCAAAAATAGTGAATTTGAACATAGTTGGTGAAATTAGGGTGTATCAGTGAGGGTGAACTGTACAAATCTGTATACCCCTTCAGAGCGTATCAGCGTGATGTAATGTTGTGAAGTGGTGAAAACAATATACAGACATGCGATTGCAGCAATTCTGGAAGGTTTGCTATCATTTATTGAAGAGTTCCATTGTATTTTTTTTTTTTTTTTTATGTGTGTTACCTCATAACTTCTTACTACGTGAACCGATTTTGAAGATTTTTTTTTTATTTGAAAGCTGTTGCTTCACATTTGGTCCCATTTTAATTTGGTGAGGATCTGATGAAGAACTTCGGAGATATACAATGGAACTCATCAATAAATGATAGCAAACCTTCCAGAATTGCTGCAATCGCATGTCTGTATATTGTTTTCACCACTTCACAACATTACATCAGGCTGATGCGCTCTGAAGGGGTATACAGATTTGTACAGTTCACCCTGATACACCCTAATTTCACCAACTACGTTCAAATTCCCTATTTTTGGGGTTACCAATTGGGGCATAACTTTACTATTAAGTTAGTTTTAGAATGGGGTAAAACAACTAAAAAGTGAAAAATAAAAAACTTTTTACAAAAAAAATACAACCGACTTCCATAAATAATACTAAAAAATGCAAAATAACTTTAATTTCGGAAGTCGGTGTCAAATAACGAAGAAACCAAACTAGAAACACCGACTTCCGAAATTAAAGTTATTTTGCATTTTTTAGTATTATTTATGGAAGTCGGTTGTATTTTTTTTGTAAAAAGTTTTTTTTTTGAAGTCGGTTAAAAACGGAGTATAGCGACACTTAACCAAAGTGTCGCTCTTCCCTCGCTTATCTATTCCGGGTTAAGTGCAGATTTTCCTTGATTTTTGAGAATATAGGTATGTAAATTCTCCCAAAGTAAACCTGTCCACAAAAGGTACAATTTTCCAATTAAAATTTCCATTGGATATAAAGCGCGTTTAGGTAGGTAGGTACTCTAAAGGTATTGCGAACATCATTTATTTAAAGTCCGATCCCAATTTCAAGGTAAATTTTATTGATCTTGCATAATATTATAATTATATCGATCAATATTGAATAGATCAATACAAATATTACTTGTTTGAACTATTAGCGCGAATCAATATTTGCATCTAATTGGGAGAAAAATACTCATCTCTTGTTGTCTTTTGGCCTAGATTGAGCGAGAACGCGTGACCGTCTGACCGATTGACTCATAGATCTATCTATATATTTACCTACATTATTTCAGTAGGTATAATATAGATAGGTACATGGGGCATACTGAAAGTTTCTGGATCTGGCCACTTACAATAAAAGAATGAAAAAAAAAAAAACAATTATACAATTCGAAAATGGAACTCTTTGAGAACATGTTACTTTTTGATTTGCGAGACTTATTTATATTTTTAACCGGGGAAAAAAAGGAGGAGGTTCTCAATTCGACCGTATATATATATATATATAATTATATATATATTTAGTTGTTATACCCCAGAACGAACTAAAAACCCCAATAAAATGGAACGTGGAATTTAAACATACTCTTATTTGGAGAAAACCAAAACGTAATCGAAACGAATAAAACGAATCGAACAAAAAGCGCTAAAGCACACACATACAGTCGAACATACGTGAACCTCCTCCTTTTTCGAAGTCGGTTAAAAATGAATTTAACTCGTGTACATTTTCGTTCAATGATTTTCGCTGTGGCTTATGAGGCCGTACTCGAAATTTTGGGCGATTTCACTGATTTACGTGATTTTACAGATGTGATTTTACAGTTAAAATAATGTATTTCTATAAATTTTAATGCACAACATGAAGATCATTTCAATTATGATCTAATGAATGAGCTAGATTCGAAGCTTGCGTTGCGTATTATAAGTCGAGATTTGGTTTGTTTTAAAAGATTTTTTATTGCCAGATTTTTGTATTTTTACTTATTTTTCTCAAGGAATAGATTGATTAATTGGTAGTGTTATATGTTCTGTAATCTAAATGATGTACATAATAAAGAGTATTCTATTCTATTATATTCTATAGTGATCTGAAGTTTATTTTTTGCTGTTCTAATTTTATGAACGTGAGTTCTAAATAGCCAAAATCAAAATCAATTATTTGGCTATTTTCTCTAAAATTTGATTTAGTTAAATATTTTTTTTCTCAAAATTTTTATATAAACGTGGTAAAAAGTGATTCATACATTATATAGACGACTTTTGCAATAATACATTCTAATTTTTTCATACCGTATAGAAGTCAAAATTATTCGTAATTATGTGATATTCTGAACCCCTTGAAGCAAAAATTTACAAAGCCGTTGTCGGTTTGTGGTCGATTAATCGTAACTATAATAATAATAAAAAAAACTAGCTCATACATTAGATCATAATTGATTTTTCATGTTGTGCAATAAAACTTTTAGAAATACGTTATTTTAGCTGCAAAATCACGTCTGTAAAATCACGTAAATCTGCGAAATTGGCAAAATTTCGTGTAGGTACAGCTTCAGAGTTGCCAGAGACTTCAATTGACATTTGGTGATGAAGCACCATGTCGCAGCTCTTTGTATTCGTGGTTTTGAGAGTTTAGGCGTGGACGTGATCATCTCCATGACGAGGTATCTACGTGAAGGTCGGCCGGCGACTGCGGTTACAGAATCTTCTAATATTGATACCGTACGACAACATAAAGAAACTGACAAAAAATTACTTGTCAGCAAATTCGTACTTTGTAAGGCATTGGAAAGAGCCAAGTGTAAAACATTTTACATGTGCATCTGAAGGATCGCAAGCTTTGCATTCGATGGATACCGCATATATGATTTAACGGAGGACCAGAAACGCCTGCGTGTCCAGTGGAGCCATAAAATGATAAAAAAGTTTAACGGTGGACAGTAATTGGCTGTCTATAATACCGTGACATTTTAACCCGAATGAAAAAGCCAGTCGGCAGAGTGAGTCTTTCCTTTTGAAGATTTACCAACGAAAGCTAAGAAAAGTCGAAGTAGAAAAATGGTTGCTTCTTTTTTTGGCAAATCCGGACATTACCTACCTACAATGTAGTATCGCTTGAAGATCAAAGGATAGTGACTGCAGATTGGTAAATCAACACTTGCTTGCCCAGAGTCTTAAGGCCCTCCCTAGTAGCATTTTCTGTTGGCATCAAGTGGCCAACAGTGGGGAATCCGTTGGGATATAGTTAGTTAGATTCCCTACATCAAACTTACAATGACCCAACGCAGTAAACAATTATCATTATACCAACCATTTACCAACGTTGGGCCAATGCTACTACTGCCTACCTTTACTTAAAAGCTGTTGGCGTTTTTGCAGTGCTTATAACGTAGGCCCTACAAATATCAACTGCATTGGGCCAATGACTGCCCAATGCAGTTAAATATTATCATTACGCCAAAGTTTTTACAAAACGCTCCATATTTTCAAAATGGTTGCTCGGATGAAAATCTTTTCAAGAAAGAAATTGTTGCTCTACTCGAAAACCATGAGATAATGAAAAAAACTCGAAAAATTATTAAGAAAAAAAAATTATTGCAAAATTCTTCTAAGTGTCCGGCGATCATCAAAGGACTTAGTAAAATTTTCAGAGATTTTTTTTTAACAGATTTCTGCCCTGATTATTGCAGCACCTTACTAACCTTGTCCATAGAAACCATTTAGGCTCTGAGAAGCATGGCCCTCCGACGCACCGTTCCCGAGTTATGGGCCTCCAAATTTTATTTTATTTTTTACAAAACGATCCATATTTTCAAAATGGTTGCTCGGATGAAAATCTTTTCAAGAAAGAAATTGTTGCTCTATTCGAAAACCATGAGATAATGTGAAAAACTCGAAAAATGATTGAGAAAAAAAAATGATTGCAAAATTCTTCTAAGTGTCGGGCTGGATCATCAAAGGACTTAGTAAAATTTTCAGAGATTTTTTTTTACATATTTCTGACCTTTTTATTGCAGCACCTTACTAACCTTGTCCATAGAAACCATTTAGGCTCTGAGAAGGATGGCCCTCCGACGCACCGTTCCCGAGTTATGGGCCTCCAAATTTTATTTTATTTTTTACAAAACGATCCATATTTTCAAAATGGTTACACGGATGAAAATCTTTTCAAGAAAGAAATTGTTGCTCTATTCGAAAACCATGAGATAATGTGAAAAACTCGAAAAATGATTGAGAAAAAAAAATGATTGCAAAATTCTTCTAAGTGTCGGGCTGGATCATCAAAGGACTTAGTAAAATTTTCAGAGATTTTTTTTTACATATTTCTGCCCTTTTTATTGCAGCACCTTACTAACCTTGTCCATAGAAACCATTTAGGCTCTGAGAAGGATGGCCCTCCGACGCACCGTTCCCGAGTTATGGGCCTCCAAATTTTATTTTATTTTTTACAAAACGATCCATATTTTCAAAATGGTTGCTCGGATGAAAATTTTTTCAAGAAAGAAATTGTTGCTCTATTCGAAAACCATGAGATAATGTGAAAAACTCGAAAAATGATTGAGAAAAAAAAATGATTGCAAAATTCTTCTAAGTGTCGGGCTGGATCATCAAAGGACTTAGTAAAATTTTCAGAGATTTTTTTTACATATTTCTGCCCTTTTTATTGCAGCACCTTACTAACCTTGTCCATAGAAACCATTTAGGCTCTGAGAAGGATGGCCCTCCGACGCACCGTTCCCGAGTTATGGGCCTCCAAATTTTATTTTATTTTTTACAAAACGATCCATATTTTCAAAATGGTTGCTCGGATGAAAATCTTTTCAAGAAAGAAATTGTTGCTCTATTCGAAAACCATGAGATAATGTGAAAAACTCGAAAAATGATTGAGAAAAAAAAAATTATTGCAAAATTCTTCTAAGTGTCGGGCTGGATCATCAAAGGACTTAGTAAAATTTTCAGAGATTTTTTTTTACATATTTCTGCCCTTTTTATTGCAGCACCTTACTAACCTTGTCCATAGAAACCATTTAGGCTCTGAGAAGGATGGCCCTCCGACGCACCGTTCCCGGGTTATGGGTCTCCAAATTTTATTTTATTTTTTACAAAACGATCCATATTTTCAAAATGGTTGCTCGGATGAAAATCTTTTAAGAAAGAAATTGTTGCTCTACTCGAAAACCATGAGATAATGTAAAAACTCGAGAAATTATTTAAGAAAAAAAATTTACTGCAAAATTTTTCTAAGTGTCGGCGATCATCAAAGGACAGTAAAATTTTCAGAGATTTTTTTTTAACAGATTTCTGCCCTTTTTATTGCAGCACCTTACTAACCTTGTTCATAGAAACCATTTAGGCTCTGAGAAGCATGGCCCTCCGACGCACCGTTCCCGAGTTATAGGCCTCCAAATTTTATTTTATTTTTTACAAAAAGCTCCATATTTTCAAAATAGTTGCTCGGATGAAAATCTTTTCAAGGAAGAAATTGTTGCTCTAGTCGAAAACCATGAGATGATGTAAAAATCTCGAGAAATTATTGAGAAAAAATTGAGTAATTGGAGGGTAGTCCCAAATAATACAGTTACAATTTTGAGCTCTCATATAATTAATTTAATAAAATATTAAAAACAACTTTTAAATGCAAGAAACATAATAAAGTAGTACATTAACCTCTGGTGCACTCAGTCAGTTCATCAAATCTCCTTGACACCACTTCTCTACACTGCAAGCACTGCTCTTTGCTGAAATGGACCTGTACTCCAAATCGTCAAGCACTGTGGAGGAGCTGTCTCCTACATTTGCTTCAAGAATGTCACAGTATGAGGAAGACTTGAAGAATGCCAGTGGTGAAGCTTCACATAAGACTATTGCCAGCCTATCCAAGGACTTCACTGAGTTGAAGACCCTAGTTTGGAAAACATTGAGTTCACTGAAATCCCAGATGGAGTTGCTTGTGTTTGGCTGGATAGGCACGAAATGACAACCCGTGCTAAGGTTCTTCTGTTGCATGGCCTGAGTGAGGACAAGGGAGCAGATCTAAGCAATGGTTTCCTGAAGGTTTTGTCGGAGCGTCTGGAAATGGCCAACGTCGCCTCTAAAGATATAACAGCCTGTCACCGCCTTGGAAGCAACACCAGCAAACCTCGTCCCCTCTTAGTTAGATTTGAAAGCCGCATCGTAAGGAATGAGGTGTGGCGAAATAACAACCAAGCTGAAAGGCTCTGGTTTAACGCTTTCTGAGTTCCTGACTAAGCTCAGACACGATATTTTTATGAATGCTCGGAAGTACTTCGGAATACATAAGTGTTGGACGTCTGAGGGGAAGATTGTCATCCAGGTTTACGAAAAATCGCGACGGAAGATTGAGTTTGCTTCGGAATATCAAGAACTTGTGGCTCAGTTTCCCGTTGCTGAGCCCTCAGCCGTAACTTCGAAGCCAGTGCCCGATAAGAGAATTTGCTAGACAGTAAAGTGATGAGTCTTCGTTGCGGGTCTTCCATTTTTCTGAGTATATAATATACTAGGTACTTATAATTTTTATGTTTTATGTCGTTCATGTGTCGGTCATTCAATTTTTTAGTTTTTTGTTTTGATTTGATTTTTTACTTATGTTATTACTGTCATTTGACATTTAGACCGTTCGGTGTTACTCAAAGTTTTCGTTCGGAAACATACTAACGTGTATTTATTTTGTTTGGACTACAGGCTTTTTATCTTTTAATTATAAAACTAATGTAGCCGGCGAGTGCATCGAGGTTTGAGTGCTGAAATTATTTTTTTCTTGTTTATTGTTAGATTACTTAAATTTTTTTTTATTTATTTATTTATTTTTATTGTTATTTGTATTTAGTTAAAATGGAAATGGACTGGTCACATGATGAGATCAACAACAGGAAAGTGGACTAAAAAAGTAACAGAATGCTACCATGACCTCATTTACCTTTCCTATAAAATTTGACTTCCTCAACGCAAGGCCAAATTTCTCTTTCTTCGCAGTTTTAAAAACGTTGATTTGGAGCGTTTGAGGGCTGATGCGGGTGGGATTGAATGGTCTTCCGTGTTCACCGGCGAGAATATGGACTCTATGGTGTCAGTTTTCAGCAGTACTATATTGTATTTGTATGATGCACCCCTTAAAAAGGTAAGAGTCAAACACCTTCCTGCACCATGGCTTTCCCCAGCTATAAAAAACCTGATGGCGAAACGTGATAAGGCCAAGCGTTTATACAGGAATCGGGCTACTGAGGAAAACTGGGACCTTTATAAGAAGATGCGAAATCGCTGCAGTTGTTTGTGTAGGAATGCCAAAAGGCATCACATTCACAACTCAATTGATAACTTCAACCCGACACAAGTATGGCAATTTTTAAAGACTATTGGTATTGGCAAAGCCTCTAGCAAGAGTTCTTCTGATAAAATGGACCTCAATGCACTTAATGCGCACTTTTCTACATCACCAATTATACTCGATATCGATGTTAAATCTTCGACTCTCAATGATCTTTCCAATCTTCCTTTACCAGCAAATACTTCTTTCACTTTCCACCCAATTACTGAGCTAGATATTAAGAAATGTTTTCAATCCATCTCCATTAAGGCGTTAGGTGACTATGGTCTTCAGTTCCAAATGTTACTACCTATTTTGAGTGAAATAGTTCCTGTTGTAACTCACATAGTAATTTTTTCTCTTTTCACTAACACGTTTCCTTCTGCTTAGAAGAAGGCTCACGTCTTACCACTTCCTAAAGTTTCAAATCCCTCTTCTATATCTCAGTTCCGTCCAATATCCATCCTCCCAATCCTTTCCAAAGTTCTCGAGAGCGTTGTTCAGAAGCAACTGTCTTGTTATCTATCCTCTAATGGCCTGCTGAGTCCTTACCTCTGGTTTCAGACCTGGCCATAGCACTGTGACAACTCTTGTCAAAATAACTGACGATATAAGACTGGTTAAGGAAAACAAATGCTTGACAGTGTTGGTTTTACTGGACTTCAGCAATGCCTTTAATTCAGTGTACTTTGACATTCTCTTAGGAATCCTTTCCTCCCTTAATGTCTCTGCGCCAGTAATTGAGTGTTTCAAATCTTATCTTCGAGGCCGCTCGCAGTATGTTCGGTCTGATGAGGATTTCTCTGAATGGTGTGATTTGGCTGCGGTTGTACCTTAGGGTGGCGTCCTCTCTCCTCTTCTTTTCTCAGTTTTTATAAACGCTATCACTAAGGTCTTTACTTCTAACTATCATTTCTATGCAGACGACTTGCAGTTATACCGTCACTTTAGAATGGGTTAACTCGCTGGCGCTGTGGATGCCATCAATGATGACCTTGAAAATATCAACAAGTTGGCTAAATCCTTTGGACTCTTACTGAACCCAACTAAGTCGCAAGCTACATGCTCAGCCTTTTAGATCATCAGTCTCTCCCGCCATTAATGTATGATTCGGTGCCCATATTGTACTCGAAAAGCGCTAAAAACCTAGGCGTCCATATAGACACTAACCTCTCTTGGGAGGTTCATATTGCTGACGTTAGTAAGAGGGTTTTCTACTCTTTTCAGTCTCGTAAACGTCTCCAAAAATTCTTATTATTCTTCCATTTCACACTAAGGTCACTCTTGCACAATTTCTTCTCCTACCGCTAATAGACTATGCGGATGTCTGTTTTCTAGATGCAATGGAGGTACTTCTTAACAAACTCGAGCGGCTGCAGAACTTATGCATCCTTTTCATTTTTGGCCTCCGCAAGTACGACCATTGACCAGATTGAGGTGGCTGCCAATTCGGCATCGCCGAGATACCCATATCCTATCTCTTCTCTATACTATCCTGCATAATCCTAATTCTTCTCAATACCTTCGTGAACGGTTTGAGTACTTCGTTCCGAGGGGTAAACCCTATCGCACTGCCAATTCTCTTCTCCTTCATTTTCCGCGTCACACTTCCAGCCGCTATAATGGCTCCTTTTCTGTTACTGCATTGCGTCTCTGGAACTCTCTCCCACACTCCCTACGCGACAGTCCTTCTCTAGATGTCTTCAAGAAGAAAATAAAAAAGCACTTCCTTTCAAATTGACATAATATTAGTATTATTTTGGTACTAATATGTATAATATATATTTAGAATTATTTATGTAGGTTTATAAGTATTGTACACTGAATCCTACCCTCAACAGTGATCTCTCTCTATCACTCAAAGGTTTGCTGGGAGAAAACTCAACATTTAGTTAAGCTCGCCTTTGTACATGTATTGTGTAACCATATGTAATATGTAAAATTTTTGTGTACAATAAAGAATGAAGAAGAAAAAAATTGCAAAAATATTTCCAAGTGCCAAAGGATTTAGACAAATTTTCGGAGTTTTTTTTTAAACTGATTTTGGCTATTTTTATTGTTGCACTTCATTAACCTTGTCCATAGAAACCATTTCATTTAAGGTCTGAGAAGCATGGCCCTCCGACGCACCGTTTCCGAATTACGGGCCTCCAAATTTTATTTTATTTTTTAGAAAATAAATTAAAATAAAAAGAGATTAAAATTTGGAGGAAAAAGGAAGAAAAAAGGAAAGTCTAAACCACCACATCTAGTGGAAAATCCACTGAGTTGGCAACACTGTGATGTGATAACACTTTTAAAATGGCGTCGTTTCACGTTTGGTTTCACTTATCGGCAATAGCCGGTAAATTATTGTAAGTGTTAATTTAAATAACACTTATTTATATCAGCGAAAAATATGTAATAATAATAAAATATGCCTAAAAATTATCTAAATCACTAGATATACACAAATCAGAAAGACAAAAAAAATACGAACTAACTGATGACTAGGCAGCATGGTCTCTGACCGTAGTCTGTTCCACAAGGAACAAAAGCCAAAAAAGTGACAGACGTCAAGACGTGACAGTTATTTTTTTCTTTCGGAATGGTAGTTTTTACTAGAAATAATGTTCCAACTATATAAAAATACTTAATAGATACTAATATCCGTTTAGTGTGTATAAAGTGCATTTTTTTGTGTAACACGAGTTCAAAAAGCTTGTGAGAATTGAACCTTTGTGGTATGGATGAAAATAGAAGGAAATGTTTAAGTGTGACTGTTCACCAGCCAAACAAAACGAAAAACTGTTCCACTTTCCTAAAACCCGGAGTTTGAAACCTTCGTAAACTGAGGCTACTGCAAACAGATTGTAAATAAATCATTTGAATACATGAACATAATATGCAACTTGGAGAGACTGTGGTGAGTGCCCTCAGAGATGTTGTTGTTATTGTTAGGTGACCTTAAAAAGGGCTGTTGTACATGGCTCTGAAGAGAGCTGTTTGGATTTACCATTGTGGTGAAAGGAATGATCAGCTAGACTCTGCGTTACCAGCTGCTAGCCGTCCAGGGTGTGCAGGGCGTTTGGAATGGCAAAACGATATAGTTAACACCACTCGGGAAGGCTCCTTTAATGCAAACCCCTGAAAACCATGGGAAGACCAATACCACCCAGCTCCTGACTTCTTAGAACCCAGGGAACACCTGCCACCTGGACGTGAACTGCAGTGGCCTATATGGAAATCACTCAATGGGTTGCAAATTTAGGTGGGCCGCTGCAAATACAACTTGGTAAAATTCATAGACTGGTCTGATACCCAATGTGAGTGCGGTGCCCCTGTCCAGACCATGAATCACCTACTGGGTATCATCAACGACAACAACAGCCCCGGTATCTGCACACCTTAATAATAAATGATTATTTTACAGATCGACTCTAAAGTCAGACAAAAATGTAAAATGGCTGAAAGTAGATCGGAATTGGCTTCAACCGTTATAGGAGTAGAAACCGAAAAATGGACAAGGAAGTTCGTCCTTTTCAAATTGACAGTGATGGCCATCTGCTGCCAAAAATAATTTTACCACCAGTATGTACACCTACACCAGCTAGTTCATCACCAAATCTTATACAAGATTTTAATGTTGGTACGAGTAAGTAACAAAGTTTGTCACTTGTAAGAAAATATAAGATTTCAAAATATTTGTCAGCTAACTTTTACTATGGGACCAACCTCAAAATAAATAAAATCTATGCATATAATATTTAATATTATTTATTTATTTAATCAGACAATAAAGTTATTATTTCAGTAACAATAAGTATTCACAAAATTATTGCAATACATAGAAATATAAAAACTTAAAACTTATCAGCCCGGGATTGAGTCTGACAATTACTTGACCATTTTTTACCCGCAATTTTGAGGTTGATTCTTTAGCAAAAATTGCTTGTGTTGGTAGATTATGTCACCCCCTAATATAAAATACAACAATCCTACATCCTACTAATATTATAAATGTGAATGTTTGTATGTTTGCCTGTCAATCACACAATAACGGCTGAAGGGATTTGAATGAAATTTTGCACACGGGTAGGTCACAGCCTTTTTATTTTTGAAGTTATAATAATAATAATAATATGATTATATTATATAATATTGATATGGGTATCGTGTAGGTTTTCGGGGGCGCCGATTGCAAATCTGACAGTAATTTTAAAATCAAAGATGGCGGATGCCACTTTTTCTCAAACATTCGATATGGGTATCCTGTAATAGGTTTTTGGGAGTGCCGATTGCAAATCTGACACTTATTTTGAAATCAAAGATGGCGGATGCAACTTTTTCTCAAACATTCGATATGGGTATCGTGTAATAGGTTTTTGGGAGTGCCGATTGCAAATCTGACACTTATTTTGAAATCAAAGATGGCGGATGCAACTTTTTCTCAAACATTCGATATGGGTATCGTGTAATAGGTTTTTGGGAGTGCCGATTGCAAATCTGACACTTATTTTGAAATCAAAGATGGCGGATGCAACTTTTTCTCAAACATTCGATATGGGTATCGTGTAATAGGTTTTTGGGAGTGCCGATTGCAAATCTGACACTTATTTTGAAATCAAAGATGGCGGATGCAACTTTTTCTCAAACATTCGATATGGATATCGTGTAATAGGTTTTTGGGAGTGCCGATTGCAAATCTGACACTTATTTTGAAATCAAAGATGGCGGATGCAACTTTTTCTCAAACATTCGATATGGGTATCGTGTAATAGGTTTTGGGAGTGCCGATTGCAAATCTGACACTTATTTTGAAATCAAAGATGGCGGATGCAACTTTTTCTCAAACATTCGATATGGGTATCGTGTAATAGGTTTTTGGGAGTGCCGATTGCAAATCTGACACTTATTTTGAAATCAAAGATGGCGGATGCAACTTTTTCTCAAACATTCGATATGGGTATCGTGTAATAGGTTTTTGGGAGTGCCGATTGCAAATCTGACACTTATTTTGAAATCAAAGATGGCGGATGCAACTTTTTCTCAAACATTCGATATGGGTATCGTGTAATAGGTTTTTGGGAGTGCCGATTGCAAATCTGACACTTATTTTGAAATCAAAGATGGCGGATGCAACTTTTTCTCAAACATTCGATATGGGTATCGTGTAATAGGTTTTTGGGAGTGCCGATTGCAAATCTGACACTTATTTTGAAATCAAAGATGGCGGATGCAACTTTTACTCAAACATTCGATATGGGTATCGTGTAATAGGTTTTTGGGAGTGCCGATTACAAATCTGACACTTATTTTGAAATCAAAGATGGCGGATGCAACTTTTTCTCAAACATTCTATATGGGTATCGTGTAATAGGTTTTTGGGGCTGCCGATTGCAAATCTGACATTCATTTTTATATCAAAGATGGCGGCTGCCACTTTTTCTCAAAAATTCGATATGGGTATCGTGTAATAGGTTTTTGGGGGTGCTGATTGCAAATTAGACATTCATTTTAAAATCCAAGATGGCGGATGCAACTTTCTCTCTAAAATATGATATGGGTATCGTGTAATAGGTTTTTGGGGGTGCTGATTGCGAATTAGACATTCATTTTAAAATTCAAGATGGCGGATGCAACTTTTTCTCAAAGATTCGATATGGGTATCGTGTAATAGGTTTTTGGGGGTGCCGATTGCAAATCTGACATTCATTTTAGAATCCACGATGGTGGATCATTGTTTTTCTTAAAATTGTGAATTTATTTTACTTTAAATCTATCAAAAGAAACAGTAGTAGGCATACTGTTTTTGAAGTTATACTTATTTAGGTACGTTAGGGCAAAATGATGAGAGTAAATTTTTACGATGCTCGCGCACACCGTCACAAAAACCTACAGCCTGAAGTTAGCTAGAACCGACACCGTTAAGTTAGCTATGGTCTGTGGTTCATGAAGAATGATTGTTTTCGTTTTGTAAACTTTGTAACAGTTTGGTTTTTTATCTGGTTTTGCCAAAGAAGTATAACTTCTTACGTGCGTACATAAGTACACACACACTTTTTTATATTGTTTTGGAATCTTCTATCTAGGAAATGTATTACTTTATTATTATTATTATTTCAGATGTCATTGCCCAATGTCTTAGACACATTCAAACCGCAATGGAGGACCTGAAGCAAACTCAAAATGATATTTTACTGAGAATATCACTCTCCTTCAACACATGTGTCTAGTGCAGCCACTTTGCTGGTAGATATAGACATACCATTAAAATCACTTGACGATATTAGATAAATAGAAAATTGGCTTGAAGATGAAGAACACAAAGAACAATTGGTAAGTACAATATTCTGATAGAAATATACAAGCTTTACAAGCAAGCAAGACCACAGGACGTACTGATGATATGCTATGTAGTTATAATACTACTATTATATGAAATTTAATAGATAAACGAGTATACATACATTGTTTTACGTTTATTTATGATTGCTTATTGACTATGAGCCGATAAATGTTTTGGCCTATGTTGGTGGCAAAGGAACTGCCACAATTACCAGAAGAAATCTGGAACGGGTTTTCACCAACTCTCTGGCAATTCAATGCAACTGGACTGGATAAAATAATAAGTTTAGTTTCAAAAATTTACAATTATTGTCAAAAGTCATTGTAAGTAGGTATGACTATGAAAATTACAGATAATATTAGATATATTTATGTAACCATATTAGATTCATTTATTTATGGAGAAGCTCGTGGCTTAAGTAATAACAGCTGCACGGGCCGATCCATCAGTTTAAGCTACGTTTGCCGGGATTCATGGATGGGTGACCATCTTTACATACTGAGACTCCTCCGTGCCTCGGAAAGCACGTTAAGCTGTTGGTCCCGGCTATCAATCGTGGATCTTTAACAGTCGTTACGGGTCGTCAGAAGCCCGAAAGTGACAACCAGTCTTATCAAGGTGTATCGTATTACCCAGTAATATTATTTGTGGTTTATTATTACTTTATCGATTGTGTTATTCTAAATGAAATGCTAAAGTACTGCTTCGTAATATTTACAGTTGCAGTGTGAAGAAACAAGTTGGCAGAGACAGCAACTGATGCTGGAATCACAGGTGTCATAACAAACTGGTTTAGATTTGCTAGAGATCGAGATGGCGGAAGAGATAACAGAAGAATGTGATGAAGCTAATTACAGCAGCTCTACACGACAATATTCTGGACTATCTGCAAGAACAAAGAGGCGTCATCTAAATGCAATAAAAACTGAATTAAGAGGTAAATTAAGGATCAACGATAAAAGTAATGTTACTAGTAATAATGCAGGTACTAATTCATCATTTATTAATGAACATCATAATAATTGTATATCAGAAAATTATACTGATGATTTTAATGCCGAGGAAATCACTTTCACGCGTAATATATCTACTGGTAAAATTGAAAATGCTGATTTTAAGGATACTGATCTTACCTGTTTGATCTATAATTAAGGAGGTGGTAATTTGGAGGTAAAATTAAACACTGCACCCGCGGGTTTTAATGACTTAGCGTCATATTAACAAATGGCAAACATACAAATGACTCACTGTCCTCAAAATTAGGTAGAACTAAATGATGCCCTAAAAATCTAGAAAAAATATATGTTTAAGTGTCAAATAGGTACTAATTTTTTAAAGGCGAATTGAAATTTTGGAGCCCTTACGTGGAGATTCTAAATGTGGGTAGTCATCTTGACATCAGAATGACTGCCCAATTTTTGAATTCATTTTCTCAGTTATTAATTAGGTACCAATTATTTAAACAAACGTATCAAATAGTAGCAAATAGGCATTAGATTTTAGTAATATTTTAAAGCTGATCGGTCATTTTGGCCAGTCATTCTGATGTTCACAAGTGTCGTTAGTCACGTTTTGGTCTGTATTAGTGTCAGCCACTATTTATTTTTCTAATAAAAAAGTTTCTATGAATGTATGATTTTCTGCATTTTGTAATTAAACGCAAAAATAGCATTTTTTTCTTTATACGAGTAAGTTTATTTTTTAAAGTGTCATTCTTATGATTGTGCTGTATTCGTTTCTGTTTCATTTAAAAAATACGACTATTTTGAAATTCAAAGTGACGTTTGTCAGTCACGTTTTGGTCTGTATTAGTGTCAACCACAATTTATTTTTCTAATAAAAAAGTTTCTATGAATGTATAATTTTCTGCATTTTGTAATTAAACGCAAAAATAGCATTTTTTTTATTTATATGTTTATTTTTGTAAAGTTCCTATGTTATGATTGTATTGTATTCGTAATGTTTCATTTAAAAATACGATTATTCTGAAATCCAAAGTGACGTTAGTCAGTCACGTTTTGGTCTGTATTAGTGTCAGCCACAATTTATTTTTCTAATAAAAAAGTTTTTACGAATGTAAGGTTTTCCATTTCAACACATCCCAATATTTTTTTTCATGTACAAATACAAACACAAATTACGACTACTATTACAAATTAGTTATAAAACATGCATCGAGAAAGATCTGTAGTTCAAAAACACTTCATCACGAGTTCATTTTGCATGAAGTGTCAGTCACATTTACATTTGTTTAAATAAACCTTAAGTTTTTTAACCTCTCAAGCCCGGGACGTGTCACGTTTCAGCATATGTCAGTCCCCGTTGACAGGCGGCCATCGTGTAACTACAGACTTGGTAAGGTTCCGTGTGTATGAACCTTGTTACAGGTCTAAAGACCTTGGCTAATAGTGATAATAGCGGTTTAAAACGCGTGAATCGGGTTTTTGGCAAGGCAAACTAGCGGAAAACTAGCGGCACACATGAGAGGCACCGGGGTTATAAAGTACACATTTATTACCACGGAGGTTTAATTAAAGGATATTTATACAAAATTACTGAAATTAGTACTATAAAAATAGTGGAATTCGTAAAACAATGCAAAATAAAACTCAAATCGTGTCAAATGTAGAGTTAGTCACATATGGCATTACCTTAACATATTTTTTGGAACAGTGGTGGCCCAGTGGTGACTGTCGCGACTTACAAGTTGTAGGTTGTGAGTTCAAACCCAGGCAGGCGCTTTACTTTATGTAAATTATTTCACCACTACTGCTCTCAAAACGGTGAAGGATAACATCGTGAGGAAACTGGCAAGTCCTAGTACCAAAAATTTGAAGACATGTGACATCCATCAATCTGCATTGGGCCCGCGTGGTGGATTACGGTCCACACCCTCTCACAGAGAGGAAGCCTGTGTTCTAGCAGTGGGGACATTAAAATGCTGATGATGATGATTTTTTAATTCTAATTATATTTGTACCACAGCTGTAATTCTAAAATACTACACTTAAGGCTAGCTTCACAGCTATCCGGGAGACCCGTACGGGCCGCCTGTAAGGGATCCCAGAACGGAGACTTACGTAGGCGCTAGAACATCGTTTCACAGCGACGCCAATTGGTCCGTATGCGACCCGCTCCGCGTCGCTGTGAAACAATGTTCTAGCGCCTCACGTATGTCTCCGTTCCGGGTGCCAGTACGGGCGGCCCGTACGGGTCTCCCGGACAGCTGTGAAACCAGCCTAACCAAACCCTAACCATTTGTCAACTGTAGTATAACAGTCAATATTGTGTAAGAAGGCCGCACAATGCAAAACAACCAATGGAATAAAAATCTACAATGGCCCCCCCCAGGCCCAGTTGTTGGCCCCCCCCAGGCCCAGTTGTTGGCCCCTTTTTGGCCATTTTTTGTGGGCCCTTTGATGTAGGCCCTACCTCTATTAGATGGCCAAATCTAACAGTTGGCCAACCCACGAAGTGCACGTGGCCCAACTGAATGCCCACAATAAATGCTATTAGGGGCTTTTCCTGTCATGCGTATTTTCGCCCGCGTTCGGATCCGGTCAGCATGCGGGTGATAGCATGGTTATGACCACACGCAGGACAAAAAATTCGTTCGCTGCTGCAGTGTCACGTGTGTTGCACTATGCGTACTGTACTGTGACCATGCGTGGGACCTGCACGACAGTAAAAACCACACTGGCGGAAGAAAAACGCGAACCCGCATGCGAGTGGCACGGGCGTGGGTGCGCGCCCGCAGCCAATCCGCATTCAGCGCGCGTGCTGCCCGCGTAATTGTATAAAAATGTATGAAATGATAGTATGCCGGTAGCTAGCATGCGGACCAGATCCGTACGCGGGCGGCTAACCACATGACAGTTAAAGAGCCCTTAGAAAAAGTTTGCGGAAAGCGTCCTCGAAGCAATGTCCTCCTTCATTACGATAACACATCCTCACATTCCGCTAAGGTAACGGAAGCGTATTTGAAGGTATCTGAATTCAACTTGATAATGCTGAAACTCTTTGATGTGCATGCCCCACTCAAAAAGGTCAGAGTGAAGCATCTTCCGGCTCCCTGGTTGTGTGACAGCGTTAGAAGCGCAATGTCCCCTCCCGCTCCACCCAGAGCGGGAGAAGTCATTGGATGATTTCCCACACCACAAAAAAAAAGAAGCGCAATGTCGAAGATGGATAAGGCTAAAAGGCGGTACAAACGGGACCCAACTGATGAGAACTGGTCTTTATATAAAAAACTGAGCAATCGCTGCGGTCGTATGTGCAGGGATGCTAAAAGGCGCCATATCCACAACTCTGTTCAAAACTTCAACACAGCACAAGTATGGCAATTTCTCAAATCTCTTGGTGTCGGCAAAGCTGTGAATGACAGCACGACGGATATTGACCTTAACGCAATAAATTCACATTTTTCGATACCACCTGTCGTTCTGGACGATAACGTTAAAGCTTCCACTCTTAACTATCTCTCTAAACTTCCACTGCCAAAACGTACTTAATTCTCTTTTCAACCATTTACAGAAGGGGATATTAAGCGGGCCATCACATCTATAACCACGAAAGCGGTGGGCGATGATGGTCTTCAACTCCAGATGCTTCTTCCTATCCTGAATGAACTCGCTCCTGTCATCCTCCACACTATCAACTCCCTCTTTACTGGCTGCTTTCCTTCTGCGTGGAAGAAAGCACATGTTCTGCCTCTACCCGAAGTTCCTAATCCCTCGTCAGTTTCCCAGTATCGTCCCATTTCCATACCCAATCCTACCCAAAGTCCTTGAGAGTGTTGTTAATAGTCAACTGTCTCATTTCCTTTCCTCTAATAGCCTGCTAAGTCCTTATCAATCAGGTTTCCGCCCTAGCCATAGCACAGTATCGACTAATAAAAATAACTGACGACATCCGACTGGCCATGGAAAACAGGCTTCTTACAGTGTTGATTTTGACATCCTTTTAGGTATTCTATCCTCTCTTAATATATCTCCTCCTGTGATTGGGTGGTTTAATTCTTATCTTCGGGGTAGCTCGCAGTCGGTTCGCTCGGAAGAGGCTTCCTCTGACTGGTGCAACCTCGGTGCGGGTGTTTCTCAGGGTGGCGTCCTTTCTCCTCTTCTTTTCTCTATATTTATTAACGCTATCACTAGGGTCCTATCATCACCTTACCATCTCTCTGCAGACGACTTGCAGCTATATCGCCACTTTAACCTGAAGAGCTTACCGGAGCTATAGATGCCATCAATAATGATCTTAAAAATATCAGTCAGTGGGCTAAAAGTTTTGGACTTTTAGTTAATCCAACAACATCACAAGCTCTCATTATTGGTGGCAGAAACTTCGTAAATCTGTTGAGTGGCCAGTCTCTTCCTCCTGTTTTGTACGATGCCGTCGCTATAGCCTATTCCTAAAAGGTCAAAAGCTTAGGCGTTTTCCTGGACTGCGACCTATCTTGGAATGTTCACATTGCAGAAGTAAGCAGGAGGGTGTTTTGTTCGTTTCAGTCACTGAAACGTTTCCAGAAGTTCCTGCCTTTTCCGACCAAAATAAATTTTCCTCAGTCTCTCCTTCTACCTCTTCAGGACTATGCTGATGTCTGCTTCTTCGATGCGACTGAGGAACTCCTTGATAAGCTCGTACGTCTGCAGAATTAGTGCATACTACTAGATAATATGTGGAATCATTGAAACAGGCGTGATCTCGGTAAAATGGAGCTGAGAATTTTATTGTAGTATAGACTACCTCAGCGAAGTTTGCCGAGAAGGCTGACTCGACACATTTGTTGCCAAATACTGCAAAATACATTAGAAGGTGTTACATTTGCATTCTAATGGGGAAAAAGAAAAAGTGATACTGAAGAAGGACGTAAGACTAGGCAATATGGTCAAAAGACTATAGCCTTCCCTTCGAGGTCAATCAAAAAAAAAAAAAAAAAATAAACGACTGTCTTCGGTTTTTGGCGGGTTTTTTATTCGTTTTTTGATTAATGGATATTGTGATATAAAATTGGTATAGTTTTGTATCTCACCACTCAGAGCGCGAGAAGTCATTGGATGATTTCCCACCCCACAAAATAAAGTGTCAACGCAAATGGACAATGGAATCATTGAAACAGGCGCGATCTCGGTAAAATGGAGCTGAGAATTTTATTGTAGTAGGTATTGACTACCTCAGCGAAGTTTACTGAGAAGGCTCATTCGACACATTTGTTGCCAATTACTGCAAAAAACATTAGAATGTGTTAAATCTGCATTCTAATGGAAAAAAATAATAGATATACACTACGTAAGACCAGGCAATATGGTCGAAAGACTATAGCCTTCCCTTCGGGATAAAAAAAAAAACGACTGTCTTCTCGCTTGCTACTATTATAGTCATCTGTGGTCTTCTCTTCTGTCAGTTAAGTGTCAAGAGAAAATGACGTAAATTGTAGTACAACAAAAATAATATTTTAATCTTAAAATCGTGTATTGATTATTATAAAAGGTTTTAGTGAATAAGTTAAACATGTTTTGCTGTCTGAAAAGTTGTATGAATGGCTTCTCGCTCACACCCAGTGTACCGATACGAATTAAGGAAAATCCAGTTCAATTGGATACTTTACACATGGGTTTGTATACTTGATTTTTAATTACATCCTGTTGAACAGGAGAACACAAACAATGTTTACAAATAAACATTTGTAAAAAGAAACTACATGGCTAAATTTGCTAGAAACTTCATAGTAGCGAACCTTGGTACGCGCATCGATTTTGCGTGGGTTGTTCGTTGGTCCCTGTTAACGATAGCTGAGAGCGCTTGTTTGCTGAGTAATCTCTATAACTGACTACATCTAACCTCTTTATTTAATTACCTATCGTATAAGTTTCAAGAACAGTTTCGAATCTTTAAAACCTTTGTCATAAAGTCAAGTTACTCAATTCCACTTATCTCAAGGCTAAGCTGTGAATCTATAAAAATTAGGTAGGTAGGCAATATTAAATTAATGCTTGAGCCACAATTATTGTTTTCAAAACCAGGATATAATAGCTATAAAATACATACTTACAGGGATTATTACTGGTTATCAGATCACATTCTATTTTGAGTAAAGGACAATCAGCCTGCCTAGCTTAACCCAACGATGTTGGGTTGATATCACCTTCTAGTCTGATGGAGTGATGGAGCTGAGTACAAGTATTTTACATGGACCAACTGCTTATCTGACCCAGTTATTGGATAAAACAATACTTAGGAAAGAAAATCATTTATTTCCATGAAATAATTTACTTTACGGAACTGATTCAATGTCCTTTTGTCAAACTACAGGCTATTGTCGTTAATACTACCTAATTGGCACACACTCTCTCACTTATGAAATGATACTACTACCATCTAACTAAGATGGTAGTATTATCAACTGGCTAAGATACAATCACCATACTTTTGGTAGCACACACTCAATAGGGGAATAGTGGCCATACACCTGCAGCATTAAAGATTTTGTGAACACAACTGACGTTGCTATCTCCTAGAGACGAGGCCTGAGTAGCAGCAGTGGGAACATTATAAGACTGATGTATACTATGCCTAAAATTATCAAAAAAAATAACCATCTTCTTGAAAAAAGAAGAATAGAGGAATTCCTATCCCTGCCTTAAGGTGAATGCTCCAGGGTAGCCAGCGAAATTCAAATTTTCTTACTTTTATTGCAATTTGCAAGTCAGTGGCACGGATTCTCTTGTTCAATATAATTTTTTGGCCATAGCAACATAAATTTTTAAAATTTGATACTAATACTTATTTTATACATTGCAGGCCATGAAATGGTGATAATAAAAGGTGGTCAGCGAGTGTGTGGTTCAGGCTGTGCCTTGGGGAATGCTCCTCTAGTGCAGAACAAGTCATATTTTGAAGTCAAGCTGCAGCAGGGCGGTGTGTGGGCTGTTGGAGTGGCTACCAGGGAGACAGATCTTAATAGAGTTCATGGTAAATAACCATTTAAATTTTTTAACTATCCTATGCTTTTGTTTTTGTCATAACAAGTATAGTGTTAGAGCTGACTGTAGGTACTGAGGTTCTACTCCCAGGTCAGGCAAAATGTCATTGAGTTTTAGTGTTAGGAATTTTCCAGTAGCAGTCGAGTCAGGATGATAGTGGTCCGACACTCCTGTGCATCCCAGTAGCAGTCCGGAGTCAGGATGATAGTGATACTCCTGTGCATCCCAGTAGCAGTCCGGAGTCAGGGTGATATTGGTCTGACACTCCTGTGCTTCCCAGTAGCAGTCCGGAGTCAGGGTGATATTGGTCTGACACTCCTGTGCTTCCCAGTAGCAGTCCAGAATCAGGATGATTGTGGTCTGACACTCCTGTGCTTCCCAGTAGCAGTCCGGAGTCAGGATGATAGCATTCTGACACCCCTGTGCCTCAGAAAGCATATAATACTGTAGATCCTGCTTGTGTTAGATCTCTCCTTGGTTGTGTCAGATTATTATTCCATTAGCTCATGACATTAGTGAAACAGATAGTGTACCTGTGTTGTGTATTTTTGCACTATTTTGTGTTGATAGCTAGTCCCCATTGCGATAAGACAATGTGATTGGATTCTTTTGGAAGGATATTTTAATAAATATTTCATTGTAATGAAAAAGTAGAGTAGTAGAAATAAAATTAACTTATTATCAATGAGTTATGAAGATATAGATGCACATTGCTCTACTACACTACTATGATGCACACATGATCAAGTACAAATATGTGTCCTTCTCATTAAAATTAATTTTGCTCATGTTGTGAAACATGTTGTAACACTTAAAGCAACATTATCAAGAAACTTACTTTGCATATTGTTGCATAATGTTGACACTTACTAATTTCACACCTTTAGAATAATAAAGAAAGTGAGAAGCATATTTTTAAACAATTCTATTGACTGTTTAACTAAAAATTTAGGTTACTCAGAAAGTAAAATGAAATTCTACTTTGTCTAGTAATTGACAGCATTTTGTCAAAAATATAATGTAAAGTTTTCTACAGAAAAGCGTTCTTTAGACAAAGTGAAGGATGAAAAATAAGCTTAGGTTATTTAGAATGTCTCATTATATTCTTATTCATAGAGTGACTTGGTATTCAGTACAGAATTTCTGTGTCTAATTTTGGTCACCTGTTGCTGTAATGTATCCTTCAGAGTATTACTATGCAGACTTTGTATTTCTGTTGCCAAAATTAATATTTGGGTCATTGGAACTTGTAACATAAGGTGCTGAAATAAAAATGCTCTGCAATTTTGAAAATTTAAAGTTAAGAGTTAATTTATGTCTGCCTGTCAATAATGAAGATCAGTAGTGGTCCAGTAGTACCGGCCCCAACTTACGAGTTGTAGGTCGTGTGTTCGAACCTAGACAGACGCTTTACTGTAATTTATTCAAGGCTGGTTAAAAGTAAAGATTAAAAAAAAAAAAAATTGGATTTATTTGATTTTAATCAGTTTTTTTTATATATTCCACTGTTTTTCAAATCTATTTATTTATTTTAATTATATTTAAGTCATAAAATTAAAACTTATTAACAATGCAGTTCTTCTTCAGTTATATTGAAACAAAAAAAACTTTTTAACAAAAAATTAAAGTGACGAAAAAGAACTAAAAAGCGAAAAATAAATAAACCTTTTAAGTGAATATTGAGCTTATTTACTTAAATTATCAAATATTACATTAACTAATTTTGAGTCGGCGCCAAACGACAAACTAATTAATTATCTAAATTTTATATGTACGTAGAAATGGAGAAAGCTGCGTATGTAATTAATCATTTTATTTTTAGTGTAGTTTAGTTTTATTTTTTAGAAGTCGGTTGTATTTAAAAAAAAAAAGTTTTTTCATTAATTTTTTTTCATAATTCTTACATTGATTGAATACGAGGCTTTTAGCATTCATGTATGTTTACGTTATTTAATCCATTTTTCTGTAATGTGCGTTAAATCTGTGCAGAATAAATTATTTTTCTTTCTTTCTTAAAATTAACCCAGACTGGATTTTTTCCTTCCAGCCATTTTGTTGTATTCACGCTTTCACTAACCAATCACGAATATGCGGGCGAAAACTCGCTAGTTTAAATTTCGGGGAATACGCGAACTGTGTATAAAAACATAGCACTGCTCGTATGTGTGCGCCAGAATTTATGTCGGGGAAATCCCCTGAAACGGTTCACTTTGTTGCATTAAAAGGTATTGATTTAAATCAACGTTTTGAATAAATAAATCATTTGATTTTAATACCGATTAAAATCACTGAATAAATTCACATGATTTATATCATCTCAACCCTGAATTTATTTCAACAGCACTGCTCTTTAAACGATGGAGGAAAATATCATGAGGCGGTGTCCTCACTATTTTCTTATAGCCAAAATTCTAAGACATGTGACATTCCACAGTCCAGCCCTTCTTCTAAATAAGAAGCCTGTGTCCCAGCAGTGGGAACATTATAGGCTGATTAGATTATGTTTATCTATTAACACATTCTCCCTAATTTAATTACAGGTGGGATGGACAAAGAGTCATGGTGTCTGAACAGCGATGGTACAGTCCGTCATTCAAATATCGAACTATACCATCTCGCGCATGCGCCTAGAGAATCTCCCACGGCCGATCTTCTAGTGTCTACGGACTCACCAACCCACACAGAGAATGAAAAGCCCGAGAGTGAGAAGGACGCAAACACGGCAGCCATAATGCCAGTAGAGGGCGACACCATCGGCGTGGCTTATGACCATGTAGACCTGAACTTCTTCTTGAATGGAAAGAATATGGAGATTCCTGTTAGTAATATAAGGGGGACTGTGTATCCTGCGCTTTATGGTGAGTTTTGATATTATTCACTTAGGACTGAGGCTGACTTAACCGCCCGGATAGAAAACAGCAGAAAGGGATAGAGTTATGGGAAAATATCAATCGGCGCTCTAATTCAGCCCTAACAAGGACAATGCTCAATTTTACTCGCGTGCATGTTTGGTAATGACTTGACCAGTTTCAAACTAAAACGGAGTTCTAGTTTCATATAAATATTAAAGTATTCACGCGGCAAGGTCGCGAATTGAACACTAGTCAGGCAATCATGAAACATACCCATTACATTGATTTTATTTGCTACGTTGTATTGTAAAACTAAAATAATCGTGAGTATTTAACTACCCATTAAGGGCCTATCTCCACATAAGTGGCGCCCTCATTGAATAAAAAATCGTATTTTAGCATAGAAAATAAAGATTAAAGAATCCTATGTTGTACCAAAACGGCCGTATACTTTTGCCTACTACTTTGGATACGAAACACTGAGTCCTGTTTTAAAAATACCTTATCCTACTTGTAACAAACGCAACATAAGATTCTTTCATCTTTATTTTCTACGCTTTGCTAAGATTTTTTATTTAATGAGGGCGCCACTTGGCGGCTATGTATACGCCTGAAAGTTTCACGACATTTTCCTTTGCAGTCGACGACGGCGCCATTTTGGATGTTATCTTCGAAAATTTCCTGTACCCACCTCCAACAGGGTTTGAAAAGATCATGGTGGAACAGTCCCTACTGTAACAAAAGACTTGGATCGACCGGCTGTAAATAGGACCTTGATGCATGGGCAGAATGGATGGATGCTATCGTGAATATTGCTTAAGACTTATATCTGAGACTGTCTAGTGTGGATGAGAACTATATTTTTAAATACTGAATCTTTTATCTTGATGGCTGTTATAACTCGCAGGCTTGAACTATTTAGAAGTTACTTTGCTGTTTTTGTATTTTACATCGTAAATACCATTTTGTACGAATAAGAATCGGGTCCAGTTGAAGAATTCTAGTGAATCTGTTGAGTTAAATTAAGCTTAGGACCGGGGCCAAATAATTTGTAAGACAAACTAGATAGTTTGGGTAGTCACGGGTGGAATTGGGTCCTTTTAGCGGAAAAAGACACGCCTGGGTTACATCAGCGTTGAACCTGTCCAGATTGGCATAGCCCCCATTCAGAGACAGCGTTTAAGGATAAGTTCAACCGCTCAACCACAGCCTCTCGGAGAGACCGGACCTGTGACCCACTAGCTCGTGCGTTGGACACGTATCCCTCAGCATCAGTGCCGTCGTGTGCATACCCAGGGATACCTGGCAGCAGATCATTAATGTGAAGCAAGAACAAAGTTGCCGAGAGCACCAACCCCTGAGGGACTCCGGCATTAATATCCAATTTGTCCGGTCGAGCAGCCATCTATGACCACTCAGATAGATCCATTCCTTGGGCTAATCACAGTTGAATGCAGACAAGACAGTGGTTTATGAAAATTTTCAGAGGAAATTTAGCCTTAGTTTTTTATTACTAGCCTACGAGTCTTAACAGTGCATTTATGAATATCTATCTATATCATGACTTACTTATATCACTGTATAGTATTACATTGTGATCGAAGGAAACTCCATATATTATGTAGCCATAAGTAGATTTGCTTTTGTGGTCTATGTGAAGCGCATAGATGTATGTAAGTTCTATTTTAACTGGTTTTAACCCCATCTGCAAACATTGTATCGTTATATTCGAATATTATGTTATAAAATTCAAATGTAATTACGTAGTTTGAATGCAGTACAAAATTCTTGACGCACTGGAAAGTTATGTTGAACAAGAGACATTTTGATCCTTTATCCAGTAAAGTACACAAAAAAAAGCTTACAGCCAGATTTTTTTCTGTATTTTTATTTAGAGAGTAAATACTGATCTTGGATTCCTCTAGGTTTTGTGAAGATATATTTTTCGTGTTAACAAGGCAAAAAATTTACAAAAATCGTAAGCTCTCAAAGACAGATTTTTTTAAATGGCCACATTTGTATGATTTTTAGGTGTTGCCATACATAAAACATAATGAACACATTCCAAGTTCAAACAAGTATACCATGTATTTGAAGCAAAATTATGATCTCCATAAGAAACGTTTTTGTGTTATGTTATTTGTAATGCTAATGGTACTAATATTTATTGGATAGTAAGAGTGATATGATAAGATAACAGAAGTCGCTTATTGTCTCGTCATCAAATATTGGAATTAATTAAAGTATCAACTAAACTTTTAAATGCTGCTTTGAACGTTATTAATAATTAAATTTTGGAAGAACTTACAGCCTTATTTAAAAAACTCTCTAATCTTATGCTTAGTTTAAATATTGTTTAGCGGATTCTAAATTCAAATTCACCTTAGACAATTTTGAATGAAGAACCTGCTAATCAGTGCTTAAACATGGTTAGATTTTTTTTTATAAATAAGGCCCTTAATGCTGGGTACCTACTACAGATGAAGCGAACGAGTGGGAATCGCCGATGGACACGAATCACTCGACTTCACAAGTTCACAAGGGAACTATCCCGTGCATTCAGCATTCGCTCGCTCGTTCGATTGATTTATACCCCGCATTAAGCTGCGTTTGTGATAAACCTCCTGACTCCGCTAAGCAGCATCAAAGATGCTCATTTATGTAATTGCATATAAGCCTTTGCGCATGTACTTAGTGTCTATATAAGCGGCTATTATGTAATCTTTTTCAAAGAGACAATAATACTGCCGTCCAAAATGGCAGACCTTTATTAAAAATTAAATATAGCTCAAAAGTCGACTAAGAATAGTAAGAATCAAATTGCATGGCGGCTGTGAAGTGCGCCACTTGCTGCGTAGTATAGTCAAACGGGGTGAATAGGAACGCCGGGGTGAATAGAAACAGAACTTTGAAGGGGTTTTTCACGTTATTTAGAAATTATTTGTAGCATCTAAGTACCTACTCCGATTTATTCATGAATTGTTATAAAAACTAAATCGATGATTTGCTAGAATCCAATATTAGGGTATCATAGTGAAAATCATAATCAAAGTTTTGTTTCTATTCACCCCCTTCGTTCCTATTTACCCCCTTCATAGGTACTCCTCACCCACCCGGCACATGAATTTGTTACTGCGCAGAGACTCACGTAGCGTTCAGAACCGCCATTAAGTTTGAATGGAAGTTATACTTAGTTTCGTTGAATATTCGAATGCCAAGATTCAGTGAACTTTTAAGTACTAAAACATACAAGTAACTAATTTTTAAGTTATCTTGACGACACATTGGTACAATTATATAGATTACACGTTGATTTGCAAAATGAGCGTTGATGTGTAAAAATGCAACAAGTAAGTTTTAATAATCATTTTTGATTGATGAATTGTTTGAATGAATGAACTGCGAACTATTTACTCATATCATGTCTGCATGAAGAAGAAGAAGAAGAAGAAGAATAAAACTTTATTGTACACCAAAACAGTCAGTTGTCATGATTGATATTTATTGTGTAAAACTGTCAAATTGGTGAACAAAAGTCAGTTTTCGACTCAGCTGCACCAATTACTGTAATGTTGAAAGCATGACCACCAAAAATGACCATGAAAAACCAAAATAAGCTTTATGAGTTATAATGCTGTTGGGATACTTGGGATATAAAAACCATTGACCGATGCAGTGGCAGAGACTAAAAGTAGCTTCGTCATTCAAGGGATTTAGAAGATTTTCAAGTATGCACACTGTTTTTCATCAACTTCTGTTTATTCAGAGCCGTGGAAATATTAACAGTTATCCATTTCACTTAAGCAAATAAATGTAAAGCCCTAAATAAGAATATTTGTCTAATAGCCGATTTTTATGAAATTTTATCAATTGTGCTGGTTCTGAAGAGCACCGAAAAATTGTAATTAAAATATTTTTGGTTGTCTTTCAATGACAGCCAAAACAAAAAGAGACGGAAGACTAAAAGTTACTTGATATGTTAATACAATTCACGAACGCACGTTAATCTTCCAATTTATACCTTAGTACAATGACCTAAGATGTAACGGAGGTGGGGTTACCGGAACTGAATTCGTAATCGGAGTTTTTAAATTTGATTAATCGGAATCGAAGTCGGAGGCGGAGCCGAAGACGAAAGACAGATGTGTTTTAGGGACAATCTAATAAAATAATTTAACACTCATTAAAAACTTGGATAGGTTTAATTGAAGCGCGAATGCACAAAATACGAAATAACCAAGTGAAATAGTAATCGGGATTCCCCGCGCGACAAGCATAAACATATCTGGCAACGGCCGGCCGCGCCACCCGTGAGATTTGACATCGGATTTTAAACTCCGATTTAAAAGTGTCGGAACAGAAGTCGAAGTCGGAAGTGTAATTTCAATCGGAAGTCCCGAATTATCGGAATCGGTATGGAATCTCCGTAACACTATCCTACATAAGGGTCGCATGACGCGCCACCATGAATTGCATTATCTACACATAAAATTTCAATTGACACGTGTAAAAAGGGTTTTGTTTCCGACGACCTTTTCTAAGATTTCCACCAATTTAATTTTGCCAGTACAGACCTACCAGTTGACAAGTAAGTTTCTTAGGTATTTAATTTTTATTCAAAAGCTTACGTCAATCGGTGCTCTGAAGAATCAATATCCGTTCTGGGATCTGTCGATGTTTAAACTAGGTTCTTTAGAAGGTCAGGGTATTTACTGAAGAATTTCACAAATATGTAGTTTCACTCATACCATTCGATATGACACACCTACGTAGGCTTGGCCTATTGTCCAACGAGCTTCACTGAAGAGGTTTTTAACAATAACTAAAAGGTATGGGCCCAACTTCGAATACCGACCTTATCGCTGCACTTAAAACGGTTTCTGGAACGAAACGATCGACGCGTCACAAAGTGAATGCAAGTCAAGTGATGCGATTAGCTGTTGAACAATCATTAAGCTGTTGTGATTAGCAGCTAACGCGCATTTGTTTAATTCGTCACACAAATAATGTGTTAATTTTCGTTTCAGAAACTGGACTTTAGTTAATGAATCATAATCTTAGGGTGTTTAGTAGTGGGTCGCGGATATATTCGTAACAGAGTTACAGCGCCCCTGGGCACTCAGGCAAGGAAGGAACAGGGGTGGGTTTTAGTCAGTATAAGTCTGACACGCCCTCCCGCGCGGCGCCAGAGCGGGAGAAGTCATAGGATGATCTCCCACCACCCAAAAAAGAAAGGTGTTTAGTAGTGACGGGGCCTGCTAGGGCCGATGACTGTAAGGGTCGGGAGAGGTTTAAAAGAGCCACCGCGGTCCTGGCACAGGCAAAACATGGGTGGGTATTAGTCAGTAAGAGTCTGACACGCCCTCCCGCTACACCCAGAGCAGGAGAAGTTATTTAATGATTACCCACCCTAAAAAAAGGGTGTTAGGAGGCTATGGGGGCCAAACAGGGAACTATGAAGAAGTGTAGGTACTGCTTTCGAGTTATTTGTTAAAATTTTGAGCTAGATCGGCACTCAAAGATTATGGTTCATTTTCAGTGACCTTTAATAATAAACATTTTCTGATCTGTAATAATTGTATTAATAATAATGTATGTGTAATATACAAATTATAAGATCAAGTGTGTATGTTTATTTATTATAACATTGTGATAAGAAAGCAAAAATAAATATGAATGCCAATTTCTTTTGTTTTATTACCAAACTTCCGCAGATAATTAAAAATGTTATGACCGGGAGCAGTGGTGGCCCAGTATTAGTGGCCGCGACTTACAAGTTGTAGGTCGTGAGTTCAAACCCAGGCAGGCGCTTTACTTTGTGTAAATTATTTCATCACCACTGCTCTCAAAACGGTGAAGGAAAACATCGTGAGGAAACCGGCATATCCTAGAACCAAAAATTCGAAGACATGTGACATCCACCAATCCGCATTGGGCCCGCGTGGTGGATAACGGCCCACACCCTCTCACAGAGAGGAGGCCTGTGCCCCAGCAGGGGGGACATTAAAAGGCGGATGATGATGATCCATCGTTAGAGGCGAAAGTTACAACGAGTTCAGCTAATCAACGCTAGTGGCCGCTGAAACCAAATAATTATATTTAGAACGCTAACTTGTTTGAAATAGTTGTCATATTCGCATGCACCATGTTATCTCTTTGTGTGTGCCTCCGCAGCCGGTGGCGGCACCCAAAAATAACGCCGTTGGGAACCGGCAGTACTATTGTTCTTTTTTTTTAGTAATTAGTCCAAGAACTCTGCCGATGCCGATTCCAAGACAAGTGTAACAAAATAATATCTAATAAAAAAAAAAACCGAGAACAACGGCGGATTGCTACCTGGAATGTTCATGGCTTACTGAGTCCCGGAAAGTTGGACATTGTATTTTGGAAAAGGAAGCAAAGGCCCATATCAAACTAGCCTTACTTGGTATGACCGAAACTCACATGAGGTCCTGAACGAACATCAAAACCCTACCAACGGAAACACCCCATATTTTTCAGGATATTATTATCTTGACTCTAGCACCAACGGAGTCGCTGTTTGGGTGTGCCGCATCATCTTAATGGCCACGTTTTGCGATAATGACGTTAAAACTTAACACAAGCCCATACATGTACTGTAAACGTTGTCTTAGTTTGTGCTCTTACATCAAGTGCAAAGAAGGAAATCATCGATGAATTCTATAACAGTCTTGAACAGACTCTTTCCAGAATAAACAATAGGGAGAGAAGTTTAATCGGCGATTGGAACGCTAAGGTGCAAGGGCAGCACTGAACAAGACGACCACATTAGGAATGTAGTTGGAAAGTATGGCTTGGGTTCTAAAACTGGCAGAGGTCATGGATCCAGAATGTTAGAGTTCTGTATGCATAAGAAACTCACCATAATGAAAACCTGCTTCCAGTATCATAATCGGCGCGCTGCTCTGGGAGTGGCGCTAGGAGGCCAAACGCCGGGGCGAAACTCAGCTGCCACGACACCTCGCGGCTCGGCGGACGGAGCTCCGGCAGGATCTCATGGCGACATGGAGACAGCGACTGTCGCAACCCAGCGCTGGGCACGCCACCATTGCGGCGGTAGTGCCCCTCTTTGAGAAGTGGCTGGAGAGGCGTCACAGCGTCCTCACCTTCCGCCTGACGCAGTTCCTCACCGGACACGGTTGTTTCGGGAGGTTCCTGCATCAGATCAGGCGGGAGGAAACGCCCGAGTGTTACCACTGCGTGGATCGCCCAGAGGACACGGTGGAGCATACGGTGGAGGTCTGCCCCGCTTGGGCGGAGCACCGCCGTGTCCTCGTGGATGCGATAGGTGGCGGCGACCTCTCGCGTCCGGCCCTGGTTCAGGCCATGGTACGGAGCGAGAGGGAATGGGAAGCAGTCTCCGCCTTCTGCGAAGCAGTAATGCTCGCGAAAGCGGAGGCGGGACGCGTTAGGGAAGCTCAACGAAGCTCACGGCCCCGGTCGCTACCACCGCAGGAGAGGTACTGGGCGTACTGGGCGTAGGACGTCGCGAAACGATCTCCGGCCACCGTAGACCCGGGCCTGCGGACGGCGAGCAGTGGGTAGCTCGCCTTCCGATCAGCACCAGGCCCGTGAGTCGACGGTGCGTAGTGTTCCACGCGCGCCTCAAAGAGATGATTGTCAGCCACCACTGACGGGGCCCATCGTGGCCGGTGCCTGCATGCCTAGGGGTAGCGGATAAATTCTGAAAATGAGTTACCGCACACCCGGGCACTCAGGCAGGGAAGGAACAGGGGCGGGTTTTAGTCAATAAGAGTCTGACACGCCCTCCCGCTCCACCCAGAGCGGGAGAAGTCATTGGACGATTTCCCACCCCCCAAAAAAAAAGGATCATAATCGCCGTCTTTACACATGGAAGTCACCAGGAGATCGATATCGTAACTAAATCGATTACGTCATGGTTAACACTCGTTGGAGCACAAGTCACTTTTCAAGCAGTGTGATGCAGTTGGTGGCAGTTATTTTAGTTAAATTATTGATTTCATGCCACCAACTGCATCAGACTGCTTGAAAAGTTACTTGTTTGGAAATTTTTAGTTGTTTTTTACAGTCGGGTTTTTTGAAAATATTCAATTTATTTATTTTCTACATTTTAGTGAGATATATTTGGTGTGGCGAGTTGCCGCCACTCTGCAAGTTGGGTGGGGTTGGTATCACGTCGCGTGTGTGTCTCGCTTTAATTTGTCAGACAGACGTGAGTGGCCGGCTTTAAGCGAGCTATAGACAATTTAAAATGCAACAATCGACGTCACGTCAGTTTGACGTCAGTGTGTGCGTGTCTAACGCCGCGAGGCACAGCGCGCATCTCACCGCAGACTAAATTAATGTCTTAAAATAATATCGTCCCCGCAAATACGCTAAAATCCCGAGTAAATCCCGTAAACGTTGGGGATCCTCCGGGAATAATAAATAACCCATATTTACCGCGTCCGTTAACTACTGAACAAGAATAATCAGGAGTGTTGGTGTGAAGAGAACGAGTGGCCACTCGACAAGTCGACGTGCAACCATCGAGAACAGCCCGGAAAGTAAGGTACCACTTGTTTTACAAATTGAGTAGGGCCACATTCGCCGACTGCTGCCGACCACTCCTAACTTGAAGTTATACAGACAAATATAGGCAATTTTGGGCCAGCATTCCCTCCAAGTGCTTGGTCGTACTTACTGTTCTACATCCGCAGAGACCCACGGCTATTTACACGCTTGGGCAACTCCATTAGATGGTCCTTTCGAGCCTGGATAGGCATCAGTAAAATTCAGTACAAATTAAGTACAAGTCATTACGGTAGGCACATAACTTTATTAGTGCCCCAAAATGGCGTCCCGCAAGCAAGAAGCTAAATTGGCTCAGCTTACCGCTAAAAAACAAATGATTTTCGAGCGAGTTAATCGCATATATAATGATTCCAGAAACATCTCGAACTATGATTCACGTTCAAATGAGACATTCTTAGCGCAGTCAGAAACAATTACTGAGCAATATAACAAATTTGAGGAAATAGTAGAACAAATGAATGAATTGCAATTCGAGATTGACCAAACCGCAACCAGACTATTCGAGTCTATATTCTATTGAAGACTTATATTCTAATATTAAATATAAACGTAATCTCATACTTTCGAAAAACGAAACATCGGAACACAAAGTGGGTACTCGGATAAAATTACCGCCCATAGATTTGCCAACGTTTGATGGTAAAGCGGAAAATTGGCCCATATTTTATGAAATGTTTCGAAGCAATGTTCATTTAAATACCGATCTGGTTGACTCGCAGCGTGTCCAGTACTTGATCAGTAAATTGACTCATGATGCCTTGAAGCTGACCGCGGGCATTGTTCCTACAGGTGATACATACAACGTTATGTGGAACAGTCTCGTAAAAAGGTATCAAGATAAGCGTAGTTTAGGGATTCATTATCTCAATAATATACTGGACATTAAACAATGCGCCGGAAATGCCGCGAGCCTCAATACTTTTGTGGAACGATATTCAGCGTCCGTCGCAGCCTTGAAGCAGTTAGACATTCCAGACTTACTGGATTTTGTTTTATTACACTGTGGTTTAAGAAAGGTTGACGCGCAAACTGTCTTACAGTTTGAATCACGTGTGAGTGAAAAAGAATTACCTTCCTATGCGGAGTTTATAACATTCATGCAAGCATATGTTAAAGTGCTGCAGCGCTCATACGGTAATAATTTACAGACGGAACCGCGCGCTAAGTCTAGTTCAGTTAATCATCAAACAAAAAATAACACCGCTAAGTCATTCGTATCGCGTAATGAACCGGTTTCGAATGGCAAATGTACGCTTTGCGATAAGGATGACGTACGACATCAGCTGTTCTATTGCCCGCTGTTTAAAAATATTAGAACACCGCTTGCACGTTTTGAATTTATAAAAGCAAAACGTGGCTGTATAAACTGTTTAAGTCTATCCCATTCTTTGGTTAAATGTAAGTCACGTAACGTTTGTAAAATTTGTAAGAAGAACCACCATTCTCTCTTACATTTCCGAGAAAAACATGAGTCATTATCGCCCGAGCCGCAAGCGCCTACTAAGGATACATCTGTTTCGCTCACTACAGCTGTTAAAACTGGGTCAACCATTTTGCTAGCGACCGCGCAGTTATATGCATACTATAGCGACATCAGAGATAAGGAGGTGGTTCGGTGCCTACTAGATAACGGATCGCAAAATAATTTAATTACTGTGGACTGTTGTAAACGTTTGAACTTGCCCATGGTTAAATTACGCAATTCATTTTTGCAAGGTGTTGGAATGTCATCGAAACCAATACACGGTTTTGTTCATCTCAACATAGAGTCTCGGTTTGACCCTCATACGAAGTTTTCGATACAAGCGTTAGTTGTTGATTGTATTACAGATAGACTTCCCGCGAAATTAATTAGATTACATAACAATGATAACATGTCATACTTAAGTAACTTGCAGCTCGCTGATCCGCTTTGGAACGTGCCGGGCACGGTAGACGTCGTGCTTGGAGCACAATTGTTCCCCTTTATTTACCTGGGAGACAGGGTCGAAACAGGTACCCGCGCACCCCCTGCTGTACTGACTAGCTTCGGTTATGTACTTATGGGTGATATTGATTGTTGTAGTAGTGATGTGACACACATTGCATCTTCGTTTACCGCGCAGGCCGACATTGAAGTCGAGTCAAATTTATATAAGTTTTTTGAGCTAGAGGAAATTCCACCCGCCGCCACCGCCGCGCCGCGCCGCGCCGCGCCGCGTTCCGTTATTGGTCCGCACGAATTAGAGTGTGAAAATAATTTTAATTCTTCAGTCTTATTTGAAGACGGCAGATACTTTGTCGATCTGCCTTTTGCGCGCTCACCCGGCGGGCTAGGTAGCTCGCACGGTTACGCCCCTGGGCGCTCACTTGCGCTTGAGCGTAAGTTTGCGTTAATGACCCTACGCGAGAATAATAATAAAACTATCGCGGATTATATGACTCACTCGAGGTTGTCGCTCAATGACATTTTGCATGTCGGACCTAATTTGCAAGCAGACTTGTTTTTGTTATTGCTTGATTTTCGTACATTCCCTGTCGCGATGACAACGGATATAAAACAAATGTTCTTACGTATCGGTGTAAGAGAGCACCACCGCAAATATTTACGAATCTTGTATCGTTTTAGCAAAGGTGAGCCTATTCGCACCTTTCATTTTAACCGCGTTCCCTTCGGACTAAAACCTAGTCCTTATTTAGCGATGCGCACATTGCGTAACTTGGCGTGTGAGCAAAGCGACCGCTTTCCTGAGGCTTCTAAATTGGTAGAAACTCAGTTTTACATGGACGACTACGTCTACTCTGTTTCGGACGAACAGACAGCTATGCGTCTATCCCGCGATTTAATTGATTTAATGAAGGTAGGTTCCTTTGACTTAGTCAAATGGGCTACCAATTCACCCGCTTTATTAGAGATTCTCCCAGAGTCTCACCGCTTACCAGTTAATTTTTCTGGCATGGATAATGATGTCCATAATTTCAAAATCCTTGGATTAACCTGGGAACCCGCTGATGATTATTTTTCTTTGACAACAATCGCCGTGGATGATAAATGCACGAAGCGCGCGATTCTATCGCTAGTTGCCCGCTTGTTCGACGTACTGGGCCTTGTAGGACCCGTTGTGCTGTACGCGAAGGTATTAATCAAGGAACTTTGGTTAGCTAAAGTAGGATGGGATGAGGTTCCACCGGAATCTATCACAAATCGGTTTGCCGCTTTTACGCGCGATTTTCCTTCACTCTCTTCTCTAAAGGTTCCTCGCCACATTGGCGTCTTTAGAGAAGCTGTAGTGAACATCGTAGCCTTTTGCGACGCCAGCTTTACTGGTTATGGCTGTTGTATTTATTTACACATTACCAACCCTACTGGTGATATCACTGTCCGACTCTTATGTGCAAAGTCCAAAGTCTCCCCCGCTAAAATAACAACGCTAGCTCGATTAGAACTTGTCGCCGCTTTACTTCTGTCTAAACTTGTTCGCGTAGTCAAGGAAAAACTTTCCGCTCGTGTACCTATTGCAGGTGTCCACGCTTTCTCGGACTCCACCATAGCTCTCTCGTGGATCTACTCATCTCCCCATAGATGGTCTATTTTTGTCAGCAACCGCATTGCTCAAATACAGGAAAACTTACCTGCCGCTTGTTTCCGTCACGTGTCCGGGAAAGAGAATCCTAGCGAATGTCTGTCTCGCGGCATGCTGCCGTCGGATTTAATAAGACACTCGTTGTGGTGGAACGGCCCCACATGGCTCCATCAGCCCATGAGCGAGTGGCCTTTAAAGTTCTCTCCTGCTCAATGTGAAACATTGCCGGAGTTTAAATCAAAGGTTTTTCTTGTAGAAACTTCGAATACTGAACCGCGTATTTTAGATACTATAGCTGACCGTGTTTGCTCATGGAATAAATTGTTACGTGTATTTATGTACATTCTTAAATTTACAAACAGACTACATAGTCATAGTTCTGTTAAAAACCTAAACAACCGCAAAAGGCTCTTGGATCAACTTGTGTTATCCTACTGGAATAAATGGCGAATTGAGTACTTGCACACGCTGCAAGTTCGCCAGAAGTGGTGCACTCCCGATCGCCCTATAGAGATAGGTACTGTCGTTCTCTTGGGTCAAGATAACGTACCTCCATTGACTTGGCCATTGGGTATCATAGAGGAAGTTTTTCCGGGATCGGATGGTGTAATTCGAGTCGCTTCAATAAAAACCGCGTCAGGCACGTTTTTACGTCCTGTCACTAAGTTGTATCCTTTGCCAACTCAATAGATTATTATTACTACGTAATTTACTTTAATTTAGTTTAGGGTTCATATTATACGTTCCAATGGTACGCCATTACATAGTTGTAATTTAGTTTATTCGACTTACCATAGTCAAGTCGAACCGCAATTCATTCTTAGGACACTGATAATTATTTTTCCCGAGCATTATATCAATGCGATGGTGTTTCGGACTGCTGCTTGGATTTCCCTCAAAGCTCTTCAACAAGTTAATGCTTACATATCATCACCGCTTCTTGAACCTCACTCGCTCCGCATAGATTAGCAGCTTTTGAAAGCTCCTGGACCTTTCAAGGCGGGGAGCATGGTGTGGCGAGTTGCCGCCACTCTGCAAGTTGGGTGGGGTTGGTATCACGTCGCGTGTGTGTCTCGCTTTAATTTGTCAGACAGACGTGAGTGGCCGGCTTTAAGCGAGCTATAGACAATTTAAAATGCAACAATCGACGTCACGTCAGTTTGACGTCAGTGTGTGCGTGTCTAACGCCGCGAGGCACAGCGCGCATCTCACCGCAGACTAAATTAATGTCTTAAAATAATATCGTCCCCGCAAATACGCTAAAATCCCGAGTAAATCCCGTAAACGTTGGGGATCCTCCGGGAATAATAAATAACCCATATTTACCGCGTCCGTTAACTACTGAACAAGAATAATCAGGAGTGTTGGTGTGAAGAGAACGAGTGGCCACTCGACAAGTCGACGTGCAACCATCGAGAACAGCCCGGAAAGTAAGGTACCACTTGTTTTACAAATTGAGTAGGGCCACATTCGCCGACTGCTGCCGACCACTCCTAACTTGAAGTTATACAGACAAATATAGGCAATTTTGGGCCAGCATTCCCTCCAAGTGCTTGGTCGTACTTACTGTTCTACATCCGCAGAGACCCACGGCTATTTACACGCTTGGGCAACTCCAATATTTTTGGAATCGCCTCCTCGCCTAAAAGTTAATTTTATTCTTTTTACAATATGGCGTCTGGTTGTCGCCATATTGTATTTTGATTACTGTCATGCCTTTAGTAGCACTCACAAGATTTAAGACGAATCAGTTGACGTAAGAGTTATCAAAATCGGTCCACGTGTTTGGTGTATAGACACAAAACGCGTGCCCCTCCCCCCCTCCCAAAAAAATAGTGTTATTACTTACTAAACTTTATTCCAAACAATCATTACCTGAATTTTCGAATTTTTTTTTTGAAATCACACATTCGCAGTTACAAAAACGCAATGAATATCAAACGTATCCGACAAGTACCTACGTGGCTTAGAGCTAAAAGGCGTGGTTTAACTCCACTTGCCTGGGTTCGCGTTACATTGCGCGCAATAAAAATATTTTTTGTTTTCATACTTAAAATTAAAAGTCGTTTCCCAGCAATAATTTTTGCGGAAAGCTACTTTGTTAGACGTACAGTATGCGTAGTTAACGGCTATGTGATGTGTCTTTTTATACCCTGTATATACGTACATACATAGACTAATAAACACATTACCCTTCCTTGCGTCGCGCAGGCGGGTAGAAAGTGAGTGCTTAATCCGTCAGGCCCCTCGCGTCTCCTTAGGGAGACGCGACAATAGGTTTTTAATTGAATAAGAAAAAGGATAGTGATTAAGAATAATAATAATAATTTATTTGTTCAGACAGAGTCCATTATTTGTTAGTAACAATATTCTTAAATCTAGTGTTAGTAGGTAGGTAAAACATTCACAGGCAAGGCGAGGAGTTTCATACAGGCTCCAGTCACATAGCAGCGCTATCTAACTAAAACCCGAACGAAAGCCCTCATTATTGAGGAGTCAAGCTTCTCAGCAATCACTTACAGGATACTGTTAGAGCTGCCCCGCACTCTGCGTAACAGAGAGGCGGTTATTTTGCGCATGATGGCTTGGAAGCCATTAACTCAGGCCTCTGCAAACATACTAGAGGCACTACAGAAACGGGGCAGCCCCAGCAACATCCTGAATCCGTTATTATATTGGACTCGCAAGGCACTGAACGATCTCTCTGTATAGCTGACCGACAGGCTGCTCATATAAAACGTTTGGCAATATGCTTTAAAAAGTGTTATCTTAACTTGAGTACAGCAACGAGCAAACCTGCGTGCCAGCATATTACCTTTATTAACCGCTTAGGATCCGCGGAAAAACCCGGGTTGTCAGCCGATCACGTTTTTTTTTTCCCTTATTTATTTATTTTTGTTTTCAAACTCACAGTTGAGTTTCGGATCCTAAGGTGGAAGATTCACCACACTTTTGAAATATTGAATGAGTCACAGAATTGCGTTTTTAAAATCAATATAGATCTCATCTAGGTCTAATGTGATGTAGACTATTTGACTGTTGTTGAGAAGAAATGATTCTAACACTTAAAAAAAAAAGTGTTAAAAGTAGAGAAAAATTGATGGTCATTGCTTTACATCCTAGACTTTTATCGATTGAAGAATAGAAACATTTCTTCTCTTCAGTTTTAACATCGCCATGCTTAGGACGGTAGAAATCTTTCTACAATCTGTAATTTTGTCTATTCTTCCGTCGACAAAACCCGTTTCTATGGTGGTCATGCTACGCGTGCCGGAGGACACGACTTCACGGCTGACTGCCTGTGATTGGTCAGCGCCCCGCTCTGCATACACACATTCTCACTAGCAATAACGGCGCGCAATTTAAAACGCATACCCGTTTTAGGCGGGCTACCCGTTTTAGGCGGACTACCCGTTTCAGGCTTACCTCCCCTATATAAGGGCGCTTAACTAAAGGAAAGTAGGCTCCTCAGTGGACACCTTTAGGGCACAGTTGTATTATCGTCTGGCACTGCTTTGCTTGCATAACTATCCTTAGAAAAGCCGATGTTGACAATAATTCTACAAATTAATTGGAAACGAAAGTATGTTACCTGACACAAAACAAATGGAATAACCATAGAATAGACAGAAAAAGGTGAATAGTTTAATTTTTATATCTATTCTTCGTTTGATAGATAGAGTTACAGTTGAACATAATGCAGCTCTTGTTAAAATTAACCCATTTTAGGACTGAACACATAGAAAATAAAAATAGAGAATAGCCAGCCAGCCAGACAGCCATGAGCATACTTAGGTATGCTCATGGCTGTCTGGCTGGCTGGCTACTCTGGTACATCACTGAAAGTAAGGGTAGTAGGAATCAAATTAACTGATGTGTTGTGGCGTCACGTATTGTGCACTTGTGAACGCACCTTAGAATACGTGGCGTCGCCTGTATTATATTTATAAGTTAGTCATGAACGCACCCTTGCTAAGTGGCAACATTCTAAGCCACGACCCGCTACCGACGCGACGGGCGCGACTCATAGCGTTCTCATTTCTCAAGAAACCAATCTCTCTTGCTTGTCCACCGCCGTGGAACACGGACTAGATTTTAAGTCATTAGTTTATTTTGTCCCTCATAGTTTAATTAGTTTTATGACTGTAGTTTGTGGTACCTACCTAATTACAAACTACTATACGTTTGTGGCAAATATAATATTATTAACTGCAAGTCAGGAGCTTCTCTTCCGCTCTTCGATCACAACTTCACCTCCAATACGCGTAAGAGGAGACAGTTACCTTTCACCCATGTCTCCAAAGTGTAAAAACTACTCCCTTTTTTGCCCAAATTCATGTATTTTCTATTTTCTCATTGAGATTTAAAACTACCCTACATAAACAAAATATAAATCATCGACAATGTATTTTTTTTAAATAATATTATTTTTGCTTAATATTATGTAGTTAGGTACCTACTGAATACTGAAAAGAATTAAAAGCACCCACAAAATGAGGAAGAGCCGCGAAAGTCACATTCGACGAGCTGAAATTATGTAAATTCGTATACCGCATCTAGAGACACTCGTTGACTTTTACGAGTGCTGGATACGCGCTATTAACATTATATTACGAGGCAAGACAAAGAATTTTTTAACCTTGCAGAGCCTTTATTACGAACATATTATGCGAACGGCCTTTATCCTGCGATACTGTTCATATTTCATGCAGAAAACGGGAATACCCACTTTCACGATTAACATTGCTAAGCTATTGTTGGAAAGTCGATTTAAAGTAAACAATGACATGGGATATCGCGATAATGTCAGGGAATTTCACTAGCGACGGAGGGTCACCATTGTTACTTGGTATTATAAACGTAACATGTAAAATAAAGTGAACGTACAGTACGTTCACGTCACTCTCAAAGACAGAGTGCGTAACGAACACGTAAGGGGGAGTTTCAAAGTAACGCCGATTACTGATAAGATTACGGAGTCCAGGCTAAGGTGGTATGGGCATGTTATGCGAAGACCCGATGACCATATCGTGAAGAAGTGTCTTTCCATGGCTACAAAAAAGAGAGGGAGAGGTAGACCGCTAACTACCTGGATGACAAATGTCCGGAAGGACATGCAAAAGCTTGGCCTTATAGATGAGGATGCTTATCAACGAAGTGAATGGCGCCGAAGGATTAAGAAAGCCGACCCCGCGTAACGGGAAGAGGCGAGGGCAAAGAAGAAGAAGAGTACAGTACGTTCACGTGCGATATCATGGCCTATCTACCTATGTGAGAAGCCTGATTTGTTTAGGGTTCCGTGTGCCTGTCTGTCCGTTTGTCACAGGCAGTTTGCAATTTGAATCCACTGGACCGATTGAGTTGAAATTTGGCACATACTGAATATCTTTGACTCTGACGTGTAACGTAAATTAATGAATTCGGAATATGGAGGTCACTTTAAGGTGCAAATCGGCAAATTGAAAAATATTTTTTAATTGTACCTTCAATCAGCAATCTAGCATATTGTAAGGGTCTCAAATGTTTTTTAATAATTAAAAAAAAACAAACCAATAAAAATTATAAAGCTAAAAAGAATCAAAGTTTCTGAACTTTGATTCTTTTTAGCTTTGCGTGACGTGTGTGACGAGACAATCCCCCACTTCTGGGGGCTTGTCTCACTTCATGGTAAAAGTGTACCACGGCGTGAAGTCACGCAAAATTTCAAAGCACTGTAGGTATTTTTTTTATTTCGGTCGGCGTGGCAAAAGAAAAATTACGTGTCCAATATTTTTTGGTAATCTAACTGATGGACCGAATAGATTCTAAAGTGAAAACTTCTTAGCATCACGGGACGGCGCGACTTTGCGTGACGCTCAGGCGAGTTCTGTGCTTTTTCCCCATTCCCAAACTGCCCAACGTGCCTAAAGAAGTTTTCACTTCAAAAATATGGTTCATTCGGAACCACGCGAATCGGACTCGGGCCGGTTTTTTTATAATCTGTAGGTAGATGCCTCCAATGTTTGCGACTGCTTTGTTGGTCTAATGGTTGATAGCGTGACTGATTGGGTTCTTTCCCTAGATCGGGAAAAGTGTGGAGTGGGATTTTCCAATATGATTTTTTCAGTGGGTATAGGAGACAAATAATCCAAGCAATTAGATTTTGCTCTATTTTTGGAAAAAAACCTGACCTTATTACCCCCTATTGCCTACATACCTACTCATAAGTGGTGACTTGGTGTACCAACTTTACACTACTGCCTAAAACCTTCGAGGAAATCCGGTGTGATGTTATCATGCTAACTTTTATTTGCTGACGTTAACGTTCCTAATCTATATAAGGTACCTATTTATTTCTCGCTCCAGTAAGGCGGTAATTGCTCGTGTAAGCAGCGGGATTAAAAGCCGATACATTCTTAATACTTGGTAGGTATTGGTTTGAGCCGAGTCTGCCTTAGTTAAGGTAGGTACCTACCTACCGTCAAAACCTTACACGATTGCCCAATAATCTAAGTTTGCCCAGTAAGCTACTTTTCACAGATATTTAAAAAACTGGCAATATTTTTTAGTTACGTTTATTATTTATTTATTTTAACGTAACTGATTTTTCGTGGCGTTTTTGGCGGGATTTTCTCGAGTGAAGTTCTGTGGCTGTTTTAATTATTCGCTTATTCATTGCTAGTGGATAATTGTGATGTAAACTTGGTGTCTACGCAACTGGACAATATGTGGGATCATTGAAACAGGCGCGATCTCGGTAAAATGGATTCGAGAATTTTGTAGTAGTATTGACTACCTCAGCGAAGTTTGCCGAGAAGGCTGACTTGACACACTTGTTACTAATTACTCCAAAATACACCACTACTTAGAATGTGTTACATCTGCATTCTAATGGAAAAAGAAATGTATTCTGTATTTAACTATGTATCCGACTGAAAGACTTGAATCAATGGTCATGAAAAAATGATAAAAAAAATGTCACTTGATAAATGATTTTATTTTTTGTAAGTAGGTTTAAACAACACTTTACACGTCGGCTGTCAAATTGTGTCGAAGTTGGTGGATTCTGAAACAATTCTCTGACACACGATTTTCCGATGAACGGTTTGTCGATAGAAAGTTTCACTTTTCAGTTTTTCGCCGATTAGTCTTTCTCCGTCGCACGATTCGCCGACAGAAAGGTTCACTTTTGAGTGGTTCGTCGATAAAACTTTTCACCGATTTGCCGACTCAATTGTCCGTCGATCTCCGAGCATAAACATATAGGTAGGTATTCTATGTGGTGTCTTCTGTTCGTTCGTTAGTTTTATTGTTATGTATGAAAACTTAAAGTATAACTGAAAACAAAACTTAATGTTTAGTTTGTGCAGTTGTTGATAATCGATATGTTTTGGCCTGTCGGCTTGACCAGCCTTCTACATTTCATTAATTGAGAAATATTTGAAACGTAATAGTTAAAAACACGAATAATGCAGTTCAGTTTGCGCAGTTGTTGTGTGTGGTGTTTTTTCTTTTTTCATTACCGAATGTGCAGAACCCCACCTACCTACATGTTTATGCTCCGGAGATTGACTGACAGTTGAGTCGGCAAGTCTATGAAAAGTTTTATCGGCGAATCACTAAAAATGGGATCATTCTGTCGGCGAATCCTATCGGGGAAAAATTCAATCGGTGAAAAACTGAAAAATGAAACGTTCTGTCGGCAAACCGTTCATCGGAGAATCGTGTGTCAGAGCATTGTTTCAGAATTAAGTTGGTGGTGTATTTTGCGGGCCAAAAGTCGTGTGAACAACTTTCTTTATAACTCTATTTGTAATTACAGCAGATTAATGTTTTTTACCACTGTTAGTTTGTAATAAATACACAAGAAAGATCGAATACTCAAATTAGAAAATATGATGGTGGTTAATGTCAAATTAGTTTTTCTAAAGCAGTTGTTACGACTTTGCTCCCCAAAATATTACCGTGGGTTGTCACCTTTTTTTGTTTTTGGAACGAAGTTCCTTATCGCGCGTTGTGAAAGGGGGCTAGACGGAAAAAATTCTTACGAAAAGTTGTCACGACACTAATGAGGCTGTCCATCCAAAAAGATTGTGTTGGAAAAACAATCTAATAAAAACTTCTTGTATTTTTGGTGGGTAGATACAAAGTTTGCAAGCAGAAGCTGAGCTGAGCTGAGCTGAGCTGCGATGAGATGAGATGAGATGAGATGTCTCATCTCATCTCATCTCATCTCATCTCTCATCTTGAGAATGTGAAGTATAACTTCTTACGTGCGTGCGTGTGTGCGTAGTTAATAATAAAAAAAATATTATAAATTAAAAAAAAAAAAATATATTACAATTCCTTCACTTATTAATCGAAAGGAACTTCGTTCCATCCGGGTGTCCCTTGACACCTCTCAAGTTTTTTTTTTCTTTTTGTGGGTTGGGAAATCATCCAATGACTTCTCCCGCTCTGGGCGGAGCGGGAGGGCGTGTCAGACTCTTACTGACTAAAACCCACCCCTGTTCCTCCCTGCCCTGAATGCCCAGGGGCGAAGTAACTCTTTCGAATTTATCCTCAACCCCGAGCAGGCATCGGCCATGACGGGCCCCGTCCTGTTTGCTGACAACTCTTTGAGGCGCGCGTGGAACACTACGCGCCGTCGACTCTCGGGCCTGGTGCTGATCGGACGGCGAGCTACCTATTACTTGCCGTCCGCAGGCCCGGGCCGTGGGTTGTCACTTCAATGTTATATCAGATTTGAGATGAGTAGGTACTTTGTTTTAGATTAATTTCGGAACTACCTAAGTAATACTGATAGAATGAGAGGGTATACAAAGGATTGCAATAATTAATTAATACATGTGAAAAATGTAGATTTCGTTATATAAAGTACATTGAATCTGTTCGAAAAACAATGAAGGTGACTAAGAATGAGCAGATAAGTTAATTTCTATTATTTTTTGAACTTTTTGTCTGTTTAGTAATTTCTCTATAATTGTGTAGGTACACAGATTTCGATGAAACTTTCGTTTTAGATACCTATATTAAAAGGTCTGAGAAATATTATGTTACTTACCTGTATTTATTTTTGATGCTACTAAACCTTAAAAAAAAAAAATTCTCATAAATTTACAGTAGTTTCTTAGGACCTCATTTACCGTATTTTAGTTTAGCGTATTTGTTGATTTTACTGAGGTTATTTTTTTCTCATTTATTTTAAGATGAACAAAAAATAAATAAATAAAACAATATTTACCCACTCAAATTTGACAGGTACCTAATAGGAACGCTTAATTAAAGTAACGTGTTAGATTGATTCTTTTTTTAGAATGATTCTTAAATCTAATATTTATAAGGTAGAAAATACCGAACTTACGGAGGTTTCTGCAAAATGGGCAAATTTGTAAAAAGTACTATATATTTGGCCCGCTGTCCAAATTGATGTTTGTAGCACTTATACAGGGTGTAGGGTACATGAACGCACATACGTGTACTAGTGATTCAGTACATGATTCTGGACCCCCTAGCGTTGGAATTTTTCGTCGGGTTTTTCCTAATTTTTGAAAATAATTTTTTTTTTCTTTCACTTCTAACTGTATAAAATCGTTATACCTATCTACCCCAAAGACATTTTAAATGTTAAAAATTAATTAATTATTTTTTCATTTAAAATGTCTTTGATATATATAGATAGGTAAAACGATTTTATACAGTTTAAAGTGAAAAATATATTTTTTTTTTTCAAAAATTAGGAAAAGGCCGACGAAAAATTCCAACGCTAGGGGGTCCAGAATCATGTACTGAATCACTAGTACCTACACGTATGTGCGTTCATGTACCTTACACCCTGTATATTAATTGTCTTGATATTATTTATTATAAAAAGAAAATTACATTTGATAATAATTTATCACAATCACAAATTGAACGTTATATTATTTCAAAAAATATTTAAAGAAGAATAAAAAATCGCATGAAACCTGTGCAAAGTTGTACGGTATTACGGTAATCTTTTAGGAAATTATACCTACCTCATAATGTACCTATACCTAAGGTAATTTATTAGGTACTCGTACTACTGAGTTATCAATCTTAGTATCCTAGGACCTACCTACGTTGTCAGAATGTATAGATGCTCGTTATTCGGCAGTTAAAGCAATAAAAACTGCCTAGCGAACGCCAAAATTCCAATATCGGACAGATGGTGAGTATTAGGGAATTGGTGCGCTTTTTATGTCAGCTCGGCGAAGCTATTCACACTGAATATGCTTAACTTTTGTTCCAACGTACAGACGCGTATAGTTGACACAAGCAAATAAACGAACATGAAAAACTAAAATGGAAACCGCTTTACGGTCAGTTTTTCAGTGCGGGAACAGCGTGCTTTCGGTATAGCTATTAGCATTTATGTTAATAACTGTACCATGTATCAAATAGGCGCTGAAACAATATTTTCGTGACGGGAAGTACTTAGTAATATTTTGAAAGTTTTTGTAAAAGTAATGAGTGAGTATTAGCATTTTCATAAATTGTTTTTCATTAAAACTGGCACGGAGTATATTTGTGAAACTTAAATTAATGGATTGTTACATTTTTGAGCGCGTTGGTAAGTTGTTGTATTGTTTCATTCATTTTATTTTAGGTACCCATGTGGCGATTGTAGACACAGCCTAAACTCAGCGGGTCTGTACCGGCCTTCACCTGGCTGTTGAGATTATTGGAGAGTCGATGGAAGATAAAAGAATAGGCGTGACAATTTGTTTTAGGTTGGACTTCAGCACGCCCGTGGCAAGTGGACAGATGTATCTATTTTAAAACAATATAATAATTCTCAGTCTATCCCTTTTTCCTTTATTACACTGCACATATTAGCCAGTCTCTCCTACACCACACTCTCGCAGTTAGCCAGCGAGTGAGACATCCCCTCATACTTCGAAGGACCCCTGGAGCCCTGCAGGCCTTACTGGAGCCTTGACCTACCCTCTGTTAGTCATCGTGTATTAAGGCCTTACTACCGGCCAAGTGGCGCCCTCATTGAATACCTTTTTGGTACTTTGGCCGTTTTCGGAACTTTTGCCTACTACTTTGGATACGAAACATTCTGAGACCTGTTTTAACAACGTAAAAATACTTTATCCTCTTTGTAACAAACGTGACGTTGGATTCTTTAATATTTATTTTCTATGCTATGCTACGATTTTTTATTCAATGAGGGCGCCACTTGGCCGGTAGTAGACCCTTAACTCACGTTTCATGAAAATGTATTTGACGGAGTCAACTGAAACTCAAAGCATTTATTTCAATTAAACCATAGGCAATTTTGAATTGTAAAATCGGTCAGTCAAAAAAAATGAAGCTACCTGGTCATCAAAAAAATCGACCCACCTGGTTTTTGTACAATATTTATCGATTGTTTCACAGATAAACTGTTTCACGCGTTTGTTTATTAGTTTAAGTGTCATATAAGATGTTCGACGTCCTATTTGTTGTTAATCTTATTGCACTTCAAGGTACTTAACAAGTTTTAAACAGAAATAAGAGTGCTGATTTGATGGTTTTTTATCGGGATAAATTCGTCCCGTTCGACGTTCTTCGATTCCGAAAACGACTTTTTTAGGGATTCCTTGTTGCTAACGTTTAGTTTATTTACTGAGGCTGTTGTTTCAATTAATCCAGTCTAAAAATAATGGATACTAATGGCCCAAGTGGCGGCTTTGCTGCAACAAGACTTAAATTAACTCATGTCCTTACATGAGTTAATTCTAATATGTTTTGCAGTTTAGTAACTTGATCAAAGGTTTTTAGAGACAGTATCGAAGAAGACTTGAATCTAGAAGACATAGGGGGCAAATTTAAAACAGTTATGATTGGGGCTACTTAATGTATTGAGCTGGGATATTTTTGACTTGATGCACGGAGCTGGTTGTCATAGGGAGAGTTACTTTAACTGCTTTACACTAAACAACAACGACCTAGGAAGACAATACACAATGCCGGCGTTATAGAAGGATACATGAATTTATGCATGATAATGTACGGTCACACGCAGTAAAAATTATCACAGCGTATCTGAAACAGGTAAGCATCCGAGTTATGTCGTAACCAGCATGAAACCGTGCTCCTTACCCTATAGAACATTTGTGGGACACTAATACAAAAGCTTAGAGCCCGTAATCCAACTCCATAACATAAGAATACCTGAAAATCACCATCAGGGAAGAAAGGGACAATTCTTCTATTGACCACCAAAATCTTGATACAGACACTAAAACGGCCGATGCAAGCTGTACTTCGAGCAAGAGGAGGGAATACCCAGCATAGAATTGCAACAATTTTGTTAATACCATTTCAGACTGAAAAATAAGAGGGTGTAGGAGCGTTACGTATTCCAAAGTGATGACACAGTAAAAGGTATGTAAGCGACGGCTCGACGGTCGGGAGTCGTGCGCTAGCGAGGCATTAGGGAACACGCGTTATAATATGGTCCTTTGTAATTGAAAAGTGTTTGTGTAATTTGTGAACAATATAGTATATTCTTACGACTCCGAAGACTTTCATTTATTCCCGTTTAAGGTGATACTGGAACTCTAAATTGGTGACCCCGACCTCTTTTGCCTTGCAACCATATCGCGTCACATCTTATTTGTGTATCCACGAGGACGATACCGCGTGCGTAAAGTGACTGTGATTACGTAACACATAAATATCAGGACATGGCGAATCCCGCACATCCGGTGCCTGCAGCCACGCAGCAGCAGGTCAAACACGAAATGGCTGGAATCAGTTTGAACGCGAGGATTCCCTCTTTTTGGACCGATATGCCGCGCATGTGGTTCGCGCAGTTCGAAGCCATAATAGGGCCACAGCATCAAGGCGAGAATGTCAAATACGACTTAGTACTGGCAAACCTGGGCAAAGAAGAAATAAGTCAGGTCGCGGATTTGATAGATGATCCGCCAGAGCAGCAGCGATACACTACATTGAAGAAAAGATTACTAAAGGTTTTCCAGGAGAGTGCAGAAGCGCAGTTCCATAAACTCGTAAAGGAGATGGACCTAGGACAACAGAGGCCATCACAATTACTGGCAAAAATGCGTGAGCTAGCCAAGAACACAGCTACGGCAGGAGATACCCTAAAAAATCTATGGATGTCAAGGTTACCGGGATGGGTGCGGGCTATACTCGCCAGCTGTAATGGCGAAGCAAGGTTGGACGAGCTCGCCGGAATGGCTGATAAAATCATGGATAACTTGCGCAGTGGGGAGATATCAGAGGTAAAGTCCCCACCGCCGTCGGCCACAGGTGTGAACACAGAATTGCTGACCGAAATACGAGACATGACTGCGGAACTCAAGGCGTTACGGGTGGAGGTTAACGAAATAAAAAGACGTGATAATCGGCGCAGCTATCGACCATGGAGCAGAGACAGAAGTGTGAGCAGGTCTCGTTCAGAATCACAGGGTCGGAGACGCACACCACAGAGTGCAGACTGGTTATGCAGGTATCATTTCCGTTTCCGGGAGGCAGCCAGAAGTTGCGAACAGCCGTGTAACTGGAATGGAAACTCCAACAAGGGAAACTAAATGCGGTGCGTTCCAGTGCGATGGGAGAATGCGCCGGCCTGGAAGAAAACCATCGCCTTTGTGTCACAGACAGTAAAAACGGTATGAATTTTTTGATAGACACTGGTGCCAATGTGTCAGTGGTTCCTGCGTCCAAATATTGTGGTAAAAGTTATAGTGAATGCCCATATACATTGTTCGCGGCAAATGGAACGGAAATAAGTACGTCCGGTATCGTAATGTTAGAACTTAACTTAGGTTTAAGACGTAGTTATAAGTGGCCATTCATAATATGTAATGTCAGTAGGCCAATTATAGGCGCTGATTTTTTGAAAACGCATAGATTAGTAGTAGATTTATACAACAAGAAGTTGATAGATCAAGTGACGCAATTATACGCAGTAGGGTCCATCATAAGTTGCAGGGAGCCGTCCCTTACGACTATTAGTGCGGATAATCCATACTATGATTTATTGAGCCAGTTTTCAGAGATAACGAGACCCGTATCGTTTAAAGATACGCCAAATCATGCAGTTTATCATCACATCGAGACCACGGGTCCGCCGGTCCACGCGCGTGCAAGGCCTCTACCACCGGACAAATATAAACAGGTGAGAGATGAATTTCGTGTGATGCAGGAAATGGGTATATGTCAGCCATCGAGTAGTCAATGGGCGAGCCCTTTACATGTGGTCCCAAAAAAGGACGGACAAATCCGACCATGTGGCGATTTCAGGCGATTAAATTCAATAACAAAACCAGACAGATACCCCGTGCCGAGGTTGCATGATTTCACGTATGCGTTGTCAGGGAAAGAAGTGTTCTCCAGGTTAGACATTAATAGAGCGTACCATTTCATTAAAGTAGCCCCAGAAGATGTTGAAAAAACTGCCATTATAACACCTTTTGGGCTTTTCGAGTTCGCGCGCATGACATTCGGGCTAAGAAACGCCGCTCAGACTTTCCAAAGGTTTATGGACAATACCGTATTGCAGGGATTAGAAAATGTGACCGACGAAAAAGAAAAAGTTACCAGTTCTTTATTTTGCTACATCGATGACGTCATCATAGCGTCAGAAAGTGAGCTTATTCATAGGAAACATTTAAAACAAATATTCGAGCGTTTGGCTAAAATAGGCATCACGATTAACAGTAGTAAATGTCAATTCGGCAAAAAAGAAATAGATTTTCTAGGATATAAAGTATCACAAAACGGTATCAGTCCCTTATCTGACAAGATAAAGGCAATCACAGATTATCCTAGACCAGAAACTGTGGAAAGTTTAAGAAGATTTTTAGGTATGATAAATTTTTATAGGGCACACCTACCTAGAGCAGCAGAATATCATTCACATTTAAATAAGTTCTTACATAATTCGAAGAAAAGGGACAGGTCAGTCATAAAGTGGGATAAGGACTCAGAAAGGGCATTCGCGCAGTGTAAGGAGAGCCTACAAAGCGCCGTCACACTCGCGCATCCGGCTACCGACGTACCACTGTCATTAATGACAGATGCATCCGATACATGTATAGGTGCCGTTTTGCAACAAAGAATAAAAGGCATTTGGCAACCTTTAGGATATTTTTCAAAAAAAATAACTGAAACACAACAGAAATATTCAACGTATGACAGAGAATTACTCGCTATTTATATGTCTATTATGCATTTTAAGAATCTAGTTGAAGGACGAGAGTTAACGGTATTTACAGATCATAAACCTCTGGTGCACGCACTAACAAAAAAAAATGCAGAAAAAGAAACATCGAGACGTATAAGACAGTTAATATATATAAGTGAATATACCAACAACATTCAACACATAAGCGGTAGCGAAAACGCAGTAGCGGACGCTTTATCACGAGTTGAGACTATAGTGTGTCCAAACATAATTGATTACGAGGAATTAGCGGCGAAACAGGATGAGGATAGTCATATTACCGATTTGTTAAATAGCAATGAAGCAACAAGAACTCAGTTGAAACGCGTTAAGATACCTAACGTAAACAGAAGTATATATTGTGAAACATCAACAAGCAATATCAGACCATATGTACCAGAAAGCTTCAGAAAATCAGTATTTGAATCAATACATAATATAAGCCATCCAGGTACTAGGGTAACAGTAAAAATGGTAACTTCTAGATTTTTTTGGCCTGGAATGAATAAAGATATTAGAACGTGGACAAAAAGTTGTTTAAAGTGCCAAAAAACTAAAGTGAATCGACATGTGGTTTCAGGTTTGGGCGCGTTTACACCGAGCGAGAGGTTTGAACACATTCATGTGGACATCGTAGGGCCTCTACAAACGACGCAGAAAGGTAACAAATATTGTGTAACTATTATTGATAGGTTCACAAACTGGCCAGAAGCAATACCCATTACCGACATAACAGCAGAAACGGTGGCAAAAGCTGTTTACGAGAACTGGATTTGTAGGTTCGGATGCCCGTCTAGACTGACCAGTGATCAGGGCAGACAATTCGAAAGCGAATTGTTTAATAACCTACTTAAATTGTTAGGAGTCGAGAGAATACGAACCACACCGTACCACCCACAGGCTAATGGAAAGATAGAAAGGTGGCATCGCGCGCTAAAGGTAGCTTTGACATGTAGAATGACAGATAGAACATCTTGGGATGACGAGCTGCCAACAGTTTTATACGGTCTTAGGGCAGCGGGCAGGTGTGAAACCGTCCTAAGCGCCGCAGAGTTAGTACTAGGTCAGCCGTTACGCTTTTTTTTTTTTTTTTTTTTTTTTTGGGGGGTGGGAAATCATCTAATGACTCTTTCCGCTCTGGGGTGGAGCGGAAGGGCGTGTCAGACTCTTACTGACTAAAACCCACCCCTGTTCCTCCCTGCCCTACGCGCCCGGGGGCGAGGTAACTCTTTCGAATTTATCCTCCACCCCCGGGCAAGCCGTTACGCTTACCGGGCGATTTTTACAATGACTCAAATATAAAGCATATTAGTCACTATACATTTGTTGAAAAATTGCGAGAAACAGTTCATAGCTTGAGGCCCAAGCCAAGAGCAGATAGCGATTCACGAAAATTATTCGTATATAAGGATTTAGGAACATGCACTCACGTATTTATAAGGAACGATAAGATTAGGAAACCTTTAACCCCTACATATGATGGCCCCTACCGCGTTTTAAGCAGAAATACAAAAGTTTTTAAAGTACAGTTAAGAAATAGAGAGTTAAGTGTCTCAATAGATCGGTTAAAACCCGCCTATATATTAAAAGAATCAACTAAAGTAAATGATGAGAATCAAGACAATACCATAAGTAAAAACAATATTATATCAAAATTTATTAATGGCGAGCAAAACAACGTGAAAGAAAATAGCAACAAGCTGGTGACTTGCACCACACGTAGTGGACGGGTGGTTAAGCCAACTGTGCGGTTCAATTTATAATTGATCAGCAAATTAGGGTAAATACAAGTATATAAGTACGACTAATACGGATTACATTACAATAAGATTTATTTACAATTCCTTCACACACATAGTACTTGATTACTAGTGAATGGCCATCTTCATAAATATGGGCAAAGAACAATCGAAGAACGCGCAAGTTATAGTGGCACAAACGGGTTCGGACAACGCTGCTAGAACGGAAATGGAGAGAAAAATTGAAACGTACGGTATACTTGTGTTTGTGCTGATCGCAATAGTTGCAAGTGTATGTCTCTATGTGTTTCTGAAAAAGTGTGGCAGACACGCGCATGGCAGATTTGTTGATCACCTCGTGTCTCAACTCGAAGAAGGTCGCGTTGGGGCGGATAAACAGGCAACTGCCCAGACTACACCAACTACAACAATAGAAACGCCAACAATGTATTAGTTATAGTTATGTGTAATTAGATAGTAAGAATAAATTAAGCCGATTTTATCATGTAAACCTATAACTAGAAAAGTATTATGTAGGTCGACAAAGTAATAACATTGTATCACATGCCTCACAGGAAATCAGTGTCAGCACATTCAGTAGCAACAGCGCGCAATGGTGTAACGTTATCGACATACTGCATATAAAGTAATGATAGGGTAACCATAGTGTACGACTTTTATGAAATTGTTTTTTTTTAAATACAGATATTTTTGTAAAAATATTTTTTTTTAAAAAGGGGGAATATTGTAGGAGCGTTACGTATTCCAAAGTGATGACACAGTAAAAGGTATGTAAGCGACGGCTCGACGGTCGGGAGTCGTGCGCTAGCGAGGCATTAGGGAACACGCGTTATAATATGGTCCTTTGTAATTGAAAAGTGTTTGTGTAATTTGTGAACAATATAGTATACTCTTACGACTCCGAAGACTTTCATTTATTCCCGTTTAAGGTGATACTGGAACTCTAAAAGGGTTTTTAAGATAATTAAAAAAAAAAGTGATAAATTAGGCATTTTGATCATTTAACCAAAATTACAAGTTTTTGTTATCCTTCTAATGTTTAAACTGTCTTTAAATGAGTGTTAATAAAGCGTTTTAATAAAACAATCAGTTCTGAAACGTTTTGTTTTGTTTCGCTGATGAAAAAGTGTGATTTGTGGTAAAAATGCAGGTGGGTCCATTGTTTTTGATGACCAGTATTTCCACGTTCCAAAGCGTAGATCTCTATAAAGAAGAACGAGCAAGAAACGCCACGGACACTATTTTAAATGAGAATGGAGTGCCGAGCAGACTTTACTACATTCGTTTTCACGGGCAATAGGAAACAGATCTTAATTCTTTATTGTACACCAAACATTACATAGTCCTAACAGTTATAACAAAATTCATGTACAAAGACGAGCTTAACTCAATGTTGAGTTTTCTCCCAGCAAACCTTTCAGTGATAGAGAGAGATCACATTCGAGGGTAGGATCTAGTGTACAATATACCTACATAAATAAGTCTAAATTTATGTGAATATATGTTTATGCATAGGTACTAATTAATAAATTATAAAAGGATCTTGTCAAATGAGACAAAGTTATTAACTTTGGCAAATAAACAATTAACACGAAGTATGAGGCCTTTACCTATGAAGTTATCGTTTTATGAAACGGGTGATTTTGACCTGCGATAACTTTCGGATTGGCTGAAAATTATAAGTTCAAATATTAAAGACATTTTATTCCTTTTTCAAAATCAGTTATTCATTATTTTGTTTCTTTGGGTTTTGTTTTTTTCTAGTTCAAGTAATAACAGCCGCACGGGTCGATCCATCAGGTTAAGTTAAGCTTGCCGGAGTTGGTCCATGGTTGGGTGACCATCTTTACATACCGAGACTCCTCCGTACCTCGGAAAGCACGTTAAGCCGTTGGTCCCGGCTGTCAATCGTGGATCTTTGCCAGTCGTTACGGGTCGTCAGAAGCCCGAAAGTCTAACGGTAAGACCATTCCAAGGGATATCTTATTACCCAGTAACTGGGTTGTGGAGGTCAGATAAGCAGTCGCTCCATGTAAAATACTGGTATTCAGCTGCATCCGGTTAGACTGGAAGCCGACCCCAAGATGGTTGGGAAAAAGGCAGATTGACTTTTTTTATAAACATGAAATCTCAATAAATATATGTTTTTCATACCATGAGTTCCAACGTGGAAACAATTCGTTTTAAAAGGGACGCAATACTAATGCTGTATACGGCCCTAACACTCCAACAAACGAACTGTACCATATTGATTTAATCAATTCCGTTCAGGAAATTTTGAAGGTATAAAAGAAACCCTTTGGCCGCGTGAAGAAGAAAGTTGATAATGACAAACTGAAGGCAATACTCAAACAGATCCATCTCAAACTACGGCTATGAGCTAGCATCGAGTTTTAATGTAAATGTGAAAACCTGGCGTGATCATTTGCGGCATATCGGTAAAATAAAAAAGCTTGATAAGTGAGCACCTCATGAACTAAGCGACCCACAACGAGAAGCTCGAGTCCAATCTTGCGTCATACTTCTGAATCGGCATAAAATCGAGGGAATTTTGAGTCGGATTGTATCCTGAGATGAGAAGTAGATCCTAACGACAATCGTAAGCGATCATCACATGGTTAGATCTAGGTGACCTAGCAACATTGCTCGAAACGGAAGATTAGCCAGGTGAAGCGTATGGTGAAAGTTTGGTGGTATTTTGTAAGCGTTATTCACTTTAGCGTCTTGTCGTCTGGTGCCACAGCTATTGCTGACCGTTGTAGTCAAGACTTGCAAACAATAATGGAGAAGCTGGTACTGAAACAACCCAGATTGGTAAATTGCTCATGGCCATTGTTGCTTCATGTCCACGCTCAGCTTCATAACGTACAACAGACGTTGTCAAAATTAAAAGAGCTAAAGCTAGAGATTCTTCCTCATCCACCATATTCAGACCATATTAAGACATATACAGACCTTGTTCCAATACATTTCTACTTTTTTGGAAGCTTAAATAACTTTTTGATAAAAAAATCAATTCTGAAGAAGCAATTTAGGATACTTTTAATGATTTCATTGATTTTCGTGCAGCAGACTTCAACTGCAGAGGCAAACTACCCATAAAATGGCGAGAATATGTTGATAGATTATATAAATATTTTGATTAATTAAAGTTATTAAAAATTTTTTTTTTAATTTTTCCAAACAAAACAGCAACTTCAAAGACCTGATATTTCTGAAATAATAATACCAAAAAATATGCGGAGTTGCGAGGGTAAGGCCATCGCCACAGCGCCTAAAACATAAAAAAAAATACGTGACACAATAATGAACGCGACGTCATATTCGTTATTTATACTTTATATTTTTATCTATTTATTGTCAATTCTTGATGATGTTGAAGATGGCTTCTGTATATTTATCTACTTGTTTCGTCGGTTGTTCAGGACACTCGTCAATGTACCTAAAACACCAGTATACAAGGTGGAGACGACAATGCAACAATAAATGAAAACACTGCCAATACTATTCATTATGAACATCTATTATGGGACCAACCCTGTACCTAAACGCTGAAAAAATTAGCTGCCCTACATTATTATTATTGTAGTTTTTTTACACTTTTCCTTAACTGTCGCAATATTCATCCAGTTTTATCCTGCTGTTTTTATAATGTCATCGACCCATCTTTTTCTTTGCCTTCCAACACTTTTTTTTCTTGCGGGGCCACGCCATTTTGTTGTTTGGAGGGTCCACCATCTTTATACCTCGCTATATGGTCTGCCCATCTCCACTTCTGTTTCAAACTATACTGAAGAGCATCTGTTATCTTCGTTTTCTTGCGAATATCTGTATTTCTTCCTTTCTGTATTCTCTGAGCCGTAAGATACTTCTTTCCATCGCGTGTTGACAGGATAGAATTTAATTATAATTATAATAATTGTTTATTCATCATAACAGCATTGTAGTACATAAGACATGGTATTTTACAGGTTTGACAAATTAAGTGTACCTACTAAAACTACAACTGAATTGGTGGTGTGGTGCTGCACTCCCAGCTAGATTATAAATAAAATAATCTGTTTACATAAGGAAGTACAGTGCCAGTTCCTATTTGGTACTACAATTAAGTTGTTCACAGTATGTGGCTTAACATTAGTCTTTTACTACAATTTTAATATTATTGGTGACATATCATGGTAACTAAAGGTAATACATACTACATGAAGAAAATTTACATTATAAAAAAGATAAAAACATTTTGCTAAAAAGTAAGTAAGTGTGGTTGTGTAGGGCATGTTAGTGTGTGCGTGTTCTGAATTTTGTTCTTTAATTTTTCTGTAAAGGTCCATGCAAGAAGACAATATTGGATTTCCAAAAAAGCCAATATTGTCTTTTTCCGGTTTAGGTTGTAGTTCCCTTTAAGGATTTCTTTTTGTGCCCAGTATTTCATCCATGTTGTAATTACTCTTCTATCAACTTCATTTTCGTTTTTACTTGTTTCGAAAGAGACCAATTTACTGAGGTACACATAATCATACACATAACTCGACAAAATATACTGAACAGCTGATTTTTTTATCGCGCTTTCAGTGTTTGTCCCATAGTAAAAGTTTTTCATAATGATGACTATTGCCAGCGTCTTCATTTATAAGCTGGTCTCTTATTCTATAGAATCTTCTTCTATAGGAACTATTACATAAGTACCTAGGTATACCAAATTATTAATTAATGCAAAATTTTAATGACCTAATCAGTTCTTATCTACTTAATGAGTCGTTGGAATTCAATATTTAATCAGAGAAGGTCCTAATCTGCGTAAAATCCTACTAATTAGGTTATTAATCGGTTATTATTGATTTTGAAACGTTGATAGCCACACGTAAGTAATTATATCAGCAGTTATCATGTTTAATAAACATATTAAGTAGCCCACGTCATTACAACCTTGTAGCTCAAAAAGCAATCAATCAATCTGCCTAGCCTTGTCTCAACTTTGTTGTGATCGACTTCTAGCCTGCATGGATCACCTGCCTTTGTTTACGTGTGGAAATTTTCATGGATGTCCTCCGAGCGGAGGGGTCTGTCAGACTCTTAATGACTAAAACCACACGGTGTTCAGCTACCTTTGGCAGGGGCGCTGACGTATTTGCACATTTTGGCACGCTCCCGCGGCCAGGTATTGGTCCACCTGAATATGGAGCGCCTGCCTATCTCCGTGGCGAGTATGTAAGGATGGTCATCCATCAACGAACGTACCTCGGCAAGCGTTGTTTAACTTTAAAGATTGATTCGTGCGGTAGTTACTCGTATTATGTAGCCACGAGCTCGATTTAGAATCGGCTCCTGAATGTCTATCTAATTGAATCTAAGTAGATATTAACAAATTGGTTGAAGTTTATAATTGGTGGTTACAGACTGGCGCTTTTATTGGTTCAATGTTATATTTGTTCCAACAATAGTCACATCGTTGTCATAATGTCGCGTCTCAACAATCTGCGACAATAAGACTCACACCCCAATCACAATATGAGATTCAACAACAGATGGGGCACTGATTAGTGTGTTAATCAGATTTTCAGATACTTGGGAATGGATGGCTTTGGCTTTGCTTGTTTTAAGTGCTTTTGATGCTGTTAAGAAAACCTTTCTTAATCGCTACTTGCGACAATACCTAAGATTTTGTTACCTAATGTTGTTTATTTGTTGGTGTACAGTGTACAACCTATCACAAAGTAGTCTCTTTGACCCAAAGGTTGACTGGTAGAAAATGCTTTGTAAAATATTAAGTCCGCTTATGTACCACTATTGTACAATAAGTTTATATTAATAAAAATAAGTAAATAATGTCTATAAAGAGGAGGATACTTCATCTAGATTACGATAAACGAATGCTAAGCAATACAGATACTCAAGAAAATAGGGGTTATCCTACTCATATTATAAATGCGAAAGTTTGGATGGATGGATTGATTGATGTTTGTTACTCAATCATGCCAGAACGGTTGAACGGATCTGTATAAAATTTGACACACAGATAAATTATAGTCTGGAATAGTACATAGGGTAATTAATAGTGGAGAAAGTACTAATTCTATACCGGCGAAGCCACTGGCAGAAGCAATTTTATACAATATGTAGATAAATAAAAAAGTCGACATCGGTCCCAGTTGGGCGCCAGAACCGAGAATAGCAGCCGGGAACATTTACCACATGTTGGTCCATAGCTAAGCAGTACAGATTTTTTTAATTGGTTTCTGAATACATAGGTGTAAATAAAAAATCGAAACCTGTCCCAGCTGGGCGCCAGAACTAAATACTGTCACCGGTAAGTTTTAACCCGTGAAGTACAAAGTAAACAATTTGTACATTATCCGACAAGAACGACGAGATATAGATTCTGGTTAGTTTCGTAAGGATTAAAAGACTAAGAGTTTCTGTATTTAGGGCCGTATCTCATGAAATGCAAGGTGTTAAAAATATATTCTATTTACATATACCGATCTTATTGGAAAAATTAATGCCTTCTTTATTGTGAACTACATATATATAATACAAAAGAATCTGTTAATTCTTTTAAGGATTATTAATTTAAGCAATAAAAATACTTGACATCGAAAAACGGCCTTGCTTTCATAAAGCATACACATTTTCTATTGCGAAAACTAAACGAATAGCGACAGTAAAAGCGCTTTTCTGTGTTGAAAACAACGGGCATTGTTTCAAAGGTCGTTTATAACGCCAACCCCTTATTGGTCCAGCGATGAAACGCGTGATGAATGCACCGGACACGCGGAAAATTGGAAAAGCGACGGTCACTTGCAGAGGGCGCTGCGGGCGCGGCTCGGTCATGTAATGGACTCCACGAATACGCTTTTCGGTTCAACATATTGTTACAGTATGTCGTGTGGAAATTCATTTTCTACCTATCTTTTATTTATTTTTTTATTAAAGTGTATGTACTACACCTTTACTGAACGATATGAATGAGCGAAAAAAGTAGAAAGGTTAAGCTTGGAAATGTTTCTACTTATTTTTCAGAAAAATAAAATATTTAGGTTAGAGGATGTATGGGATCCCTTCGCTAGCCTTATTTTGCGCACCTTCACTGCTGAAAACACGGTCGTGTGCGTACCTAACTACCAAATGAACGCGAGTGCGGTGCGCTCACAGGGTCTGTGATTCACTATTTTTTTTTTTTGTCAGTGTTTTTTTGTTTGTGTGGAAATAGGAATGTTGTATCTAGTATCATCTTACTTATCTTACACTCTGCTTCCAGAACGAAATAAACGACGTGTTGATGGGCAGTTGTTATTTATTAGTTAATTCAGTCAATTAATCATAGCAGTTAACTTGGGTTTCAAATTACAAGGTAGTGGGGGTGGTAGTGGTGGTGGGTGACATAATATGTCACCTAAAAATTGCAAACTGTGTTATTGTAATATCCTTAATTTACTCTCGGTAAATTTTGAACTGAATATTTCTTCTATAATAAAATTCGATATTCTAAATCTCATCGCGTCGTTCCGAGATATTGTGAACAGATATAAAATCTAATCTATAATTTTGTAAAATCTGCGTTAGCTTTTGCAATGTTTCTCATATGTTTTTATTTAGTGTTCTTCATTGACCTTATTGTACGTATCTAACTAATTAACCATTAGGTTACATGCAATTGCAAGACTTTAACAAAAAATTGTACCCACCGTCTATTTAGCTACTTTTTGTATTGATTGGATCCGGGTTCTAATCTCTACCAATCTTGTCTGTACCTATTCTATCTGTAGTTAAGTTATGTAGATATTGATCGATGTAAAGGTGAATTGCTTTTTTTTTGGGTGGGAAATTATCAAATAACTTCTCCTGCTTTGAGTGGGTGTGGGTGCGAGGGTGTGTCAGACTCTTACTGACTAAAATGCACCTGTGTCAGTTAACAGTGCCAGTGCCACAGTGGTTCCTACGATCACTCCCGCGACCTTGGCAGGAAAGGTGAAATGCTTGAGCTCAATTTCATCATTTCTGCTGAAAGACGTTTACTGCTGGGACAAAAGAGTCCCCCAAGTGTCACCATAACGATCGGTCCTGTGCGTCTCGCATCCATCGGGTTCCCGTGACCCTCACCAGGATATCGGTCCACCTTGTGGGAGACTGCTGCTGCTGTTACCAGATTCACCAGATCAAGTAGATTGCCGCTAAATCAAAAATCTTCTGTAGTTTAAAGACAATATTTGTCGAACTACGTACTCGTATATGTTATGCAATAAGGCTTCAAGAATAGAACAAACATTTATTTCAGTCGGTTCCATGAAGGCTATAACTGGCCCATATATTACAGGATGTGATCTAAGTTTGTCTGTTCAAGTAATCCTCGGGACGCCTTCGGATCCAAACACTAAGTTCTGCGCTTGAAGAGGTTTACCGGTAAACGAACTCGCTTCGTTCCCTAGGAGTGCTCCTACCATTTAGTTGAAACTTGTGGTAGCGTTCAGAAAAGTTTGTCATAACTTTCCGAATTTCGTTCAGTATTTGCTAGTCTGTGCTTTTGTTCTGTTATCGGTGATCCTTTAAGTTCCACTATTTTTGAAGACTGATGAAATGGCAAAGCTCTCCAACGATTTTGCTTAGAAATATAGTAGTTTGGTGGTACTTGATTGATTAATTCAGTACCTAAAAATTGCTGCAGTATGTATCTGATATGTATCTACTTCGAAACTCATTCAAGTGACTGATATTCAAAAGCGAACTCATTTGATTTTTAAGAAAAAAAAAACAGCAGGTAGGTTAGTCCAGGTTCTGGACCCCCTAGCGTTGGAATTTTTCGTCGGCCTTTTCCTAATATTTGAAAAAAAAAAATTTTTCTCGGAGAGCCGCAGCTGAATTAAAGTTTTTAGCAAATAAGATAGCTACTGCCTGTGCCTGGGTGTTGTGGAAATTCAAAATGTGCATTTAATAATGTTTTCTATTCTATTCTAATTAGATATGTGGATAAAAAATTCCGAACATTCGAATGTAAAAACGGAACCCTTATAGGATCACTGTTGCGTCTGTCTGTCAGCCTGTCTGTCACAGGCAATTTGTTCCGAATCTTCTACACCGGTTCTGTTGAGATTTGGTACACATATGAATTTCTATGACCCTAACAAGGAAGAATAAGGTAAATAAATACATATTCAATAAGGAATAAGATATATATACAAACTAAAAATAATACCTAACATGTACAAATGCGTATGAAAAAACAACTCACTGGGCATCAAAAAATTCATCCACATCGCTGTCAATGGAAAAAGTGCCCAGAACGCTAGCAGCATTGCCACGTTGAATAGCAATGCTGATTCGTTGGCCAAAGAAAAGCCCAGCCCTCTGGTCACGTGAAGAGTCGACTAACAGCTTGCTGATATGCCGGAAAACTCGATGAGCACTCGGACCCCATGGCCCTAGTGTTTCAACCCCAAACGGCTCAAACATGTAACTCCCTATAAGGTTGTTATATTTGCGCCGTTTGAGGTTTTCTGCACCTGCAGCAGCCGCCCCAGCACAGCCTGCCGTGCTAAGAAGATGGGATGGCGCAAGGGTGTCGACACATGTTGCATCCCACACCAATGGCCTACCCAACTTCCAAGGCATTATGGTCATTCCGTCTGGCCTCTTCCCATCGTCACGTGCTAAGCCATTGGGTTCTAAAACAGCTGGCACCCCGGCGGTGACAAGAGCCCGACGGATGATGTCATTAATGCTGGCGTGCCGTGCTATCCGACCAGCACTCCTACCGCAGGATAGGCCGTGGTGTCCGAGGCGGTCGACTGCTTCACCGCATTGACAACGATGTGGAGCTCCACTCGGAGCACCCAGACGCAAACATGTAGCGATCCGGAAAGTAGCGTCACTCAGCATGGTACCAATGTTGGGTGACGGTAGTGCCTGTAGCCAAAGGCCCGACTCCCACTCACCCACAGCCAGTAGGCGGGCACGCTCAGCAGTATTGGTGGACGTATTAATGAGATTATTCCGTACCAACCTGCAGAGCGGCTCATCCTACTGTCTCTGGGAAGATGGGTTCTCGGGCAACGCCGTGTTCGGGCAAGCCGCTTTCCAGGCGTTCACAGCATCGGTCAAGCTCGGCACCTCACAGTTAACCAGCGATGGGGTTAAAATTCGTGTGGTTAACTGTCGAGTGCTGTGGACCGAAGACAGGAACGCCGGTAGGCTTACACTAGAAATTTTGCGGATGCCGAGCCCACCAAACCGAATGGGTAGCGTGGCTTGCAGCCATGCTCGGTCATCCAGGGCCACATTTAAGATGGACGTAAGAGTGGAACGAATAATTTGATCGATTTTGTCCAAGAGATGTGGCTGCTTCCATAAAAGGGAAGAGCGAAGAAAATATATGAAATTTGGTCCGAAACAGCAATACCTGATGAGGGTGACCGCCGAATGTAAATTAATTTTGGAAAGTCTATCTGAAATGTCGTTAAAACGTTTAATTTTGTCGTCGATGAATGAAGAAAAACTGTCTTTCAATATTGGAGAACCTAGGAGGTGTAATGAACTTTTCTCTAAAATTTTGATTTCTGGAGCTATTGCACTAAATTTCTGTATGGTCGATTGTCTGTCGGTATTGTCACAAAGAAATATTTCACATTTGGAGTAGTTAAGGTCAAGGCCAATGGACTGAAACTGGTTCTTTAGGAATTTTAAATCTTCTAAAACGGTGTCTACGTCACCTCCTAGTGTTCCATCATCTAAATACCACAGGTTAAATTTTGAATTTAGTATTTATAAGGAATCCCTTTTTGAGGAAAACTAGAAAATAATAAAAAAGTGTTTTTCAAATTGTACCAGAATCAGAATTGTTTAAAATGAAAGGGCTAGGTATCTGTAAAGGTCTCCAATATATTTTTTCATTATTTTATTTTTACTTTAACTGGGGGATAGGCAAAAATGTAGCTATGCTTATAATATTCTATGATAACGACGCTACTTGTTAAATAAGTAGGTACATCCATTTAGACTGGAAGTCCACCGACTACAACATTTTTGGTAAAAGGCGAGGCAGATTGATTGATCCACGTGAGAGAATGTATTCTTATTCAGCTAGGGGTATTTATAGTTTTCAGTCATGCTTACATTCCATAGTTTTAATTTAATGGGGTCTCCATTGTCTTGTTTGGTAATTTTATGGCTCTTGGCTTTTCTGTAACAGGGAAATCTAAATTAGGTATGCAGTTAATTCTTTAATATGTCTAAGCTGCTAAAGCAAAAAAATAATTATGATAGGTAAGTATATAACAGTCCTCTTTGTGGACCTAATGAATCAGTTGGAGTTCTTGCGTGTACATTAGTGCTTGAAATTTTCGATAAAAGTGAGGAATTCATGGGGTTGTTAGCAGTATGGTGTAAGTGTCTAAAGCTCAAGGCTAATTCAAATACACGTATTCAGGTTTTCTTTAAGTATAGCTAGTGTAAGTCGAACTGGAGTAATATTGCGCACTATCAAAATATTGATGTATAACTTGAGTTTATCAGCTTTTCTCTGTAAAACAAACATCCGAAGAATGCCGTTAATCTTAGGAATGATTAGATTATATGTATTTTTGTTTTGCTGTAGGCAGGTGTTTAATGTAGGTTGGTAATTAAGCACATAAGGGCTACATTTGGTCTTTTAAGAGGTAACGGGGTTCCATGTGCTGATGGTAATCACCGGGGTGGTTTTAGTGAGGTAAGAATCCCATACTCCCTGATCTTTTAGAAAAAAAAAAACATTTTGAAAAAAAGAAGGTGCTTAAGCTACTTTCTTCAAGTACTTATCATTACTTACTTATTTACCATCAGGTGAGATGGTGGTCAAACGCGTGCCTATCAACAATAAAAAAAAAAACTTTCAATAAAAATCTAGTGTGTTGCCTAAAAAAATATTATCTTATCCACAACCTATCTGTGCAATCCACTTTAAAAGCAGTTCGAGACAAAGAGCTTTCGGAAGCCGAATTTAAGATCTCAAAGTATTTGAAAGTAATTTTTCAGATCATTGCGCAATTCATGTACTTACAGCCTTTCAAGATTTTATCACTGTATAAACTTTGGGCGAATTTTCACGGTAGGTTTATTGCAAAATTTCTCACCGGGCGAAGTGCCATCAGGAGTGCTTTAGCCTTCGCTTTCCATGCCATTTCTCGCCATAAATTTGAATTTCGTACTAAAAACTGCAGCACCGAGACTTCACTGTACCGGGAAGATGCTGAGGCTTTTAGAATTTATGAATTCTAGTTTACTACGGCGAAGCGACAATCTATAACCCCTTTGGTACTTATATATATGCACTTAAAAGTGCGATAAACTGAAAAGTTACGGTTTTCAAGGACGAGAAAGGAAAAAATTCTCTCTGTCATGCATCCGATTAAAAAATCCGTTTCTGTTGTACAAGGGTACAAAGGTTTATATCGGGTTACTGCCCCTTTGCGTAAGAAAGTTGTAGATGATCGAGTTTACGATAAATTTTCGAAAAGATTTTCTAATCGTCATCTTTAGCTACCAGTGGTACCCGGGCCTGCGGACGGCGAGTAATGGGTAGCTCGCCGTCCGATCAGCACCAGACCCGAGAGTCGATGGCGCGTAGTGTTCCACGCGCGCCTCAAAGAGTTGTCAGCAATAGGGACGGGGCCCGTCATGGCCGATGCCTGCCCGGGGGTTGAGGATAAATTCGAAACAGAGTTACCTCGCCCCCGGGCACTAAGGGTAGGAAGAAACAGGGGTGGGTTTTAGTCAGTAAGAGTCACGCCCACACGCCCTCCCGCTCCACCCAGAGCGGGAGAAGTCATTGGATGATTTACAGGTCTTGCCTATGTTTTTATTTTTTTATATTTTTTGATATAAGTGGTTTTTTTATGTATTAATATTGTTTTGATGGTATGTTGTAAAATAAATGTGTTTTTCTGTGCGAAGCACAAAATAAACTTTTTTTTTCTTTCTCTCTTTTTTTTCACCCCACAAAAAAAAAGCCAGTGGTGAATATTTTTACCTATATGAAACATTTGTAGTACAGACGACACATGCGACACGGGCGTCACATGTGACACTGGCACCACACGTAACCATGCTACACGTGAGACACGTGCGACAGAGGCGACAGATGCTACACGTGCGACACATGTACTAGGTACTGTAGAGCTTGCAGGGCTCCAAGGGTGTTCTTGTAGCTTTGGGGAGCTGTCTCACTCGCTGGCTTGCGAGAGTATCGTGTATGGAAGTGTACTTGATTATGGGTATAGTGTACGAAGTCAACACGGCGCACAGGATTATTATAAATACAAAATTATACATGCACCCTCTTTGACGGCCGAGCTAGAAAACGACAAGATCAACTGTTTAAACAATCGCAACGTTCTAATAAACTATTTTAATCTTAATCGAACAATATAACGCTATAACAATAGAACGCTCTCCAAATGTTATAAGCTGCCAGCAAAGCCCGGTTTCCACATGCCGATGCCGTCTGTAGGCTGTGTGAACATGCGCCACAATACCTACCCCCAACGTTATACCTTCCTTGCTATTAAATAAAGTTATGGTGGGCACTGTGATCCACGTCATCACGTGAGAAATTATGAACACTTAGCATATGTGCTAAGTGTTCATAAGTGTAAGTGTAACGACGAGATAGTAGAAATAACCTACGTCAGCGATTATCTGAGAAAGTGAGTTATGATTTATATGATGCTTTTGTGATATATTGATTTATATATTTACAGGCGACCCGTCGAGGCTTTGCACGGGAGCAAAATGATTTGAAAGACTCTTAGCGCCATCTAGCGTCCCAAAGGAATAGGGCTGATTCCTGGGTACAAAAATAATAATTTTGTTTAGTCCGTAAATTATTAATGTGTGTTATGCAATTATTAATAGCGATAGCGATAGAAAGAGCTAATAGTAGTCTTTTACGATAATTTGTAAAAAGCTAAAACTGCAAACGAAGTCCTCAGAATTGCGAAAGGTAGACACAGAGCCGCTATGGATATAAAAGCTAACAAATATTTAAAATCGAAAACTAAATTTTATTAACTCACAAATTATGGAAAGATGGTACGAATTTTATGAGTAAGTTTTGAGTGACGAATGCCCGAATGAAGATCCAGTACCCCGTGAAACCATACATGGATCAATACCCGAGGTAGATATTTTGGAGGTTAGATGTGCGGTGGCTAAAATAAAAAACCAAAAAGATACGTGCCCTGATGAGATACCAGCAGATTTATGGGAGAGCCTAGGACCAATAGCGATATTTTGGCGCAGCCGTGAGGCAAACGCTATGCTATTTTTTTTACTTTTGGTTTGTCACTTTTTTGTAATTGTCACTTTTTTATGATTGTCACTTTTTTAGTTTTAGGTAATTTACGTGAACCTTACTGTAGCCAAATAAATATTTATCTTTCTCTCTTTCTTTCTTTCTTTTCTTTCAACAGCCGTAGACAACGGCTATTGAAAGAAAAGAAAGAAAGAAAGGCTCACTAAACTATTTAATATCATCATAGCCACCAAACGTATTCCAAATGCGTGACATCAAAGCTATCTTCTACCTTTTTATAAAAACAAGGCTGATGGGGCGTAGTGCGAAAACTATAGAGGTATCAAATTGACTTCCTATACACTTAAAATATGGGAACGTATCATCAATAAACCTCTCATCAATTTCTCTGAAATATCCCTAAACCAGTTTGGCTACACAGCATCCAGGTCAAAAATATATACAAATAATCAGAATCCTGATGAAAAAATATATAATTAACAACAAAAACCTTCATCTAGCATTTATAGATCTCGAAAAAGCTTTTGACACAGTACCACTTAAGCTGATATGAGAGGTTCTTCGAGCCCAAAATGTACAAGAATATTACATTGAGCTCATAATAGATATATACAATGCCAGCACAAGAGTCCGAGGCCTAGCAAGTGTAAGCAAAGTATTCGAAGTCACAGTGGGTGTCCATCAGGGATCTGCTCTCAGCCCCCTATTATTCAACCCGGTGATGGATTACCTCACAATGACATACCTTCTCCACAGCCGTGGACTATGCTATACGCTGACGACATTGTTGTGGCTGCTGATACCACAAGACATCTGCAGGAATTTCTAATACGTGGACACAGGCTCTTGAAAAGTACGGCCGGTTAGTAGCAGCAAGACTGAGTATTTGAAATGCCCTTTTAGTGAAAATGCAACATCTGAAAGCATCTGTATTGGGCGAATGCCTATTCCTACAGAAGAGAAGTTCAAATATTTAGGCTCCATGCTCACAACATATGCCAATGTTGATGCTGACATGACCCATAGGATCAGCGCCGCATGGCTAAAATGGTGATCCCTTACAGGAGTACTGTGTGATCCACGTATTCCCATTAAAACAAAGGGTAAAGTGTATAAAATATAGTTCGTCCGGCGTTATTGTATGGATCCGAATGTTGAATAACAAGGAAAACACATGAACAAAAGGTCCACACCAGTGAAATCAAGAGGCTTAAATGGGCGGGAGGTGTGACCAGACTTGACAAAGTCCAAAATGAATACATACAAGGCTGCTTTAAAGTCGCATAATCACTGATAAAATGGCCGAAACCCGCCTAAGATGATACCATCTTATGTGTCCATACGGACTCAGAAAGACGAAATGAAGATTATATGGTACAAATTGAACTAAATCTGCCGGAACAAATAAGGTAGCCTGCGACCTGGGCAGGTCAATGGGATAATAGAAAAATAACATTGCTAGGGGGCTCTTAGCCATGTTACTTTTCAAATATCGTTTACGCTAACGCTTAGTACAAAATGTATGGCAATGACATTACCTGCGATAAGTTACGTGACTCTTATCTGCGCATTTCCATACATTTTGTACTAAGCGTTAGCATAAACGATAATAGAAAAGTAATATGGCTAGGGGGGCTGGTGGTCAAATATAAAAAGAGACCTCAATAAAGCCCAATTGCCATCATGAAATTTTGATAAGTTTTCAGTTGTACAGAAAAGGACATAGCTAGGACACCTTTGATCCAGAAAAAGTACTTTTCCCGAGGTGAGGGAAAGAACAATAACTTTTGACAGTCACAATAGGGTAGCTGACTAAAAAAAACTGTTTGGTCCGTCAGTTAGATTACCAAAATCTATTGGACACTTGTTTTTTCTTATTTCACTAAAACTAAAGATGACACAGTGCGTTGAAATTTCGTGTAGCGTCACGTCTTGAAACTCTTTGAACCAAGCGATTACGTAACAAGCCCACTCCTGAACTTTGATGCGTTTTATGTTTGTATTTTTTTGTTGATTTGTTGAAGCAAAAAATACGTGTCATAATTTTTTGATCATCTAATTTACGGACTAAATCTCTCTCTTTTCTGCGCCAAGTTATTGTGTCTTGAGTGGTCGGTTCTGGCAATTGGGCTTTCTTGAGGTCTCTTTTTATATTTGACCACCAGCCCCCCTAGCCATATTACTCTTCTATTTTGTTTTACGCTAACGCTTAGTACAAAATGTATGGAAATGACATTATTTGCGTAGATAAGAGTCACGTGACTTATCGCAGCTAATGTCATTGCCATACATTTTGTACTAAGCATAAGCGTAAACGATAACAGAAAAGTAACATGGCTAGGGAGGGGGGCAGGTCAATGGCGGGCAGCCTCTACATCTCATTTGTTCCGGCAGATTTAGTTCAATTTGTAGCATATAATCTTCATTACGTCTTTATGTGTCCATACCATCTTAGGCGGTTTTCGGCAATTTTATCAATGATTATGCGACTTTAAAGCAGCCTTGTATGTATTTATTTCGGACTTTGTCAAGTCTGGTCACACCTCCCGCCCATTTAAGCCACTGATTTCACTGGTTTGGACCTTTTGTTCATGCCTCTTCTTTGTTGTTCAATATTCGGATCCATACAATAACGTCAGACGAACTGCTGTTTTATACACTTAACCCTTTGTTTCAATGGGAATACGTGGATCACACAGTACTCCTGTAAGGGATCACCATTTTAGCCATGCGGCGCTGATCCTATGGATCGCGTCAGCATCAACATTGGCATACGTTGTGAGCATGGAGCCCAAATATTTGAACTTCTCTTCTGTAGGAATAGGCGTTTCCCCAATACAGATGGTTGCAGTCAGATGTTGCATTTTCTCTAAAAGGGCATTTCAAATACTCAGTCTTGCTGCTACAAACCGGCCGTATTTTTCAAGAGCCGTCCGCCGAGCCGCGAAGTGTCGCACGAGATCTTTCGCCGATTCCACTGTCCCTGGTGACCGACCAACAGTATTCTAAACATGATAGCGAGTCACCTGGACTGTGAGTACCTACGTGGGTCGCTGTTTTGCAATCTCCCATGTGTTGTCGCAACGGTGATCTACTGTTAATTGTAGTGTTGATGTTTTTATAATGTATTGGGTCAGTGCTAGCTAATATAGTTGTAAGTTTTAATAACCATTTTTGAGTCTTGTGTTAAGGGAATTATATTCTATTTCATTCTAAAAGAAGCACTTACTGTAATTATGTGCATCGGACGTCATTCTTTCTTTGTCAGCTAAAAATACAAAAACAACTTATGTGGCTGCTTGATTTAAGATTTAAAAGTAATAAAGAAAGATTACCTCTACAACAACGTAACAACATAGTCATAAATGTTTGTCTTTTTAAATAGGTGGCTATAAATACTTGGACGTGCGTATTGACAGTCAAAAATACAATGCTTGTAAAATTAAGTACCCCCAGTCCTTATTCCGATAGTGATAAAGTTTTATTAGTGTTCAGTCATTAATGTATTTATAAATCAATGTGTTCAGTATATAAATTCTAGAACGGAATTCTAGATTTAGTATATTACAAGCTTGTTTTCGACACAGCATCTGTAGGCCCTTCCAAAAAAAAGCTCTTAGAAATGCTTCCAATCATTCTTTGAAGGTCTCTTTTTCATATATAATCTGTGTTTGAAGTAAATTAATTCAAATTTGATTTAAGTTCATTTATTACTTTTGACGTAAGTAATAAAATTATTCAGCCCTCTGGTCACGCAAAGTGTCGATCAGTCGGCGAGAAATGGCCACAACAGGCCATGACAGGTGTCAATACAGGCTGCGTCCCACACCAGAGGCCTACCCATCTTCCATGGCACCTACGTTATGTCGTTGGTCTCTTCCCATCGTCAAAGTTCTAATACCGCGGGTAAACCGCCGGTGACAAGAGCTCGACGAATAATATCGTTGATGCTGGCGTGCTGTGCTATGTGGACTGCGTTCTTGTAGCAGGACAAACCATGGTGATTGGTGCCCGAGGTTGTTGACAGCTTCACCGCAGTGGCACTGATGTGAAGCAACACATGGTGCGCCTAAATGTAGACAGATTGCTAGCCAAAACATCGTCATCCATCATAGTGCCTATCGTGGATGACGGGAGTGTTTGAAGCCACAAACCTGACTCCCATTTCCCCACAGCCAGCAAATGCGCACATTTAGCAGTACTCGATGACGTTCTAACCAAGTTGTTCCATATAATACTGCCGAGGGGCACATTCTACCGTCTCTGTCTCTGGGAGGATAATTTTTCGGGCAATTCCCTATTGGGACAAACCATTTTCCACGCGATCGACGCATGGGTCAAACACGGTACTAAAAATCAACCTGTGAGGAAGATAAAATATTCTTAGTTAATGTATCAGTACTGTGGACCAAGGAGAGGAAGACCGGTAAACTTATTCTTGCTTTTGTGGATACCGAGGCCACCCAGGCAAAAGGGAAGCGATGGTTGGCATCTACTTGTTCCAAAAGTTGCGGGTGTTTCCAAAAATAGGAAGACCAAAGGCTAAATGTACCTAAATTTTGGTCCGACACATCAGTATCGAATGAGTGTAAGGCCGTAAGCATGTCACTTTTGAAAAGTCTTTCCGAGACAGCATGGAAATTTTGTATTTTGTGCTTAGTGAATGTTGGAAAGAATTCATCTTCTTCCTCTCACCTCTTTTATCCCATTTAATGCAAATAAATGACTTAGACTTTGTACATTCCACGTGAACCTTTCGTGTCGAACTAGTAAAGATTTAATATGGACAGAGATCTCTAAAACGGCAGATATTTTTGTACTATATCTTTACAACCGAATATAAGAATACGTCTTATCTTTCATAGATTAATGAATAAGTAGGTAGGTAATGTAAATATAAAAAGAAAATTATTTCTAAATTTAAATTTATAGGATTTATGTTAAGATGTGGAAGTGTGTAACATTATTATTTTATACTTTTGCGATACTGGTACAGGGAGATGAGGACTGGCGGCTCGTGAATACAGCTCAGGGTCCTGTGCGTGGGCGCAAGGATCCTGAAGGCGGGCTACATGTGTTCTATAATATTCCATATGCCACTGCACCTACAGGGACTGACAGATTTAAGGTAAAAATATTGGAAACTATATAATGACAAACATTTAAGAGGCCATATACGAACTTTTGCCGATTTCGCTGAAATACGTGATTTTACAGACGTGATTTTACAGTTAAAAATATTCTTTCAGATGAAAAAAGAATTTTGAAAATTGGTTCACAACTGACGGAGAAATCGGGTAACATACATACAAAAAAAAAAAAAAAACATACAGACGAGTTGAGAACCTCCTCTTTTTGGAAGTCGGTTAATAATGTATTTCTATAAGTTTTATTGCACACCATGAAAGATCATTTCAATTATGATCTAATGTATGAGCTATTTAGTTTATTTTATTTTTAATTACGATTAATCGAACGCCAGCTGACACTGGTTTTGTGAATTTTTGCTGTAAGAGGTTTAGAATATCACATAATTACGAATCCTATTGACATCTAAATGGTATGAAAAAAATAGAATGTATTGTTGTGGAAGTCGTCTATATAATGTATGAATATTTTTTATCATTGATACACAATTTTACTGTAAAAATATATTTAACTTAGTTAAATTTTAGAGAAAATGAGCAAATAATTGCTTTTGAATTTGGCTATTTAGAACTTTCGTTCATAAGATTAAAACAGCAAAAAATAAGCTTCACTTCAAAATCAATCTATTTCCTGAGAAAAACATGTAAAAATTACAAAAATTTGGCCAAACAAATCTTTTAAAACAATCCAAAACTCGACTTATAATACGCGACGCAAAAAAAAAAAAAGTTCCAGTCTAGCTCATTCATTACAGTGTAAAACTTAGAAATTTATCATAACTTAGTATTAGTTAATATCTTACATTTAGTTATTCCGAACTCACTAGCCATATATAAGCCATCAAAGGCTTCTGTGGTTTGTAGCATACATATGTAATACTTTGTTATAAATATTTTGATCACTGATAAAAAAAAAAATTGAAATGATATTTTGTGTTGTGCATTAAAACTTATAGAAATACTCGTATGTACATTACTTTAACTACAAAATCACGTAAATCATCGAAATCGGTAAAATTTCATATACGGCCTCTTAGGAAGTAGTCAAATCGATCAAGCCTTTCTCAAGTGACGACAGAACGACAATCGAACAGCATTACATTTTTATTTATGTAGATGCATGTGTAATCTATTTTTCCGAGCCCGCTTCACTCGCTCTTGCATCAAAGATTAGGTTTCGTTGGAACTCATCCCTAGTCCCAACTCGCCCGCTTTTTAGGGTTCCGTACCCAAAGGGTAAAACAGAACCCTAATACTAAGACTCCGCTGTCCGTCTGTCACTAGGCTGTATCTCATGAACCGTGATAGGTAGACAGTCGAAATTTTCACAGATGATGTATTTCTGTTGCCGCTATAACAATAAATACTAAAAACAGAATAAAAATAAATATTTAAGGGGGCTCCCATACAACAAACGTGATTTTTTTGTGTAGTTTTTATAGATAATGGTACAGAACTCTTCGTGCGCGAGTCCGACTCGCACTTGACAGGTTTTTTAATTGCCTATTAGCTGCAAGGGTACAGTTTGTCGGAAAAGTGCTACGATGTAGAAAATAAATAAGTACTTATCACGTATTTTATACACATCAGTTTTTAGTAGAGTTTTAATTATTGTCCAAGCTGTGATTTCTTAGACGATAGTTTAAATTATTTTATATACGGACTGTGATTTTTTTAACAGAAAGCTTTAATTATTGTAAAAACTGTGATTTCTTAGACGATAGTTTAAATTATTTTATACACATACTGATTTTTTAGCAGAAAGTTTGAATTATTGTACAAACTGTGATTTCTGAGGCTATAGTTTAAATTATTTTATATACAGACTGTGATTTTTAACAGAGAGGTTTAATTATTGTAAAAACCGTAATTTGTGATGACTGAATAAAATAAATACAAACCATACAACTTTCTTACCATCAGTACTTTTGCGCCTACTAGCTATACATGTAGGTAGATTTAGACAGACCGGGCGAGTTGGAACTAGGGATGAGTTGCAACGAAGCCGAAGATTATTACTACAATAGCTTTTCTGTCTTAATCGACGGAGTTCACTACTTAAACTTCTATTTTTGAATTATCATAATTTTTTACAGACCAAATCTAACTTTTGCAAATCGGGGTGAACCTATCAATTATAATAATAACTTTTTTTCTATTTAGGCTCCGCTTCCACCACCGGTATGGATGTCACCATTTGATGCTGTAAATAGAGACATCCGATGTCCCCAGGGCCCAATAGAATCAAACATGCGAGAAGACTGTTTGGTAGCCAACGTCTTTGCTCCTGACACCACAGAGACCAATCTACCTGTTCTCGTTTTCGTTCACGGTGGAGCGTACCAGTACGGACACGGATTATCTGGACAATACAGACATTTGGTACGAAGAAATAAATTAATAGCTGTGTCTTTTAACTATAGACTCGGTGTGCATGGTTTTTTATGTCTTGGGACTGAAGGTGCTCCTGGGAATGCCGGAATAAAAGATCAGGTAGCATTCCTTCGTTGGGTAAAGGCAAACATTGCCAGTTTTGGAGGTAATCCCGAAGATGTTACGCTAATAGCCTGTAGTGCCGGGTCTGGTTCAGTAGATGTCCTAACTCTTTCTAGCGAAACAAAAGGTCTGTTCAATAAAGCTATAATGGAGAGTGGTATTAGCACTGGTGCTACCGGCGTTGTAATCGATCCTATTCAAAATGCCAGAAATTTTGCAAAGGAACTTGGCTTTAATGATGTTGAGGATTTGGATAAATTAGAAGAATTTTACAAAACCACTCCATTTCAACAATTGACCTCACGCCTTGATGCTATTGTAGATAATGAAGATGTGATGATTAGATTTGCACCATGCGTGGAAAAGGATATCGGTCAAGAAAGAGTCATTATGGATACTCCTATGAATGTTATAAAACAAGGTAACTATACAAAGGTACCTTTGTTGTATGGATTCACGAATATGGAAGGCGCAATGAGACTGCCCTACTTCGATACTTGGAAAGAGAATATGAATGAAAATTTTGCCGACTTTTTACCGGCTGAATTGCGTTTTGATAGCGAAACCATTAGAGAGAAAGTTGCACAGAAGGTCAAAAAGTTTTACTTCGGTAATGAGCCTGTGAGTGAAGCCAGTATGGTATCATATTTACTATATTTTACTGATGTTTTATTTGCATATCCAATGCTAAGATCTCTATCAGCTCGTGTGGAGGCTCTTGGGGATACGATCTATCTATTTGACTATTCATTTGTGGACGAACATTCGCAAAGTTTTCCGCATACTGATGTCCGTGGAGCCGAACACTGCTTTCAATCTAGAGCGGTGAGAGATCAAGACCTGACTGATAAAACTGAAGAGTACAAGAGAATGGTAGAAATTTTAAGAGAGTATACGCTCAACTTTATTTTTACTGGGTATGTTAGTTTCCAATGATTGTTTTAGTTTTATAGAACCCAGCTGTTTTTATTAAATTTTTGAATCTTTTTTTTAGCTCTCCAACGCCAAGTGGGTCAACTTTGCCCCAATGGCCACCTGCAAACGCCCAAAGGTCTCCTCATATGTCGTTGGGTAAAGTCGTAGAGCTAAAGGAAAACATTCTGGAGAATCGAGCGGCTTTCTGGGACTCCATTTACGAAAAATACTATGGGGGTCCAGTGATGCCATCTGTTACTATTACTACTACTGCTCCGACTAGTCCTGCTCTGACTACTAATGATCCAACTACAAATGGTCTGACTACAAATGAACCGACTATTTATGATCCGACTACTCCTGTTGCGACTACCACTTCTGTAGCCGGAACTGATGGCGCTGTCTCATTAACCATCTCAAATGTTTTGTTTATGGTTGTTCTATCAATGTTTTATTTATCTTTGTAATAACTTGTCTTCTACGATAACTACGAATATGCTATGTTATCAATGAGAAAGTTTCGCATATCATTGATCGTAACCTCATAATACGTATTTCGTTGCGTCATAAATAGATATCCACTATTCATAGATATTATTACGTTAGCCTATTTAGTGACTTAAGATAAGTTTCAAAATTTTTATGAATCATTTAAGGTTTTACAATTACTGTGATATAATTAAAAATATAAATTACAGTACTGTTTAATTTACAATTTGTGATGTGGTGGGAAATCATCCAATGACATCTCCCACTCTGGGTGGAGCGGGAGGGCGTGCCAGACTCTTACTGACTAAAACCCACTCCTGTTCCTTCCCTGCCTGAGTACCCAGGGGTGCGGTAACTCATGTTGAGAATTTATCCGCTACCCCTAGGCATGCAGGCACCGGCCACGATGGGCCCAGTCAGTGTTGGCTGACATTCATCTCTTTGAGGCGCACGTGGAACACTACGCGCCGTCGACTCACGGGCCTGGTGCTGATCGGACGGCGAGCTACCCACTTTTCGCCGTCCGCAGGCCCGGGTCTACGGTGGCCGGAGATCGTCTCGCGACGTCCTACGCCCAGTGCCTCTTATGCGATGGTAGCGGCCGGGGCCGTGAGGGCCACTCCGTTGAGCTTCCCTCACGCGTCCCGCCTCCGCCTTCGCGAGCATTACTGCTTCGCAGAAGGAGGAGACTGCTTCCCATTTCCTCTCACTCCGTACCATGGCCTGAACCAGGGCCGGTCGCGAGAAGTCGCCGCCACCTATCGCATCCACGAGGACACGGCGGTGCTCCGCCCAAGCGGGGCAAACCTCCACCGTATGCTCCATCGTGACCTCTGGGCGATTCGCACAGTGGTAACACACGGGCGTTTCCGCCTGCCTAATCTGGAACAAGAACCTCCCGAAACAACCATGTCCGGCAAGGACCTGCGTCAGGCGAAGCGTGTTCTGTGCTGAGTTCACGCAACGCGTCGTTCGGCCACCTAGTAATAGGACTCGCCCATCATGGAGCGCTGTCTCAAATTAGACGCATTATTAATTTATTATACATCAAACAACAGGTATTATACCAAAAAACTGATACTAAAAGATAAATTACAATCTTTTATTTACAAACTTATAAAATACTTAACTGTAATTAAAACATCATTTCTTCATCCGCGCTCACTAGAAGCTGACGTGCACAAAGTTCCTCCGTGAATACCAAATTAATTAATGATTAAAACTTATCAAATATTTTAAACAGTGATTCAGTAGTTACAGAACAGTTTTTATAGTACACAAAGTTAATTTTCTTCGTGAAAGTGAAACAATAACAATACAAGAAATCACATCGCAAGTTAACTACCAGTGAGTCACACAGTAGCTTCGTCGCGATTCGTCGGGTGGCGGTGAGTCACACGCGCAGAAACGTCTCCTTTTATGGTCACAGACACGACCATCGGGCCTACATTAAAAGAACACAGAATACACTTGCAAATTTCGCCGTTACTAAGAAAGTCCTCATAGTGAAGTTTGATAGTGATGGGGCGGCCTGAGTGACGTGACCTGAGTTCGATCCCGGAGAAGCGTTATTGTTTTTGTGATTTGTTTTTTCATTTTGTTTTGCTTTTTGTATTATTTTGGATTTTGAAGCAGCGCTTACTTTAATAGCATCCTCTGCTTTTTATTATTGCTGTTTTTGCTGCATTGAAACAACAATATGCCCCTAAGGAGAACGCCACCAAAGATCTTTGGGCCGGAAGCCGAGCAATGCGGAAGTATACAAGGTAGTCCAAAAGCTGGAGCGGTTCCCGACCTGACAATTCCTGAAAATAGAAATATAACTACCCGCAAGCGCAAGCTACGCGAAGAAGATATCCCAGCTTTTATGGACGAGATTCGCGAGTTGTTAAAGTTAAATACCACTCAGACTGACAGGAAGTTAGAGTCCCTGCAGAAATCCATAGCGGCAATTATTATACAGAATGGTGAAATAAAGGAAAAAATTAACTGTATGTCTGAGAAATGTAACGATATGTTAGTCAGAATAGAAAGTTTAGAAGCTGAGAGGAAGTTAGACCGTACATATATTAACCAGTTAGAAGACCGAGTAGAAAACCTAGAAAGAATGATATGCCTGTCGAAAATAGAAATACGAAATGTGCCGAAATCACAGGGTGAAACTAAGGAAGACTTGCGCAAAATCGTCTCAGAAACGGCCACTGCTGTCGGCCTTTCTATCCAGCGGCAGGAAATTAAAGATTTATTCCGTCTCCATAAAAAGGAAGGCTTGTCACCAATTATTGTAGAGTTTACCAACATTAACACTAAAGAAGATATCCTTAAAGGAGTTCGAATCTTCAACAAAACTAGCAAGGAAAACAAGCTGAACACGTCACACATTAAGATAGATGGTCCCCCCAAACCGATATTCTTGTCCGAGAGCCTAACACCAAAAGCTCACCACTTATTCTATCTTGCAAGAAAATTCGCTAAAGAAAATGCTTTCAAGTTCTGCTGGACATCTTTTGGTAAAATTTTCCTGAGGAAAATTGAAGGAGATAAGCAGATATTAATTAAAAGCGAAACAGATATTGACCACTTATCTCAAGCTAAATGACTAGATAAGTACTTATGCAACTTTTTTGTTTGTAATCTCTCAAGTTTCCATTTATGTTTTGTTATATTAGTTTCAAAGTTCTGCATGCTATATTGTAAATCACTAATGTATTGCAATTTCATAAGTTTAGGAGTTAAGAATTTCTATTATTACTCACTTTATAAAACAGTATCGCACATTCTCATTACATGCATTCACACATTCCTTTTAATGACTTACTATACACTTGCAAACTCATCGTTGTGTGCTTACGATTCCATATCATTTTTAACCTTTGGTGATCCGATACCTTGTCTCTATTATGGCATTGCAGATAAATGCGTTTCAATGTACAACTATAAAGAATATGGCTGATATGCCAAGTATCTCAATTGACATTGACGAATTCGTCAGTGTCGGCAATGCTGTAGATATTGACATGCCGGAACACTGTAAGGTTGCTTTCAACTCAGGTCCAAAAACTTTTTCGGTATTACACCAAAACATTAGAAGTTTGAATTGTAACTACGAGGAACTAACTGTACTTCTAGAGAGACTAGACATTACATACGACCTTATCATGCTTACGGAGTCTTGGCTATCTGAAAGTTCGACCATTCCGGAAATGGAAAACTTCACATCTTATTATACCAAAACCCACTTAAATCAAAATGATGGTATCGTAGTATTTCTAAAAGATGGTATACACGCAAATGTGTATGAACCAAGTTATTGTTGTGAAGTAAATTGTCTAGTAATGACAATAAGTAATGAATTAGCTATTATATCAATGTATAGATCTCCGTCGTTCACAAACTTAGATCCCTTTTTGGATTCGCTTGATAAAATTCTGTCCAGCCTCAAGCAATACAAAAACATTATCATGATGGGTGACTTAAACATAAATATTAAGCTGGAACACTCTACCAGCGCTAAAGCCAGCGCTAAAGCCACAGAATACATGAACCTGCTTGCGTCATACGGCCTTCTTGCCACTATTTTTATGAAATCTTCACCATTTTAAAGAAAAAATTAATTATTTATCTTTTATCATCGAACTTAAGCACCTTGTTCGACGATACTACTTTTCGCCTCGCTGTTGCCCTACGTCTTGGCTCTCTGTTGTTCTCCTCATCGCTGCCACTGTGGCGAAGTTGCCAACAGCTTTAGATACTACGGCCTGTCAAACAACCGAAGCGCGGGTCGCATAGCGCGGCACGCGAATATCAACGACATCATCCGACAAGCTCTTGTCACCGCCAGGTTTTGAACATTACAACATTTACAAATTAATTTTGTAATGTTGGAGGCGATTAATTGATAACCACTACCGAATCTACTTATAGATTATTTTTAAATTGTTTGTTAAAATCGGTAATAAAATTGTATCTAATCTAGAATAGGTTTTATAAATATTAATAATCATGGTAAAATGTTTGCCTGTTTTTTTTAGTTCTTAAACACAGATGACATTTTTTTTTAATATTCTTTTTTGACATGAATACTTGTATAGTATTATATTTTTAGGAGGCATGCGGAACAGGGTGTAAAGTCCCGCAAACCTCCATTGAAAAGGGAGGATCCTCCGACCAGACGGTTGTCGAGTCTGGTCCGGGCAACTGCCCGCTGGTTGATTTCGGACTGTTGTATATGTTCAAATCGCGCGGAGAATTGCTTGCGCGATGTAGGATATTTTGTTTTTTTTTAGTTCGTTCTTGATGAGTCGTCCATACATCTTGTGATGCTTGCTGGGCCAGTGGAAGGTTGGTTCCAGTGAGTCGGAACCGTAGGCTGCATAGATAGTTCGTGGTGTGTCAGAACTGTCTGCGGTGATGATATCCCGGTGAGTCAGGATGATGCTCCAGTGAATCGGAGTAGAGCTGCGGTCTCTAGTGGGTCGGAGCGGTGCTCTGCGATGTTGTGGCTCGACCAGGAGAGGTTCTTCGACCGGCCAAAGGTGCTGGGCGCTGCGCCAAGATCGATGATGAGGTTGAGGGTGATGAAAAGGCTGAGGATGCTGACCAGGAATGTGCGTCCGCTGCTTACTGGTGGTCAGGATACCCGTAGAAGTTGTTGTTACTGACTGGCTATATGACTCGTTGCTCAAGAGCTTGAAGCAAGCGATGATGATGACGTCACGCTGAAGTAGCTGCACGAAGGCTGCGCTGTCGTTCATGGTCAAGGATCAACAATTTGGAGGTGATGACGTCATGACGAAGGCTGCGCTCACGTTCATAGTCGAGGGTCACCAGTCTAGGAGGCACGCGGAACTGGGTGTAAAGTCCCGCAAACCTCCATTGGAAAGGGAGGATCGTCCGACCAGACGGGTGTTGTGTCTAACCCGGGCCATTGCCCGATGGTTGATTTCGGACTGTTGTATACGTTCAAATCTCTCCTTGCACGATGTCAGATTTGTTGTTGTTTTTTTAAGTCGTTTGTGGCGTCTGAGATGTCACTACATATTTTTGATTTTTTTATTTATTAAACACTTTATGCACATACAAGTACAGAGGCGGACTTAATGCCTCAGGCATTTTCTACCAGTCAACCTTAGGGTGATGCAGAGACAATGACAATGGCGCTTGAGAGTACTTTTAGTTTCGCAACAAAATCGACCACGGCGCGTGAATGGCTAGGGAAAAAAAAAACAAAAAAACAGGGCATCTTAATTTAAACGCAAAGGTACTTATATACGAGTACATATTGTGACGACCTTATGTTGGCGACCTCCGCCATAAGGTCGCCAACATAAGGTTGTCACAATATGTAAACTACAAATAAAATATATACTCATATAAATAAACTTAATACACAAATATACATAGGCAACAATATAGGTACAAATAGATGCTTGGAAAAAGAATTAACGCTGTGAGGATACTACTGCCAACTTTTTGCAAATGTGCTCGCGAACTTTAATTTTGAAGGTTAATCGGTTAGTTACCATCCTGATTTCTTGGGGGAGCGTATTCCACAGAGAGATAGACTGAACGAAGAAAGAACAGTGAAAAAAGTCAGTAAGATGAGTGGGACATAAAAGAAGACGGTTTTGCGATGACCGTAGATTTCTATTGTGGTTAGCGCAAATGTATAAAAAGTGAGGGGCTAGATAACTAGGAGAATTTGGAGAGAAAAGAAACGAGTGCAAGGTGGTAAGCGCCCTTAGCTCTCTACGCTGGCGTATGGGCAACCAATTAAGAAGCGACCGATGCGCAGAGACATGATCATATTTGCGCAGATTGAAAACAAATCGAATGCAGTAATTAAGAAGACTATTTTGTTTTATTATTGATATTTTATTGTTATTTTGTTTGACATGAATATGTACTTTGTTAAGGACATGAATACTTTACAAAGTATTATATATATTTTGTTTTATTATTGATATTTTATTGTTATTTTGTTTGACATGAATATGTACTTTGTTAAGTTTTATATATATATTTTTTCTTTACTTAATTATTGTAAATGTGAGAAGTAAGTGGGTTATTATTATTAATATTTTTTTCCTCCTTTTTACAGAATTTTGTAACGTTGTCTGATAGTTTAAGTATATTTGCGGCCTACCCAAATGTCCTTTCTTTGGTATTGTTCGTCAAGTCAATAGATCCTTAGTGGTTCTAAGTTGAGTTATTCGACCATTAACAAATGCTTGCACTGGACAGGTCCACTCAAACATGTGGTTCTTTCTTCAAAACACCATTACAGACACTAAGCTGCATGGTCCTCATATAGCATAATGTGAATGTGGAGCTATGTATGTCGTTATATTCATGTAGATTTTTATGATTGTCTGGCAGTTAGAGTCCTTACTTTGGTAGTGTTCGTCGGTTCGTTGAGCTCCTCAAAGTTCGGAGTTGAGCTTCACGATAACTGACAAATGCTTGCACTGTCTGGACATGTTCACTCAAATCTGCGTGTTGCTTTCTTCAAAAGCTCATCCCAGACATAAACGTACTATGGTTCTCATATGATTTGACCAGTACATATTGTATGGATTTCAACACTTTAAAAGAATCTTTGACCTCTGCGTTTATTTCGGTGCTTCATCTCAGGTTAGTCAGCTAGGAAACACCGGCATCATCTGGCTAAAACTGACACAAAAAAAATGTTGACGTGTAAAAGTGTTGTTAAAGCCTATTTACAAAAAAAAAAAAGTTTATTATTTGTTTTTTAGTGTTTAACATTATGTTTCGCCAATAAGGATTATCACTTAAATTTATAGAGATAACGGCGCAGGAATTTGAGATAGGAAAGATTACCTTAAATATAATTATTGAGGAAATAATTTTTGTGAAAGCCACAGCCTTATCACGATCGTTTTGTAGGTACACTCTTTTAGATTTTGATGTGTCACGTTCTGATAATTAAAGCAGATTTCTACATAAGTAGATGCAACGAAGAAAATATTATTGAATGCTTAGTAAATATCAGATTTAATTATTTACGAGATAAAAGAACAAACTAAATTTTATGCGAAATATTTACAGATAAATACAAACTATTTCATTACAAAGTGAACAGGGTGTCAGGGAAATGCTTCCGAAAACAAAGACAAGTGATAAGGCTAGTGATTTTCGATACGATACAATAAAAAAGTAAAAGTTTTTTAGCTAGTTTTTTAAGCATTTTGCGTACACTATGCTGTGAGAATAGTTAAACGAAACCGTTACTTGCGATTAAAGACACTTTTTTTCTCTACAACTTTAGCATAAAATGTATTCATCCCTGTCGAAAGCTGCAAGACTTTTAAATAGTAGTGTGCCTAAGTGTAATTAATTATTTAGTTTTGAGCACGTAACACCACGTGACAGGTGATAACTGAGGCGTCTGCATCAGCCTTTGAGTAATATAAAGATATCGTAGCGCCCTATCTTGCAGTTACTTTTAATAAATGCGTGGAATCAGGAACTTTTCCTGATCGCATGTAGAGTAGAAAAGTCATATAAATATAAATATATAAAATTGTGATTTGTGTAAGGCTTTCGATTGCGTTCTCCATGATACATTGATCAGGAAGCTGCACTACTACGGAGTCCGGGACGCCTCTCTGGATTTTCTTACTTCATACTTAAGTAGACAGAATGGGGGTTCCTCAAGGCTTAATTCTGGGTTCTCTGTTGTTTCTAATCTATATCAACGACTTGCCGTACCTCATAAAAGATAAACATGATATAGTGCTGTTTGCAGACGACACTTTACTTTTATTTAAACTAAAACGTCAGCAGGTGGTTGTTGATGATGTAAATAATGCTCTTTCAACTGTAGTTAACTGGTTTCATCATTCTCCTGCCCTTATCCCAATTTATTTAGGGTCGGCGCAACATGTCTTTTTCTTCCATACTCCTCTATTAGTCGTCATCTCTGTAGTCACCCCTTTTTACCCATATCCTCTTTCACATAGTCTAACCATCGTTTCTTTGGCCTTCCCCTACTCTTATAGCCATCCACATCCATACACAAGACTTTCCTCACGACATTTTCTTCATTCCTCCGCATAACATGCCCATACCACGACAACCGATTTCCACACAACTTTTCAGTCAGCGGTGCCACTTTCAGACTTCCTCTTATATACTCATTCCTAATTATATCCATGCGCGTAACACCACACATCGCTCTTAGCATTCTCATCTCAGCTACATGCAATTGCTTTTCATTCATTCCTTTTGTGGCCCAACATTCTGAACCATACAAGACAGCAGATCTGACCATTGTTTTATAAATCTTCCCCTTAAGTTTTAGGGGAATGCGGGAGTCACAGATAGTCCCGGTGACGTGCCGCCATTTCATCCATCCAGTGTTAATTCTGTGCTTAACAGTCCGATCTATTTCGCCATCGCTTTGCACGAGTGAACCGAGATACCGAAAATCGGAGCAGACTGGGAGAAGCGCGCCATCTAGCACTACAGCTTCAGAACTGGAGAGACCACCGAAATCGCAGAAAAAATGGTATATCGCTCAATGATGACCTAATGATTGGTCCAGGGCTGCAACAAGATCTGCGACATTTACTGATTCGTCGGAGAACTCACCGCATTAGTCTAGTTTCGGACATTATCAAAATGTACCGAATGGTGCGCGTGGCTGATCATCATACAGACTTTCAACGCATCGTGTGGAGAGACAACAAACAATCTTCAATTAAGGATTATAAATTACTTACTGTTACTTTTGGTACCTCTTCAGCGCCCTATTTAGCAGTTCGATCGATGCAACAAGTAGCGTATGATAAAGGAGTCAAATATCCACTGACAGCTGAAAGAGTACTTAAGGATTATTACATGGATGATCTAATGACTGGTTGTGACTCGATAGAAGAAGGCATGCAGATCTATAGCCAAATGAATGGATTATTAGCAAAAGTAGGTTTCACCTTACAGAAATGGTCAAGCAAACAGCAGTGAATTGCTAGAGAAGGTCATAGGTCAAAAGCACTTGTACAAAGGACAGGATGGTGTAAAAAAGGAGATCAACATTAAACAGGATAAGATATTTAAAATTTTGGGACTTACTTGGAACCGAAGCTGCGACACCTTCCAGTATTCTGTTCGGTTGCCTCTGCTGCAGGAACCTGTAACTAAAAGGAAAATGTTATCACATATAGCAAGACTATTTGACCCTTTGGGATGGGTTGCTCCTGTGATCGTAATAGCAAAAATTTTAATCCAAAAATTATGGGTTTCTGGGATCGGTTGGGATGAAGAAATTCCATCTGAAATAAAAAAGGAATGGTTTACTTACCGGCAAGAGTTAAGAGGTCAAAATCAGCATACGCTGCGGTAGTTTATGCACGGGTAGTCGATACTGACGGCAGCGTTTATGTAACTTTGCTCACAGCAAAAACTAACGTCGCACCAATAAAAACGGTGTCAGTGCCTCGATTAGAGTTGTGTGGAGCAGTCCTCCTAGCAAAGCTGCTGTCTGAAGTCTCCGAAGTGATGGGAATCAGAAAATCTAATTTATACTATTGGACCGATTCAGAGATCGTGTTAGCGTGGTTTTAAATAGTCATCCTAACAAATGGAAGACATTCGTGGCAAATCGCGTTTCTGAAATTTTGTGCATCAGTGAACCACAACAATCGAATCATGTTCAGTCGAAAAGCAATCCTGCTGATTGCACATCACGGGGTTTATATGCCTCGGAATTTATAAATTTTAAGTTGTGGGTAGAAGGTCCTGGGTTTCTGAAGGATAAAATTATTCTATTTGGCAAACGCAAGGCTGTATCAACAAATATAGAAGAAATAACGGCACATGTAGCAACAGACGATAATTTTATTTGGGATAAATATTCATAATTTTCTCAATTAGTTAGAAATTCGAAAAGGCTGGGTCGAAAGAAGATTTTGAAGAAGAATACCAGGAGCATTTACAGCGTAAAAAATATGTCAAGCAGAAAAAGATGCTGACAAAGTTCGCGCTAATGCTGATGAGTCATTTATGTCTATTACTATGGATTTGCAAGCGGTATTGCAGATACCAAATTGAGGGGAAAGTATATTATATTACATGAGGAAATTAGTGTTGTATAATTTTACTATTTATGAAGCAAAATTACCTAACAATGCATACTGCCTGTGTTGGAATGAATTAAATGGTAAAAAAGGTAGTTGTGAGGTAGGTACGTGCCTCTATTACTTTTTGTCAAAGGAATTACCCCAATCCATTAAAGAAATCAGTATATTTTCTGATACTTGCAGTGGGCAAAACAGAAATCAATACATTTCAGCACTTTTACTCTGGGCTGTTCAAAAAATTTATCACTTAATTATAATTGAACAGAAATTTTTAGAGAGTGGACACACTCACATGAAAGTCGATTCTATGCATGCTGCTATTGAAGCAGCGTCTAAAAATAAAACTATTAATAGCGTTAGTGAGTGGAAAAACATATTTACAGCCGCTAAAAAGAAGAGGGCGAAAGCTATTACGAAAGATGAGGAAAGGCATACAATAGAGATTAATAATTATAAAGTCAGAGAATTTAAGGTTAATGAGATGTTAGACTTGAAAAACCATAGCGCTGCTATTATAAAAAAACAAAAATAAAGATGACATGAAAGAAACTGTAAACTGGCTTAAAATAAAACGGATAAAATATGTTGAAGGAGACTTAAAAATATGTTTTAATTATGATATGTCTGAGAATTTTCGAAGCATTGATGTTTGTAAAATCACCATTAATACACCTAAAACCAGAGCTAAAAGAAATTCAAACCCGCCTTCGGTTAATTTGCAATTACCAAATGAAATAGAACATTTGTATTCCACTCAGTTACCGATAAGTCTTGCCAAAAAGAAAGATCTTATGAAAATGTGCGCAAAACTTATTATTCCTGAGGAACTCAGCGTGCGTGGGTACGTGAAAAAAGACGTACAGCCAACAACCAGGTTTTGAAAGTGACGAGCAGTAAATTGGTTTTGATTTATTTGTTTTATTTCTTATAATTTAATTGATAAAAGTACATAAAATTACTTATTTCTTTTGAGGTATAACCCAATAAGTCAGTACCCTGTGTAACTTATATTATTTTTATAAAAAAAATGGACTATTTTAGGAACTTACTAATACTATTTTATATTTATTGAATGTATACGCTTTTACGAAAAATAGTCATTTTAATGATTTTATTTGAATTTAATAAGCATTTTTGTCCTTAAACCTTTAACATTGAATATCTGGAAAGTAACAAATTTACACTTATTGGGTTTTAGTACTATACCCTCATGAAATGATATCACATAATTCATTAATCTAACACGCTCATACTATGGGGCTACAGAGGGAGGTAACAACCTGACCGCGTACCGTGTTCGGATGCTCTCTTTGTTTCAGGTGCTTGAGCCAGCTGTCAACGTTTCGGCCCAACGACTGTCGGATCAGGTGCAGGTCATCCAGCGTAATCATATGTTAAATGATACTGTACTTGATCGCCTCCGAACTGTCATTGCCCCTCCGTCGCAGGGTGTGGTACCAGTGGTGGTACCACCGTCTAACCATGCTCCCAGCCACGCTGATGACGAGTGTAATGACATGGTTACAAACGTAAGTACCCAGTGCAATGACGAATTGAGGAGTGCTTTGGAGTGCTATTCGGGAATATCGCAACATGCCACCCGAACTTAGGCCACGCTTGCCTCGTTTGCCCATGCATAATAGGAATAAGGCACTGGTGGCTGCTCTGGATTCGCAGTTGTCAAATTATTTTGATAACTGCGAAGACCTCACTGACACACACTCGATAATGTACTGCGCGGCTGTAGCGCATGTCGTGTAGCTCACGTCAAATTCCCTAATGACAGAGCTACACGACCGAAACCAGCCGTGCCGGCTTGGCAGCGCAGGATCGAGTGTCGTATTGGTGGGGCCAGAGCACTCATCGGCAAACTTATCTCTTTCAGGGAGGGCAACACTCGCCCAAGAGTGATGCGCTTTATGAGACGGGTGTTTTCGGAGACTGATGTCAGCTCCCGAGACTATATGTCCCGTGTCACAGAGCGCATCGACTTCCTGAAGCAGAAGGTGTATGCATGGGCAAACCGCATACGTAGGTATTAACGGCGGGTGGAGCGATACACCCAGAATCGCACATTCCGGAGTAATGAAAGGTGGGTATATAGGACTTGGGAGCAACCGGAACTAGGTGTGACTGACACGCGTCTGCCGGATGATGCCGCCATGAGTTTATTCTGGCGCAACATCTGGTCGGTGCCTGTCAGTCACACCGAAGGTGACTGGACTCGGGAGATCGAGCGAGAATGCGATCCAATAACAGAAATGGGGGCAATCACTATCAGCCCCCAAGATGTATCCCGTGCAGTCCGTCCGTTGCCTAATTGGAAATCTCCAGGGCCGGATGGGCTGCACAATTTTTGGATAAAGTGGCTACAAAGGTCGTACGCTCGCTTGGCATCTCAATACCAGGCAGCCTTGGAGTCTGGTTCGCTACCCGAGTTCCTTACAACAGGAATAACCCACCTGCTCCATAAAACAGGTAGTACTGCGGATCCTAAAAATTATAGACCGATCACGTGCTTACCGACGGTCTATAAGGTTCTTACATCCATTTTGAGAGCTAAGATTAACACACATGTAGATAGTAACTGTATCATGTCTGCCTCTCAAAATGGATGTAGGAATGGGTCCCGCGGTACTAAGGAGCTGCTCCTCATTGATATGGCCATTAGCCAACAGGTTCGGCGTTCCCGAAAGGATTTGTCGACATGTTGGATATACTATAAGAAGGCCTATGACTCAGTTCCTCATACATGGCTCATGAGGGTGCTAGAATTGTATAAAGTTGATGCAACGCTACGCACCTTCCTGATGTCGTGTATGAACAATGGAGGACGGTCCTTCGCTATCCAGGATGTCGACAAATCCAGAGGAATAGCGAACCGGTAAGGATCGAGCGGGGTATATTCGAGGGTGACAGTTTGAGTCACTTTTGGTTCTGCCTAGCCTTGAATCCTCTAAGCACACTGCTGGAAGCTTCAGGTCTAGGCTATCGGTTGAAGAGAGGTGGTCAGGTAATATCTCACCTCCTTTACATGGATGACTTGAAACTTTTTGCCCCCAACAATCTGCAACTGATGGAGCTACTGAAGGTAACTAAAACCTTCATTAGTGCCATCAGGATGGATTTTGGTGTGGAAAAATGTGCAGTCATGCATGTAAAGCGAGGAGAGATTGTGAAATCCATGGGAACTCAACTCTCGGATTCCATAAACCTGAGATCCCTCTCTCCAACCGAAACCTATAAGTATTTGGGTATGTCGGAAGCGTTAAGTATCAATGCCACTGACATGAAGCAATCGTTTAAGGAGCGCTTCTTTGGCCGCCTGAAGAAGGTATTTTATAGCCTTCTATCGGGTGGAAACAAGGTGCGCGCCTTCAACGGTTGGGTCATGCCGGTATTGATGTACTCTTTCGGCGTACTCAAATGGACTCAAACAGAACTTGACGCCCTGGATAGGCGTGTCCGTACACTACTAACTGCATACCGAATGCATCACCCACGTTCGTCAGTGATGAGACTGTATATCCTGCGGAAGTGTGGAGGCCGAAGCTTTTAAAATGCTAAGACCCTCCACAACCGCGAGGTATGCAGTCTGAGGGAATATTTCCTAGCTGCTGACGTGGGTATGCATCGAAATGTAGTGACGGTGGACAAGGGCCTTACTCCTTTCTCTTTGGCTAACGAGAACTGGCGCAAGTGCTCGCCTCTAGTGCTTGACACTAACGATCGCATGGAAGTATGGCAGAGTAAGGAACTTCACGGACGCTTTTTTCGGGCCCTACATGGGCCCGATGTAGACCAACTAGCGTCCGTAGCCTGGCTGCGTGTCGGTGACTTCTTTGGGGAAACCGAAGGTTTTGTCTGTGCAATTATGGACGAAGTTATATTGACGAAAAACTACCGGAGATTTATTGTGAAGGACGGCACGGTTGACATATGTCGGGCATGTCATCGTCCGGGAGAATCAATCCGCCACATAATGTCTGGTTGTTCTCGTCTGGCTAACGGTGAGTACTTGCATAGGCACAACCTTGTAGCCAGGATTATCCATCAGCAACTTGCTCTGAAATACTCTCTTGTGGAATCGGAAGTGCCGTACTACAGATCGATCATAAATGTTTTTTATATATTATTTTTTAAGAAATATTTAAAAATGTGTTTAATAAGTGAGAAAGATGAATAAACGAAATAATAATAATAAAGAAAAAACACCGAAAAAACAAATTGCAAACAACAACATGGCAATAACATAATGGACCAAAGGAAATATGCTGACAAGAAGCCAGGCACTTTACCAAAATGCACCAACAACATCTTCGGGTTCGTCGCTCAGCTCCGCCTCGCAGCCGCCGGGACCTACGCCGACCGTGAGGCCAACGATTACGATCGCAGCAGTTGCGTCGAGCTCGAGCGACGAATACACCACTCCGCCGACGACACCACCACCTGCGCGTCGACGGGGATGAGGCCGACCACCAGCCAGTTTGGAACCTCGAGGCCCACCGGCCTCTGATAGGGTTCCCGCTGCCGGTGGAAGTGTGCAGTGCATGCGATGGACACAATCCATTAACGAAAACGTCATGCTTTTCATACTATGGGGCTACAGAGGGGGGAATTAACCTGACTGCGTACCGTGGTCGGATGCTCTCTCTGTTTCAGGTGCTTGAGCCAGCTGTCAACGTATCGGCCCAACGACTGTCGGATCAGGTGCGGGTCATCCAGCGTAACCGTATGCTGGATGATGCCACACTTGATAGACTACGCCTCGAATCACGGAGTAGCCGTGTCTCACCTGCTTCGCCACCGGCCGCGGTGCAACTGCAACCTAATGTACCACCGCGACCTGACCACGTTGGTGAAGATGATGATGACGTGGCTATATCCGTGAGTACCCAGTGTAACGAACGATTGAGGAGCGCTTTGGAGGATGCATTCCAAGAGCACCACTCCACACCGCCTGGGCTTAGACCTCGTCTACCTCGTTTGCCCATGCATAAGAAAAATAAGGCGCTGGTGTGTGCTCTAGATTCGCAGCTATCAAATTTTTTTGATAGCAGCAAAGACCTTGCTGATACCCACTCAATCTTGTACTGCGCGGCTGCAGCGGCATGTCGTGTAGCTTGCGTCAAGTTCCCCAACAGTGACAGAGCTGCACGACCAGCTGTACCAGCTTGGCAGTGCAGGATCGAGCGTCGTATCGGTGAGGCTAGAGCACTCATTGGCAAGCTTATCTGCTTCAGGGAGGGCAACACTCGCCCTAGGGTGATTCTCGGGGACTGATATAAGTTCCCGAGATTATCTGACCCAAGTCACAGAGCGTGTCGACTTCCTGAAGCAGAAGATCTATGCATGGGCAAACCGTATTCGTCGGTACAAGCGGCGAGTGGAGCGGTACACTCAGAATCGCACATTCGAAAGCAACGAAAGGTGGGTTTATAGGGCTTGGGAGCGACCGGACCAAGGTGTGTCCGATACGCACCTACCTGATGACGACGCCATGAGCTCATTCTGGCGCGGCATCTGGTCGGTGCCGGTCAGGCACACCGAGGGTGATTGGACTCGAGAGGTCGAGCGCGCGTGCGATCTTATACCAGAAATGGGGTCTATTACCATCAGCCCCCAAGATGTAGCTCGTGCAGTCCGTCCGTTGCCTAACTGGAAATCTCCAAGGCCGGATGGGCTGCACAATTTTTGGATAAAATGGTTTCAAAGATCGCACGCTCGCTTGGCAGCTCAGTTCCAGTCTGCCCTAGAGTCAGGGTCGCTGCCACAGTTCCTTACGACAGGAGTAACCCACCTGCTCCATAAATCAGGTAGTACTGCGGAACCCAAAAATTATAGGCCGATCACGTGTTTACCGACGGTCTATAAAGTTTTTACATCCATCCTGAGAGCCAAAATTAACAATCATATTGACACAAATTTTATCAAGTCTGCCTCTCAGAATGGATGTAGGAACGGGTCCCGTGGTACTAAGGAGCTGCTCCTCATTGATGTTGCCATTAGCCAACAGGTTCGTCGTTCTCGAAAAGATCTGTCAACATGTTGGATAGATTATAAGAAGGCCTATGACTCGGTGCCACATACATGGCTCATGAGGGTGCTGGAGCTGTACAAAGTGGATGCAACTTTGCGCACCTTCCTGATGTCGTGTGGAGTGGAGGACGGTTCTTCACTATCCAGGATGTCGACAAATCCGGGAGAACAGCGAACCGATAAGGATCGAGCGTGGCATATTTCAGGGCGACAGTCTGAGTCCACTGTGGTTTTGTCTGGCCCTAAACCCTCTCAGTACTCTACTGGAGGGTTCGGGCCAAGGCTACCGGTTGAGAAGAGGTGGTCAGGTCATATCACACCTCCTTTACATGGATGATCTGAAACTCTTTGCCCCCAACAACTTGCAACTGATGAAGCTACTGAAGGTAACAGAAACCTTCAGTAGCGCCATCAGGATGGAATTTGGTGTGGACAAATGTGCAGTCATGCATGTAAAGCGAGGGGAGATTATGGAATCCGTGGGAACTCAACTCTCGGATTCCGTACACCTTAGATCCCTTTGCTCAACCGAAACCTACAAGTATTTGGGTATGTCGGAAGCGTTAGGCATCAATACTGCTGAAGTGAAACAGTCGTTGAGGGAGTGCTTCTTTGGCCGCCTGAATAAAGTACTGAATAGTCTTTTATCAGGCGGGAACAAGGTGCGCGCCTTCAACGGTTGGGTCATGCCGGTATTGATGTACTCTTTCGGCATACTCAAATGGACTCAGACGGAACTTGACGCCCTGGATAGGAGGTTCCGCACACTGCTGACCGCAAATCGGATGCATCACCCACGATCATCGGTGATGAGGCTGTATATCCCGCGGAAGTGTGGGGGTCGTGGGTTCTTAAATGCTAAGACCCTACACAACCGCGAGGTATGCAGCCTTAGGGAGTACTTCCTTAAAGCTTACGTGGGTATGCATCAAGAGGTGGTCGCTGTGGACAAGGGCCTCACCCCGCTCTCCTTGGCAAAAGAGAACTGGCGCAAACCTACAGTACTGGATACTAATGACCGCAGGGAAGTATGGCAGAGCAAGGAGCTTCACGGGCGCTTTTACCGGGTCCTACATGGGCCCGATGTAGATCTCTTAGCGTCCGTATCCTGGCTGCGCTTTGGTGACCTCTTCGGGGAAACCGAAGGTTTTGTCTGTGCGATTATGGACGAAGTTATGATGACGAATAACTACCGGAAATATATTGTGAAGGACGGTACGGTTGACATCTGTCGGGCATGCCACCGGCCCGGAGAATCAATACGACACATTATTTCTGGTTGTTCTCGTCTAGCTAACGGAGACTATTTGCATAGAAATGTAGGGACACATGTACAAGCTTACTCAGCGCAATATTAGTTGTGACGCACGGCTGCGCCCGTGATACTTACAGAGAGGATTTTAGTCGCTAATAAACTACAGTCGTAAATGGTCGTTTCTATTAAACCTGCACCCCAACAATAAATAAGTAGAACACGTAGACTGGATATTACCCAACTGTAATATCCCTTAAAGTGGTGACCCCTGTGAACATTACGAGTATTATTATATTTTGGTGAGGTGCGTGGGTAGACTGAAACGGAATGAGTCTTCAACAAAGTGTTCCGTCGCGTGCGCAAGACGCGAAGGGCATGTCTGGAGCTCACGCCGAGAAAGAGCTGGCCAGTGTAACGGTCTCTTCGCGTATTCCCGAGTTTTGGGCAGACCAAACGCGGCTCTGGTTCGTCCAATTCGAGGCCGCGATAGAAAATCAAAAACTGAGTGATGCAGCCAAACAAAATCTGGTTGTTACGAAGTTGAGCAAGGCTGCTATACAGCAGGTGAGCGATTTGTTGCTTGCTCCGCCGGAGTCTCGGAAGTATCAGACGCTGAAGGAAAGGCTACTGGAGGTGTTCGAGGAGTCGGAGGCGAGGAATTTGCAGAAGCTGATCGGTGAAATGGAGTTAGGAGATCAGCGCCCATCACATTTACTGCGACGAATGCGTGAGTTGGCCAGGGAGAAAGTACCTGACGATACCCTAAGGTTGATGTGGCAATCACACCTACCGACATCGGTGCGGGCTGTACTGGCAGTAGCTGACTCGAAGAATTTGGATGTGCTCGCTACTATAGCAGACAAGGTGTTAGAAAGCACGGGAGAAGGCTCGTCAACGCTAGCCGAGGTCAAAGCAGTAGAGGTTCAGAGCAAGACTATAGGGAAGAGGCGTGATGTATCATCGGATATCGGCCAAATCCTGGGGGACTGGCGAGGATCAACCTGCGTCTCGCAGGTCTGGAGCGTGGCAGAGGCAGAGAGCGTTGGGATAACGGCAACCGAAGATCGAGATCGGCATCGAAGCATGGTGATGCGGTTGGCGAGAGAAAGAGTGCTAATTGGTTGTGTTTTTACCACTATCGTTACAGGGAAAAAGCAACAAAGTGTGTGAAACCCTGTAATTGGAGCAATGGCCAGTAGAAGTCGGCGGGAAACTAGACTTGGTGCAGCCGACGGCGAGACGTTGCACAATATACAACCGCCTAGTAATATGTGATGAGAAAACAGGTATGAGATTTTTAATTGATACGGGAGCTAATGTGTCCGTAATACCCGTGAAGAGAAATAGTTCACGTAGTTATTATAATAGTAATAAGTCTAACTTTACATTGTATGCCGCTAACGGCACAATAATTAAAACTTATGGTATTCAGACATTAACTCTAAATTTGGGATTAAGACGTCCGTATACTTGGCATTTTATTGTAGCAGACGTAAATCAGCCTATTTTAGGCGCAGATTTTTTGTTAAAATATAAGTTGTTAGTAGATTTAAGCGGCCGACGTCTCTTAGATCAAGTAACTAGTTTAAGTGCACTAGGTTCAATTGTAGCGTGGAAGGGGCCATCCTTAACTACAATCGATAACACTTGCATTTATTCGGATATACTAGCGGAATTTCCCGAGATCACTAAACCTGTGTCTTTTAGGGAGGAACCCCCACATGCCGTGTTTCATTACATTGAGACACACGGACCGCCTGTATTTGCTCGAGCTAGACCATTAGCCCCAGAGAAATATGTCAGAGTTAAGGAAGAGTTTCGGCGCATGCAGGAAATGGGAATATGCAGGCCGTCGAAAAGTCCTTGGGCCAGTCCGCTGCATGTGGTACCCAAAAAGGATGGGCAGATACGTCCTTGCGGTGATTATAGGGCCTTGAACGCTATTACAATACCTGATAGATTTTACGTATATTTTAGGAAATAAGTACATATTCTCGCGTTTAGATTTAAATAGGGCGTACCACAATATTTTGATTGCACCGGAAGACATAGAAAAAACTGCTATAACTACTCCTTTCGGTTTGTATGAGTTTACGCGGATGAATTTTGGTTTACGGAACGCTGCGCAAACTTTTCAGCGATATATGAATAACGTGGTATTACAAGGCTTAGATGCACAATTCCAGATAGGTTCAGAAGGACAATCAGAGTCTAATTTCTACTTCTGTTACATAGATGACATCATCGTGGCTAGCGAGACGCCCGAGCTCCATAAGTTACACTTAAAGGCGATATTTGAGCGATTAAATCGATTCGGTATAACTATCAATATGGCGAAATGTAGTTTCGGAAAAGAAAAGCTAGAATTTTTAGGTTACGAGGTCATGGCATCAGGAATCAGACCATTACCAGATAAAGTTCAGGCAATAATCGATTTCCCAAAACCCAAAACGGTAGATTAGTTACGGCGTTTCTTGGGAATGGTAAATTTTTATAGGTCAAGCCTACCTAGGGCAGCGGAATATCAATCTGTGTTGAATAAGTATTTACAGAATGTTAAAAAAAAGATAAGTCTATAATTGATTGGTCGCAAGAGGCAGACATTGCGTTTGCGAAATGCAAAACTAGCCTACAGAATGCAACTGTGTTATCGTATCCGGTGATGAACGCTGAGCTTGCTATATGGGCGGACAAGTCGAACGACTGTGTTGGTGGCGTGTTGCAAGTCAAGGTTGACTCACACTGGTGCCCGTTAGGTTATTTTTCTAGGAAACTCAGTGATGTGCAACGAAAATATAGCACATATGACAGGGAGCTTTTAGCTATCTATTTAGCGGTACAGCATTTTCGTTATATGGTAGAAGGCAGATCATTTACAATTTATACGGACCATAAGCCATTAGTTTATGCGTTCACACAAAAACCCAGTGATAAAGAGACAACTAGACGCGTCAGACAACTTATGTTTATCAGTGAGTTTACAACAGATATTCAGCACATCAGCGGTAATGACAATATTGTAGCGGATGCACTGTCTCGGGTTGACACTATCACATGCCCGACAGCGCTCGATTTCAGCGAATTAGCATTAGCGCAACGGACTGACGACGAGCTGACGTTGCTCTTATCGGCAGAACACAAATTGATGCAATTTAAGCGAATTATTTTACCCGACTGTCAAAGTGAGGTAATGTGCGAAGTGTCTACTAGGGTTGCAAGGCCATATCTACCAGTAGCTTTTAGGAAAAGGGCATTTCAGGCTGTACATAGTTTGTCCCACCCAGGAATTCGTACTACACGGAAATTAGTGACGTCTAAGTATTTTTGGCCGAACATGAACACAGACGTAGGAAAGTGGGCCAAAACCTGTGTTCAATGCCAAAAGTCGAAGGTAATACGTCATACTGTATCGGGACTAGGACAATACGAAAACAGTGGACGATTTGAGCACATACATGTTGATCTAGTAGGACCATTGCCTACGTCACCTTATGATTATAGGTATTGCCTTACGGTGGTTGATAGGGCGACAGGCTGGCCGGAAGCTTTTGCAATTAAGGACATTCACGCTAGCACGGTAGCCAAGACGTTGTACGAAGGCTGGATTACGAGGTACGGTTGCCCGGTAAGGGTTACTACAGACCAGGGCAGGCAATTTGAGAGTAGCTTGTTTAATGAGTTGATGAAATGTTTAGGAATAAATAAATTAAGAACTACAGCGTATCACCCGCAAGCGAACGGCACTGTAGAAAGGTTTCATCGGGTGTTAAAGGCAGCACTGATGGCCAGAAGGGACAGTGGCACGTGGGTTGAAGAGTTGCAGACAGTTCTGTTTGGGTTACGCGCGACACCGCGGAGCGACACTGGTGTCAGTGCCGCGGAATTAGCATTTGGAAAGACATTGCGGTTACCCGGCGATTTTTACGGTGACAATAGCATGAGCGTCAGCGATTCAAACGAATATGTTAGCAAAATTAGGAATATTATCGAAAACCTTAGGCCAAGACCGACGAAACAGAGAGATGCGAGGACTATTTTTGTGCATTCAGATTTACAGACTTGTTCACATGTTTTTGTGAGAGTAGATCTGGTTAAAAGATCCTTACAACCTCCTTATGACGGCCCATATCAGGTTTTAGAGAGGAAAGAAAAATATTTCTTGTTACAAATAGCAGATAAGCGTGTAAAAATATCAATAGATAGATTAAAACCGGCATACGTAGTTAACGAAGGAACCCTTCCACTAAAACAGCAGGAAAAATATAGTGTTGTAATTAATCCTAATAATAAACTGCAGTTTAGTGATAAGACTAGTAGTTCTAAGCGTGTAACTTATACCACACACAGTGGTAGAACGGTTAGGCAGCCGATAAGATTTGTAAAATAAAACTATGTTGTAACTTAGGTACAGTGAGCCATAATGTTACGAATAAGTGGGTTTGATTCCTACCTAGAAAAAAAATAAAACAACGATTTTATTTAAGCAATTTGTTAAATTAATAATATAAGTTTTAGGTGTACGATTTCAAACAACAAGTACCTATTTAACACTTTAATTGTTTTGCATATTGACAATTTTGAAGCATGTTGTGATAAACAATGAAATAATGTAATTATTGCATGTTAGCGTACCTATGTTTTTCTAGGTCAACGAAATGTAAAAGTTTCATAAAGAATTACTGACTAAGATAAATTATAATTATTATAGAATGATCTTAATCTATAGAAATAGTATTTCAGCATTAAACGTAATTTATTCATTGTATGAATAAGACCTACAATTATTAAGAATAAAATATCTCTGTAATTAAAATGGGTTGGGGCCAAAGTAAACCACAGCAGAGCAATGTAGCTTTAGCGCAAACGGTGTCCAATGAGACGATTGGACAAAGAGTTGGATCTTTGGAAATTATTGTGATCGTGTGCGCTGTTCTCATGGGATTTTTGATACTGTATTTGATCAGAAGCCAGTGTAAGAAACGGGTACGAGGCTGGTTTCAGAAAGAAGCGGTCGTGGCCGGTTGGAACCCAAACGTAGTAAAGGTGCAAACAGTGCCGCCACCGACTGTACCCCGTAACCCAGATGTGTATTAGTGTTGAGTGTTTAAAAACATAGTATTGTGTGGTGTCGCATGTGCGTCGCGTTACTTTTCATAAATACGTATCATGTTCTTCTTCAACATAAAATAAGATTGTGTAATGTTATAATAATAGTGTTTGGATTAAATAAAACAATGTAATTAGACATACATTTTTATAATAATGTAATGTTGTTGAAAATAGATATACATTAGCGTAAGTACTTCTTTTAAGAAGGGGGCTACTGTAGGGACACATGTACAAGCTTACTCAGCGCAATATTAGTTGTGACGCACGGCTGCGCCCGTGATACTTACAGAGAGGATTTTAGTCGCTAATAAACTACAGTCGTAAATGGTCGTTTCTATGAAACCTGCACCCCAACAATAAATAAGTAGAACACGTAGACTGGATATTACCCAACTGTAATATCCCTTAAAGACACAACCTTGTACCCAGGATTATCCACCAGCAACTTGCTCTTAAATACAATCTTGTGGAATCGGAAGTACCGTACTATAGATATGTGCCCGACCCAGTTCTCGAAAATGGCAATATCACGTTATACTGGGATCGATCTATCATCACTGACAGGACTATTGTTGCCAATAAGCCTGACATAGTGGTGATAGATCGATTAGCGCGTCGCACAATGATTGTTGATATAGCTGTCCCTCATGACGAGAACCTCATGAAAGCTGAAAAAGATAAACAAACAAAGTATCTTGATCTAGCTCGCGAGGTTGTCGATATGTGGGAGGTGGATACAGCAGTCATTGTGCCGATGTGCAGCCGCGTCGAGCTCAAGCGACGAGTATTTCTCCCTGCCGACGTCGCCAACACCTGTACGTCGGCAGGGGAGAAGCCGGCCACCGAACAGCTTTGGACTTAGGGGCCAACCGGCCCCGAGCCGGGTCCCCGCTGCCGGTGGTTGTGTGCAGCGCATGAAATGGACTCAGTCCATGAACGAGAACGTCATGCGCGCATATTATGGGTCTACAGAGGGGGGAACTGACCTCACTGCGTACCGTGTCAGGATGCTGTCTCTGTTCCAGGACCTAGAACCAACCGTCGACGTCTCGGCACAACGATTGTCGGATCAGGTGCGGGTCATCCAACGTAACCACACATGACGATGAGTGAAGTGACGATGCTGCACTTGATAGGCTGCGCTCAGAGGTACTGAACAACCCTATCATCTCAACCGCGAGGTGTGCAGCCTCAGAGAATATTTTCTTGAAACCGACATGGGTATGCACCGCGATGTGGTCGCAGTGGACAAGGGACTCACTCCGTTGTCCATGGCTAAAGAGAAGTGGCGCAAACCTGTAATACTCACTACTGATGACCGCAAGGAGGTATGGAAAGGTAAGGAGCTTCACGGGCGCTTTTATCGTGCTCTTCATGGACCTGATGTAGATTTCTTGGCGTCCATGGCCTGGCTACGTTTCAGTGACCTCTTCGGGGAAACTGAAGGCTTTGTCTGTGCGATTTTGAACGAAGTTATCTTGACGAATAACTACCGGAGGCATATCCTGAAGGACGGGACGGTTGACGTGTGTCGGGCATGCCACCGTCCGGGTGAGTCCATCGGACATATTATCTCTGGTTGTTCTCGTTTTGCTAACAGCGAGTATTTGCACAGGCATAACCAAGTGGCCAGGATTATTCATCAGCAGCTTGCTTTAAAATACAAACTTGTGGATTCTGAGGTGCCGTATTACAAGTATGTGCCTGACCCAGTTCTCGAAAATGACCATGTCACGTTGTACTGGGATCGGTCTATCATCACTGGCAGGACTATTGTAGCCAATAAGCCGGATATAGTGGTGATAGACCGATTAGCGCGCTGCACAATGATAATTGATGTCACCATTCCGCATGATGAGAACCTCGTGAAAGCTGAGAAAGAGAAACAAATCAAATATCTTGACTTAGCACACGAGGTTGTCAATATGTGGAATGTGGACTCGGCTGTCATTGTGCCGATAGTCGAATTACAAATCCAATTACACAATCCGAGAGAAAACAGAAAAAAGGGAGACCGCAAGGGCTTTCCCGTGTTTCTCGATGGCCCCACTGCAGATGTGAATGGCATACGCTAGAAGATCCCCAGTTGACCGATTTTGGTGGAAACCGTAGTATCGGTCACTGAGGATAGCTTACCATTCTGTTCGCGTTCCATACTCTGTAGAAGTTACCGAGATTGGCCTATAATTCGCTGGGTCAGCTTGACTACCCTCTTTTTGGGCACGGGTTGCACGTTAGCTTGCTTCCAAGCCATTGGCACTTTTCCTTCTTTTCTTTGTCTTAAACGTAAGGTGAAATAGGCGTGTCAAGATCGGAGACAAGTCAGGCGCACAAGTCCTCAGGACAATTGCCGGTATTCCGTCGTGGCCACTAGCCTTGTTCACGTGTAGGTTACGCAATATCTTTCGGACATCCTTCTGATGAATGCGAATAATCGACATAATCGACTCGCATCCACTAAGGGAATCAGGGGGCCTCGCGCCACCAGGATCCAGACGTGACGATTCCGCAAACAGAAAAGCAAACTGACTGCCAGCGAACTGTCGGGTTTCTGCGGTGGAGGTAGTGAGAGGCGGCAGAAATTCGATTTAACCGACTTAGCCAGGGACCAAAATGCCTTACTACCAGCTGGGAAAGAAGCAAGTTTGTTCCCAATTAGGCTAATGTGGTCAAACCGACCCCTCTGCAACACCTTTTTTGTCGCCACACCTGAGCTGTATCGCCAAGCACGCGGACAGTGGTCGGAACTAGCTAACGGTGAAGCAATCGACACCGAGAAACGGTCTGTATCTGTTGTCAGCCGAAGGTCCTAGCATTTGGCTATGTGCAAATCAACATCCGGCACCCTCGTTGCCCCCTGGACCAACTGGGTGAGATTTAACGCTAGCGCTAGCTGACGCGGCTCTCGTCCAGCATGGTCTGTGCACTGGTAAGGGAAAGGCCACTCTTGATGGTGGCTGTTGAAGTCCCGCAGTAACACCAATTGGGCAGAGGGGTACCGCTGCTGAGCCGCATACGCCGCCTTACTGAGGTGTTGTGTGAAACTAGTTGTCTCCAAATCACCGCTGTGCGAATGGTAGACACACAGACTTTTATCTAGGCGTAGACAATTTTATCTAGGCCTGTGTCTACTAGGACCTAAAGAGTTGAGACCCTGGAGTCCTCAAGGTTGCGGAGACGCCGATAGCAGATGTCGTCCCAGGCGTAGAAGCATATACAGGTACGTGGCTTAAAGATGTGGTCCAGATTAAACCCTGGATAAGATAGTTACGCCACGTCTGACGGACATCCAAGCTGCGTCTCCGAAAGCAACAAGAGAGCTGATTTCTCAGTCTCCAGGTGGTGGTAGACTGCGGCGAGATTTGAGTGCAGACCTCGTATGTTTGTAAGGCGCACTTTGAGAGAGAGGGAGTGCTGCCGCTGTACAGCTTTTCTGTTTTTGATCCTCTTGTTTAAATTTTAGTGAGTGAAGGAGGTAGAGGAGAAGTAAGTGAAATAAGGTTCCATGCTGCTTACCTTCAGGCGCGCACTGACATGACGGTATCATTGCAGGACTAGTCTGGAGACTGCAGGGACGCCCGAGCCACCCTGGGAATGTACATCGGGCCCTCTCCCGTGTCCCGGACGACAACCAGCACGATGGTGCAATCCGGGATTTTTTGACAGTTGGCGGGGCAGCCTCTAATGTGTAGTCTGTTGAAGAAGGAACAGTACTGTCATATGTTGAGTACTTGGGTGATGTTATGTTTGGATATCCAACTTATAGATCTGTTAAGCTACATGTAGAAGCTGGTCATGATCAAATATATTTTTATGAATATTCTTTTGTGGATGAAAATACTCCTGTTGTCCCATCACACAAACGTGAAGGGTGCACCACATTGTGATCAGACGAGCGCCATACTAGATGTAGTTGCTTTCGTGACCACCGACGAGAGTGGCTTACCGTAAGAATACTAACAAATGAAATCTACCCTCTGGGAAATGTGGAGTAACTTCGCAGTACACGGTAAGTTACTACTTACAAAAATTAAGATTTCCTAATAAGATGGTGAATACTAATATGTTTGTCGTACTAAACACTTTTTTCAGTCAACCTGTACCGCAAGGATCGTCTCTTTCTGCTTGGTCAGCAGCAGGCGCAGATGGGAGTCTGTATGTCTCTGGGACGAGAAGTGAAGCTTGGTGGAGCATACCTGGATAAACGAGCGCAATTCTGGGATAGTATCTACGAGAGATACTACTGGGCACCAGTGGCACCGCCATCGCCACAGCCTCCAGCAAAACACGTAAAGTTATAATCCCTATTATAACTTTACGTGTTTTGCTGGAGAGGCACAACTTAGTTCATTTACTCATTACCTACAACTACATACATATCGTCGCTTAAGTTATAACACTGCGTATGTCAAAGTTGGGAACGTTCTTCAAGCATATCAAAGTTTTACTTCTAAAAATTATATCTTAGAAAAGTTAATAACATAAAGAACAATTATTTGTGGTTACAATTTGCATAAAAGTTTAATTCTTTTAATAATAAATTACTATATAATACAGCGGCTTGCAAACGTGGCTTCAGCTGCCTGATAGGTATTGACGAGCCATAACCTATGTCTGTTTTGCTGGCGTACGGCTGTCCCGCCGATTTATCGAACTATTTATTCTTAGAACGTAGTATAAAATATGTTTTATTTTGTTAGTTTTGTTTTTGTTTGTTTTTGAAGTATAGGGAATAAAAATAATAACAAGAAAGTGTCCAGATATAATATAAAGTGCGGAAGGCTACACATTTATTATTTATTTGATTTTGTATTAAAAAAACTGTTAGAAGTAATTCCATGTCTTTTTTTTTCTCACTCAACCATAAATAAGATGATTGTATGGTTGTCCATCAAAAATAAATTTTTATCGTCGCGTCGTTGAGGTACGCATACTTACATTTTTTTTTTTTTTTTTTTTGGGTGGTGGGAAATCATCTTATGACTTCTTCCGCTCTAGGGTGGAGCGGAAGGGCGTGTCAGACTCTTACTGACTAAAACCCACCCCTGTTCCTCCCTGCCCTACATGCCCAGGGGCGAGGTAACTCTTTCGAATTTATCCTCAACCCCCGGGCAGGCATTGGCCGTGGCAGGCCCCGTCCTTTGCTGACAACTCTTTGAGGCGCGCGTGGAACACTACGCGCCGTCGACTCTCGGGCCTGGTGCTGATCGGACGGCGAGTTACCCACTACTCGCCGTCCGCAGGCCCGGGTCTACGGTGGCCGTGTCTAATGTGGTTACGGGCAAAAACATCAGTAGCTTAGATATCTCACGAAGCGACACGCGTTTTACTTGTAGCCACCAATTGTATAAACACACTGCGAATGTGTGTGTTTGTTAGCGCAGGAGCTATTGGTACCGTCCGAGACTCCGAAACAATAGAGAAGTCGTAAGTTCGTGTGTGTCATGTGCTGACGCTACTCATCTTCACGCTCACATTCACAGCGTGTTTATATCCGACTGCCCCAGAAGGAGGCTAATGTTTTTCGAGAGTATCTAGAAATTATGTATGTATGTGTGTATGTATGTCTATTTCTTTGGCATGCGCTGTAGCCTAAACGGCTGATCGGATTTCAACAAATGAGGTATGACTACCGAAGTGACTATATGCATCTAAAACTTATGGTGGCCGCCAATAGGTCAGTGAGGTCGTATTTTTATTTGACATGATCCTGTCGGGTATCAAAATGAAGGGTTTGAGAGGGCAATTCCTAATTATTACTAGCCTTTACCTGCAGCTTTATTCCCTTGGCCTATCCCAATGGAACTGCACTTTTCCGCTATTTAAAGTATCCTGCGGCAGTTATCAATATTCTTACTAACAGCTAACTTTTGAAAGAGTATGAGTGTTTACAAATTAACTTCGATGAACGATTGAACGCCCATACTAGATGAAAAGAGTGCCAAAAAACCAAAAAACCAAAGTAATCAATACTTTTAGACTTTATCTCTTATGATTAGCGATAGGCGTAATGGATGGATACTATAAATACTAACATACATCAAGGCATTCAATATACTTAGCTGTTTAGTCAAAATGTGGAAGTGTGTGGTGTTTGTATTGTGTACTTTTGCGATAGTGGTGGAGAGCGAAGAAGATTATCGGTATGTGTCGATAGATCAGGGTACTATACGCGGGCATTTGGACCCTAATAACGAGCTCTTCGTGTTCTTTAATATACCGTATGCCACTGCACCTACAGGACCTAACAGATTTAAGGTAACGCTTGCTCATTTAATTATTTCAGTACTTTGTTCCATAATGGCATATATCTCCAACCAAATTTATACATAAAATTTTGGACGATCAGATGTTTTTTGTTCTTGTCGTTCATTTAACAAACACTGATTATAATGCCAATTATTTTTTAAACTTTAAAAAATCATTAATTTATTAGCAATGTTCGCGAATCTGTACTTCACTGCGTTCAATCTTATTTCGGTGTTGGGTGATAGAATTTAGTATTTTGTTTTATCAACATACCACGTTTGTCAATCAATTAATTTTGTTTGTTTTCTGTTTTCGTCCAGGCTCCCCTTCCTCCACCGGTATATCTATCTACGTTTGATGCAATAGACAGACGTATCATATGCCCACAGCCCCATGGGTCGAATATGAATATGCAAGAAGACTGTCTGGTAGCCAACGTGTTCGTCCCACAAACAGCTTCAACAGACACCAAACTACCTGTTTTAGTTGTTGTCCACGGCGGAGCATACCAGAATGGTTACGGTGAACAAGAAAAATTTAGAGAATTAGTGAATACCAAAACAGAACCAGTAATTGTGGTAACATTTAACTACAGACTTGGTGTACATGGTTTTCTATGTCTTGGGACTGAAGGCGCTCCAGGGAATGCTGGACTAAAAGATCAGGTAGCTTTACTTCGTTGGGTGAACACCAACATTGGCAGTTTTGGAGGTAATCCTGAAGATGTAACATTAGCAGCCTGTAGTGCCGGGTCTGGTTCAGTAGATTTTCTAACTCTTTCGACTATTACAAAAGGACTGTTTAAAAAAGCTATAATGGAAAGTGGTGTTAGTACTGGCGCTGTCGGTGTCCAAATCGACCCAATTGAAAATGCTAAGTATTATGCAAAGCTACTGGATTTTCATGATGTCGACGATTTGATGAAATTAGAAGAATTCTACAAAACTGCCACATTTCAAACGTTTATTTCACGTCATGAAGCAATAATAAATAATCAGGATGTTGCTATTCGATTCGGACCATGTGTGGAAAGTGATATCGGTCAAGAAAGAGTTGTTTTTAATGCCCCTTTTAGTATTTTAAAAGAAGGTAACTATACCGAGATACCCTTGATGTATGGGTTTACTAACATGGATGGTGCGATGAGACTACAATATTTCGATGACTGGAGCAAAGAAATGAATGAGAAATTTTCAAACTTTTTACCGGCTGAATTGCATTTTGATAGCGAAGCTATTAAGGAGGAGGTTGCACAAGAGGTCAAACAGTTTTACTTCGGTACTGATCCTGTGAGTGAAGCTAACGTTGAGGCATTCATATCATACTTCACCGATGTTTTATTTGGATACCCTATGTTGAGATCTTTATCAACTCGAATAGAAGCTCGCGGTGACACAATATACCTATTTAAATACTCATTTGTGGATGACAATGTAAAACCACTTTTTCCAGACCCCGAAATAAAAGGGGCAAGTCACTGTCACCAATTTATTGCAGTCATGGATGAAGATGTAACTGACAAAACGGATGAATACCAGATAATGAAAGCAACTTTGAGGGAATATTGGCTCAATTTTATTTTGACTGGGTAAGAGGTTTTATTTCTACTAATATTGCAGATCCCTTAGGCTAGATACTCGTATTTAAGACCTGTTCAGACCTACAGGGTATTCGTACCGCTATGGATAGAAAAAAATACTTGCGAAACTATTTAACGCGCTGCCGTAAGTAAGTAACATAAAACTAAGTATATGCGGTTTCCCGATACAAGAACGCGCGATGCTGGGATCAAACTGTTACTAATTATAATAAACTTATAACATAGGGAGTGCCTCCGCAGTTGGCGACGACTCCCAAAAATAACGCCGTTGGGAACTGGCAGTACTTTTTACGGTTCAGCAAGTCCGAATGAAAAACGCAAACATTATAAGATCACTCGTGTGTCTGTCTGTCTTACCGTCTTTCTGTCCGTCTGTCACAGCTAATTTGTTCCGAATCGAAAGATCGAGAGTTGAAATTTGGTACACACATGAAAATCTGTGACCCAAACACGGACATGTAGCGTAAATAAATGAATTTGGAATATGGGGGTGCAAATCAGAAAAAAAAAGTTTTAAAAACTGCACTGTGTTACCTATCACATGAAAGGGCTCATTGTAAGGATGTCTAATCTATTTTTGTCACAATTCCAAAATGTATAATTGTAAGTTATTTGAGAAAATAGATGAAAAATTATCATTCCAATTTTGAAATACGAGTAAATGCAGAATATAGTTCTTTACTTATAACTTACAGGAAAACCTATAAGAAGTACCTTTATGTAGTTTAAACCTGAAAAAATATGATTTGTTCGGAACCCTTTGCGCGCGAGTCCGACTTGCTCTTAGCCGGTTTTTTTCTTTTTTTTAGTATTTAGTCCAAGAGCGAGCGAAGCGAGCTCGGGATCCTAGGACACCCTGACACGAACAGCTTAGGTTCCTTTAAACCCTGGCAACAGCTTTCCTTACTTACGACCATCGGCGTCGTTAGCACATTACACCTCTATATTTCAACCTTCTCGTTGGATGTGAGCTTCGTCAAGTGGTCGGATCATTATGGTACGAATACTTCTTATGGCAAGTTCAAAACTAGCTTTGCACAAGTTTACTTTTTGGATTTTTTTGGACTTTTTTTCGAAGATTTTTGGAGAGGCACGCGTTTGACCACTATCTCACCTGATGGTAAGCGATGATGTGGTCGAAGATGGAGCACGCTTATCTAGAAGTAACCTATTCACTCTTGACTTAAATACTTACTTACTTTGATTTTTGTGCAAAGAACAGATTTTTTTGTTTGTGGCTTTTTGGAACATTGTCACTGCATATAACTTTTTTTTGACATCGCCGGCTGCAATTTCGGGACACGGTGGCTGCTGCGGAAGCACTCCCTGTACCATAAATAATTGTTTACTTTTACGTGGTATTTTAGTGTCAGGAGTTTTTTTTTTACATATTTATTTGTAATAAGACCATAATTATATTATTCTTATTTTCTTAAAATGAGTTGTTAGCAGTTCTAAGTCCGTATACGTCATTGTCTCATTGATAAAGGGTTTCGTTTGAGACAAATAGTTTCCACGTTATAATTCATTTATTTAAATAATTTTATTATTTTTTTATTTTTTTAAATAGCATGAATATAAACATATTTTTTAATTTTTTTTATTAAACGTTTAATAAATCAGAAAATTCATAGGATAGAAATGTGTTACTTATGACCATCGATTGTGTCAGAGAGGAGAGCCATTTGGTGCTAACATTTACTTCGAAAGTTGAGCTCCTATGTGGTCACTGGCCGCGATATATTATTTTTATTTTATCTATTATGGACAAAAACATTTAGGTACATGTTAAGGCCCTAGAATAAGATTCTTAAGATAAATAGCTAAACTTATCACCCGTCAATTTATTTACATCAATTATATATTTTTTACATCAAAATAATTATTGCAATGCAAAAAAAAACAAATCTTTAACAAAACTAGTACTAAAATAATCCGAAAATATACATCAATAATATATTATATATTTTTCCTTTAATGCGAATTACATAGAATGCAGGCGGTGGATCGAAAAAAAACAAAGTGATTTTAAAACTAATTTAATTTAAAAAAATGGTGAAACCTATTCCATGTAAGAATATGAAATGACAAGAAAATACTTAAAAATAACTAATTTTGCTGCATCGGCGGCTCGTAGCTAACCGGACGTCATTGCTGCAGTCTCTATGCGGTTGGCGTTACAAACATAGCGAAAACCATAAGGCCCCGGACTCGAAGTCAGCGGGCGGCGGGGTGGCAGTAGCAGCGCGGCGGCGCAGGGAGCGGCGCGTTTCAATACACCTTTCGTTCCTTAGGGGGAGGTGGCGACCAGCTTGCCGGTTGAGCACGTCCCAAAGGGTCATAGCCATCCGGCTAGTCCGGGGATACTGCACGGTCTCCGGTGAGGCGGCGAGCCGCCTTGCTGGACTGTCGCCATGGGATCTGGAGGTCAAGGCCCTCGCGCACCTCTGGGAGTGGTGCGAGGAGGCGAAACTCCGCTGCCGCGAAACTCGCGGCTCGGCGGACAGAGCTCCGGCAGGATCTCATGGCGATATGGGGACAGCGACTGTCGCAACCCAGCGACTGTCGCAACCCAGCGCTGGGCACGCCACAATTGCAGCTCTTGGTGTGGCTGGAGAGGCACCACGGCGTCCTCACCTTCCGCCTGACGCAGGCTCTCACCGGACACGGCTGTTTCGGGAGGTTCCTGTGTAGGATAAGGCGGCAGAAAACACACACACCCGGGTGTCACCTTCTTGCGGATCCCTCAGAGGACATGGTGGAGCTTACGGTCGAGATCTGCCCCGCTTGGGCGTAGCACCACCGTGTCCTCGTGGAAGCGATCGGCGGCAGCAACCTCTCGCGCCCGGCACTGGTCCAGGCCATGGTATGGAGCGAGGGAATAGAAAGCAGTCTCCTCCTTCTGCGAAGCATTAATGCTCGCGAAGGAGGAGGCGAAATGGGTGAGGGAGACTCAAAGGAGTGGCCCTCACACCCCCAGCCGCAGCCGCTGCAGGAGACGCCCTGGGCGCGGGACGATCTCCGGCCACCGTAGAGGCCAGCGGACGGCGAGTAATGGATAGCTCGCCGTCCGGTCAGCACAGGCCCGAGAGTCGACGGTGCGTAGTGTTCCACGCGCGCCTCAAAGAGATGTCAGCCACCAGTGACGGGGCCCGTCATGGCCGATGCATGCATGCCAAGGGGTCGCGGATAAAATCGTAACAGAGTTACCGCGCCACTCAGGTAAGGAAGGAACAGGGGTGGATTTTAGTCAGTAAGAGTCTAACACGCCCTGGAGCTCCACCCAGTGCGGAAGAAGTCATAGGATGATTTCACACTCCCAAAAAAAAAGGGGGTGTGTCAGGGTAAACTTTATACATCTGATTACGCCTTCAGAGCGTATCAGCGTAATGTGGCGTATGTGTCATGAAAACGGTGTGTGAAGGAAGGAACAGGGGTGGGTTTTAGTCAGTAAAATTCTGATATGCCCTCCCGCTCCACCCAGAAAGGGAGATGTCATAGGATGGTTTCACACCCCATAAAAAAAGGTGTCCGTATTTAACACCTCCACCCGCAGAATAGCAACTATTTGCTTATATTGAGAGATAATGTTGCTGGGAGTTCATCTTGTTTCCTGGTCACATCTGCATCTGCAGCAACGTATAATATGTATCTTAAGAGTCTTGCTTCTCTTGCTCTTCTTTGTATCTGCGGCTTATTAACCAATTGATAAGTATGGTTGTGCATAGTACAATGTTGTAAAATGGTATGGTTGTATGATATAAGACAACCGGCTCAGTCTTTTTGATCTGAATAAGACTTTCCATCAATATTTTGTTCTGGATGCTGTGAAGTTCATCCAGGTTCACTGAATTGAAGCCGATGATGCGAGTAGAATCAGTTGTTTGGCTCATGTTGTTTTAAGGAATCTTTGATAACTTTAGTGGTTGTCCTTTTATCTCGGTGCTGTCGTTGATGATTGTGAATTCTGTTGTTTCGAGATAACAGTCCATGGGTATGGTGGTGAGGTAACTTCCATGTAGAATACTAAAGTTTTTTCTGCCGCAAGCCAACTGTACTTTGGTGGGTTGGGGCAATGATAAAACGTAGTGTTGATCGTCCAGTTTTCTACTCTTTATTTTGAGTAAGTTAGTGTACTAGTCTTGTTTAGAGTAGTTTGTTGCAAGTCGAGCAAAACAAAAGCACAGCAGTACCATCCTTTTCTCGAAGCCATTCGGGCATTATCGCCCCTCTGTAACTTCGTTGTGGAAAGAACTAGAAGCCTATATTTTCAGTGGCCAAAAGGGCATAACATCTGTAGTTATATTTTCAAATAATATGAAATTTGAACCTATAATATAAGAATTATTGCTAGTCAAAGTTCCTTAATTTTGTCACTGACTCACCAATCATCACAATTCTAAGGTACTTCTAGCAGACCCACAAGCTCCAAGTTTTGAACACAGTTATTGTTTAGCCTATAAAGCAAGAGAAAACTCTGGCATTCCGAATTTTTTGTCCCATTTTCTAGATATACGATCTGAATAAGTAACTTTGTAATCCTATTTAGATCCCATAAGAAAAAAAATCCTAAATAAATCCCGAGATAAATTGTATGTAATTACAAGGTTACTTTTACAGTTCTCAATTAGACGTCATTGAAATTGAATGAAATAGGTATTAGGCTCGATTCAGAAAATCAATACATCAAGCCTCTGAGTAAAGCCAACAGAGATAGTGAGTGGGTTATGAGAAAGCCCGAAGCTTAGGCACAAGACATAATACCCGAAAAGAAAAAAAAAGGAAGACTACCTACAAAAAGAAATGAGATTCATCAAAAACATGCCGTAAAAAGTTCTTAAATCGAATGTAAGCCAAGTCTGTTAGTTCCGTACCTACCTACCTATCTATGGGAGCAGCTATCCAACCACTTTAGCATAAATTGATACCTTGTTAGTTAGCTACCAACATTTTACAGTAAACATATAAATATTACATTAATTTCTTTAATAAAAAAAAACTTTTTTACATAAAAAACAACCGACTTCGAAAAAAGAAAACTAAAAATTAAAAAAATAACTTTAATTTCGGCAGTCGGTGTTTGTATTTTATTTCTTCGTTATTTGACCGACTAACGAAATTAAAGTTATTTTGAACTTTTTTTTGAAGTCGATTCTATTTTTTGTAAGAAACTTTTTTCGATCAATGAGTATCTGCTCTATTTCTTCGTTATGGATTTCTACGCGTGAGAGAGTATCAGCATTGGTATAAAATTTTCCTTTTTTGTACACTATATTACATCATCATCATTCTCCTGCCCTTATCCCAATTTATTTGGGGTCGGCGCAACATGTCTTTTTCTTCCATACTCCTCTATTAGTCGTCATCTCTGTAGTCACCCCCTTTTTACCCATATCCTCTTTCACACAGTCCAACCATCGTTTCTTTGGCCTTCCCCTACTCTTATAGCCATCCACATCCATACACAAGACTTTCCTCACGACATTTTCTTGTACACTATATTACATATATTTGCTTAGTCTGAGTCGCCATCTGGTCAGACGCGGATTGGGTTCTCTCAAGCTCATCATCACATAATCATTAAATTTTTTTACCGAAGAGATAAGGTCTAAAGTATTTCGTGGCCCAGACTATGGCAAGCAACTCTTTCTCGATTGTACTATAGTATAGCCCACTTTCGTTAAATGTACGAGAAGCGTAACAGACGGGCTTGTCGGAACCTATAGATCCTTGAGATTACACTGCTCCAATAGTGACATTCGAAGCGTCTGTTGTGAGATTCAATTCCTTTTTGAAGTCTGGGTTTTGTAAAATAGGGTGATTGGTTAGTAAAGTCTTACAGGTTCCAAAGGCATCGACATAGTTGGGGCTAAGAGTAATTCTACTACCTTTCTTTAGGCTTGACGATGCGACAAAATCGGAGAAAAATTTTCGGTAGTAACCTAAAAGTCCTTTAAGGTCTTTGGAATTGGATATTTTTAGATTGCAGAGATCTTGTCAGGGTTCGGTTTGATGCCATCTCTACCAATGATATGTCCCAGATATGCAGTTTCGAGTTTCAGAAATTCTGACTTGTCCATCTGAATTTGGAATTGGACTCTCTAAGTCTTTGGAAGACCTTTTCAAATTGTCCATGTGCTCTTGAAGAGGGGTGCTATATACTATAATATCGTCAAGATAGACGAGGCAGATGAGGCCTCTTAGGACATTGCCCATAACTCGTTGGCAGGTGGATTTTTAAGTCCCATGGGCATTCGGAGGAATTCAAAATGCCCCATGTTCCATCTATACCTGATAACAACCACTTGCCAAATCTAGGGTCGTAAAGTATTGGCACTTGTCTAATTTGTCAAGGACGTCACTGATATTTGGTGTCGGATATTTGACGTTTATTGATTTTTTATTTAAGTTACGAAAATCTTCTACGAGACGCCATTTCTGCTTTCCAGAAGCGTCAATTTTTTTTGGCACAACCCAAATGGGGTAGCTTCATTTGGAATCGTAATATTGAAGTGCTAGAATTTTGGAAATTTGGTACCTAACTTCTTCCCGATGAACGAAAGGGTACCGATAACCCTTAGAATAAATATGCAGGAATTTCATCAATCGGGTGTAATAAGACTGTTTCCGAAGCCGAAAGCCACATATTCTACCCATTATTTTGATATTTTTTTCCACTACACCATACCTGGCAATCCACTGGTTCTGGAGATATTGAAGGTCAAAGTCGAAATTATTTTTTTTACTTTTTTAGGAAAATGAATTCCAAGTGTTATTACTGAACTTTGACTTTGACGACACGGTTGGCGCAGTGGTTGAGCGTTCGGCTGCTGCGCTGCGTGTCGCGGGTTCGATTCCCGCACGGAACAAATATTTGTATGACCTACAGATAGTTGTTCCGGGTCTGGGTGTCTTCTGTATGTGAGTATACATGTTTGTGAACGCACCCACGATACAGGAGTAATTCCTAATGTGGGGCAACGCTTTTATATAAAAAAGAAAACTTTTTTCCAATCTAACATTACCTGAATTTTCGATATTTTTTTTCGAAATTTCGAAATTACGCATTTGCAGTTATAAAAACGCAATGCATATCAAACGTATTCGACAAGTACCTACGTGGCTTAGAGCGAAGGGTTTAACTGCACTTGCCTGGGTTCGCTTTACATTGCGCGCAATAAAAAATAGTTTTATTTTTCATACCTAAAAATAAAAGTCGTTTCCCAGCAATACATTTTGCGCAAAGCTACTTTGTTAGACGTACAGTATGCGTAGTTGATGGCTTTGTCTCTTTTTAAACCCTGTATTGTTCTTATACGATGTTTAATTTTGTTGGTTAATGTCTTTAGTTCTCCATAAATGTAGAAGACATCTGCATAGCGAAAGCAAAGGGTTAAGAGGTTAGCTTTTTTCTCTGAATTAAGGTGGTCCGTACGCAAACGCGATAATACGTCATCAACGCGATTCGATTGTTTCATTTGCGTGCACCTAGCGTTGAACAGTTCCGCACGAGTTGGTTGGTCATATTGAATTTAAAGCCTTAGGCCCATGCCAACGCAGGCCGCGTTGGCATGGGCCTAAGGCTTGGGTTGGTAGCCACAGTCCTACTGGAGCAGACCAGTTAGATAGAGGGGTTAACGGAACATTTAACGCGTTAAATGACACAACAGGCATTATAGGAGATTTGTATAGAATTTTGGGTGCGCTCTGAGCAGTTCGAGCCTTTGGGGCATCATTACGTTGCTGCAAGTACCTATATAATATTTACTTCTTCCTGTACGAATTTCAGGGCTTTTTCTATGGTTTCTGGACGCATACAACGTATAAGTGAGCCCTTTTTTTCTGTGGAGGTGAGAAATCATCCAATGACTTCTCCCGGTTTGGGTGGAGCGGCATGTCACTTTCTTATAAAGTGTCCGTAACTCACGTAGGTTAGGTCTCATGTAACTCACGTAAGTCATAATGGTACTAAACAAGCTTTGACATTGATCGTGAAATTCCTGCGGGGTCCTATTACCTTGCGTAGCCAGCAAGAGGTCATTGTATAAGGCTGTTTCATATCTCTGGTCTGAGAAGTTGTTAATTAGAGCTGATCTAATACCTGCCCAAGTTTCAGGAATGCCATTTGAGTTGACGGTGGATGTGGCAGGCCCTATTAAGTATCTTGTTTAAGATGCCATTTAAAATACAGATTCCCTAGCTCACTGCCTGGCTCAGCGCTTGCATACTGAGATACTATCCGGTCACAAACTGTTGTCTTTCCGTCTGGGGTTTCCGTCAAAATCAGCCACAAGGCGTAAGGCCTTGAAAATTACGTCGGGATCATAAGGCGTATATATCCGCCAAGTGGCGCCCTCATTGAATAAAAAATCGTAGCAAAGCGTAGAAAATAAAGAATAAAGAATCCTATGTTGCGTTTGTTACAAAGAGGATAAGGTATTTTTACGTTGTTAAAACAGGACTCAGTGTTTCGTATCCAAAGTAGTAAGCAAAAGTGTCAAAAACGGCCCCTAAGGCATTTTAGGTTAAAATAAACTATTTAAATAGAAATCTAATTCATTATCTAAATCTCTGTTAATATCTATTAAATGTCAGCGCACCTGTCGTGATGCAGGTACTTGACGATTTGATCTTTCGTGATGAAAAATCTTGGACATAAAAGTAACTAGGAATAGAGATGAAGCAACACGAGAAAGATTCTAGTGTACTCACATATATTTCATCTTTGGTTCTTCTCCGTGAATCGATTTCTGGATTCTCCACGCGGCTCCGGAGCTTTACCGTAGATTCTGGTTACTCCTGACGTGACTTAATAGCCGCCTGGGTGATTCGCGATCGTCGTGATCGACATGAGATGACTCGTTGAACGCGATTCGCGAACCGGCGCGCAAGTAACCTACCGACTGCGCTAACGTAGACTGCAAGCGGTGAATAGAAAAAAAAAACCAAAGTGATTTCAAAACTTCCCTCCATCATAAATTACAACCTATGTGTTATTCTGATGCATAAGCAATATTAATGTAAAGTGTCATCAAAATCCATTCAATAGTTTAAAATAATAAATGAATAAAATACATCCTCACAAACTTTCACATTTATAATATTAGCAGGATTACTTTTTGTGTAGCTCAGTAAAAAGAGGCAATTAGTGTGACTGAAATTAACCTGTGAAGCCCCATGGCAAAATCCAGGTTGTCAAATTAAACCCCGAGGACAACCCGGGTTAACAGCCGATTTTTTTTTTTTTATTATTCTCTAAAAATAAAATATTTTAGCGTACTTTATTGCCCTTATGAAATACAAAGTACATTTGCCCAAAATAAAGTACAATACTTTATAATTATAATAAAGTACAGGTGGCAACCCTAACTACGACTGTCGTTAGCACATTTCCGGCAATTACAAAGTTTATTGTGAGTTAGTTATTATTAGATATGCGTTCAAAAAAAAGCTCCGCTTTTAAATTGCGAGTAATAGCGGTGCGTCACGAACTCAAATTGTTGCTAAAATAATATTATTTTGTGGTTACTATTTTGATACAATTTTTTATTAGAATTGGGATTTTTTATAAAATAAGAAGATTTTTTGATTTAAATTAAATCCTAGCCTTAATCAAATCTGCCCTGGGGTTGTGGATAAATTCGAAACAAAGTTACCGCACCCCTGGGCACTTAGGGCAGGGAAGGAACAGAGGTGGGTTTTAGTCGGTAAGAGTCTGACACGCCCTCCCGCTCCACCCAGAGCGGGAGAAGTCATGGATGAATGATTTCCCACCCCCCCAAAAAAAAGTGGAGTTGCCCAAGCGTGTAAATAGCCGTGGGTCTCTGCGGATGGAGGACAATGTTACGGCCAAACACTTGGATTGAATGCTGGCCCAAAATTGCCTATATTTGTCTGTATAACTTCAAGTTAGGAGTGGATACCACACCCCATCCAACTTGCAGAGTGGCGGCAACTCGCCACACCAAAAAGCCTTAATCAACTATGTGAAAAACAGAAGCTGGTTTTAAGAATATTGTTAGTTTTTTGAATTAAGTGCTAATTTAAAATTTCAATTCAATTCAGCCTAATAATAAATTGTATGTCCATATTATGTTAGTAGCAATAAACTTAAATGGTTAGTCACAAAAATAATATCTCAATACAATATTAATAATAATTCAATTTAAAATCATGTCATCATTTAAAGTCATTCAAAGGGGAATGCCTATCTGCCATGCAAAAAAAACTTTTTACAAAAAAAAATACAACCGACTTCCATAAATAATACTAAAAAATGCAAAATAACTTTAATTTTGGAAGTCGGTGTTTCTAGTTTGGTTTCTTCGTTATTTGACACCGACTTCCGAAATTAAAGTTATTTTGCATTTTTTTGTATTATTTATGGAAGTCGGTTGTATTTTTTTTAGTAAAAAGTTTTTTATTTTTCACTTTTTAGTTGTTTTACCCCACTCTAAAACTAAATTAATAGTAAAGTTATGCCCGAATTGATAGCCCCAAAAATAGGGAATTTGAACGTAGTTGGTGAAATTAGGGTGTATCAGGGTGAACTGTACCAATCTGAATACCCTTTCAGAGCGTATCAGCGTGATGTAATGTTTTGAAGTACTGAAAACAATATACAGACATGCGATTGCAGCAATTCTGGAAGGTTTGCTATCATTTATTGAAGAGTTCCATCGTGTATCTCCGAAGTTCTTTATCAGATCTTCACCAAATTAATGGGATGGACGAGAAATGGGACCACATGTGAAGCAACAGCTTTCAAATAAAAAAATAATCTTCAAAATCGGTTCACGTAGAAAAAAAAATACAGTCGAATTGAGAACCTCCTCCTTTTTTGAAGTCGGTTAAAAAATAAGAAATGCAGTAATGTCAAACTGTCACTAAAGCAAAGGACATGTGATTCATGCAGCCTATGATGTGTTTTCTATTTAAAATAATTTATTTGAATTAATATTAGTATATAAGTAAATAAATATATTTTAATTAGACTTACGGTCGAATAATACTAAATTAATGATGACTGTGCATTAATAGGATTATTAGTAGTTTCAGTCCATTTCAGGCATTAAATTTGTTTGGCATTCCCGAAATTCGACGAATCAGTGAGGCCCACTTCTTGCGCATTAATGCGTAAAAGTCGTCCACTCTCGCGTCAGCAAACATGCCCGAGGCACTGCAGACCCGAGGAAGTCTCACCAGAACCCTAAAAGTGTTGTTGAACTGAACTCTTAGAACATTGTAGGCCCGCTGCGAGTAGTTGGTCCACAGGGCACTAGAGTTGCAGTTAAAAAAAAGTTAGTTTAATGAAGTTATAGCGAGACTTTTCAATTTTTTATTAGAATAAAAGAAAATGTCTATGTCCATGAAGTGTGCGTTATAAGTTTCCACAAGGCGTTGAAGGTACTCGTTCTGTAATTTGATAGACATATTTACCTATCGGGTTAATATTAATATTTCTTTGTTTCAGTTCTCCGACAAGTGCCTTAGATTCATTGCAGTGGCAAAACGCTGGCTCTAAAGGATCTCCACACATGTCATTAGGTAATGTCATAGAGATGAAACAAGAAGAACTTCTAAGTAACACTGTGGCTTTCTGGGACGTTATATACGAGAAATACTACCGGGGTCCTGTGATGCCAGTAACGACCACTCCGTCTGAGACTACTACATCTGATACCACTCCGTCTGAGACTACTACTTCTGATCAAACTGGCACTGATTCCACTGCTCCTGAAACGACTACACCCATTACGACTACTACCGATACACCTACCACTGTTTCGACTACTCCAGATCCTGGATCTGACGGTGCAATAGTCGTTTCAAATGTTATGTTTGTGTTTGTTTCACTATCATTTTATTTTATATTATATTAATCAAAAATATGAGTTAAGTAGGTAGGTTAGTCATCAATCATCACCAATTAATTTTAATTCCATGTTCGTCTTTAATATTCGCGATTAATTTTGTAATTTTTGAGTCGATTAATTGATAACCATTATCGAATCTACATGGAGATTATTTTTAAATTGTTTGTCTTGTTTTGTTTAAAATCTTAGAATCGGTGATGAAATTGTATCTGAAATAGTATTTATTCTTTTATGTACTAATAATAATGATAAAATGGTGCCTGTTTTTTTTAGCGTTACTCCATAAGGATTATCAATAAAATGTTTATAGAGATAACCGCGAGCGCGCAGGAATATAAGATAGGAAAGATTACCTACAATATAATTATGAAAGCGATAATTTTTGTGAAAGCCACAGCCTTATCACTATCGATTTTTAGGTATTTTCAGGTAGGTAGGTTTGGGGGCCGAGTCACCCGCGTCCGTAGGAGAATACCTATTGCTAGTCCACACGTGGTCCCCGGGTGGTGCCAATCTGGTGGTAGGTTTCGACCGATGGCTTGTGACCACCCACTGGGCAAAGACGTACCGCCAACCAGCCTAGCCGCGTTCCGGTACGATGGTCAGTGTAGCCAATTCAGAGGAGTTGGGTTGAAACAGCTGTTCTAATGCAGGCTCCAACCAACCCGGTTCGCGCTGATATGAGCGTATCGGAAGACTAGTCACGGAGGGTAGCGGGATCCGAGGCCCGATGCGCCGCTGGCCGACCGCAGGTAGTTGGGGGCACAAGTAGTGTGCTAGCCAGCCACACATGAAAGGCTGCCCCGCCAACTGTCGAAATATCCCGGCATGCACCATAGTGCTGGTTAGCGACCAGACGAGAGGGCCCGATGGACATTCCCGGGGGGAGGGGAAGGGGGGAGGTTCGTGTATCCCGCAGTCTCCAGACTAGTCCGGCAGCACTCCTTCTCCCACAAAGTGCACAGTTTTAAATCGCGCGTGGGTGTATGTATGTACGCCCGGGACGACATCTGCTATGTCTCCGCAACCTCGACGACTTCAGGTTTTTAACTGTTTGGGTTCTTGTAGACACAGGTCTGGATAAAAACATATACGCCTGTGTCTATCGCACAGTGGCGATCTGGAGACAACTGGGCTCATACAGCACCTCAGTGAGGCGATGGATGCGGCTCAGCAGCGGTACCCTTCTGCCTATTGGTGTTACTGGGGTACTTAAATGCCCACCATCAGGAGTGGCTCTTCCCATACCAGTGCACAGACCATACTGGACGAGACACGGGAAAGCTAGCGCTAGCGTTAAATCTCACCAAGCTGGTCCAAAGGGCAACGAGGGTGCCGGATGTTGATTCGCACACTACCAATTGCTTGGACCTTCTGCTGACAACAGATCTAGACCGATATTCCGTGTCGATTTCTTCACCATTAGAGTACTTTGGACCTCTGTCTGGTGAAGTCTGTATCCGTCTACTCCTCACGCGATCCTAGCCAGCAAAAGGAAAACATGCGAAGAAAGATCGCATGTGGGAGCCCACTTGCTTTTCATCGATTGATGCTTCGTCGTGCGCGGACGCCGTGACGGAAGTATACGGCAGGGAATGGAGTACTACATTCCGCTCTCTAACGAAACAATGTCTGGCGTAGCTTATCCATGGTTTGGTGCCGAGTGCAATCGCGCTGATGCGCTTAAACACGCGGCATATCTAGCATGGGTCGACGCTCGTATCGTGAGTTAGAAGAAGAGAGCCTTTAACAGGGCGGCCAAGTACTGCAAGAAGGTGTTGCGGAGGGCTCGATTAGCCGAATCGGGCACAAACTTGCTTCTTACCCAGCAGGTAGTTTGTGGTGTTTTGGTCCCCGGCTAAGTTAGTTGAATTGAACTTCTACCGCCCCTCACTGCCTCCACTGCTGAAACCCGAGGTTCGCTGAACCACTTCGCTTAGGAGAAAGAAAACTTGTTTGCCTCTCTGTTTGCGGAATCTTCGCGTCTAGATCCTGGTGGCGTGAGGCCCCCTGGTACTCTTGGTGGATGCGAGTCGATTATGTCAGACATTTGCATTCATCAGAAGGACATCCGTAGGGTACTGCGTAACTTAGACATGAATAAGGCTAGTGGCCCCGATGGGATACCGGCAATTTGTATTGAGGACTTGTGCACTGGTCTGATACGATAGCCTTATTGGCAAGCTTCCTTCCTTCGCTCTGCCCACCGGATCATGTGATTGGATTGCAGATTTCCTGAGGGATCGGTCTATCCGAGTGGTCATAGATGGCTGCTCTTCCGGACTGATGGATATTAATGCCGGAGTTCCTCAGACCCGTCGATGCAACATTGTTTTTGCTGCATATTAACGATCTGCTAAAACCCGCAACCTTTGGGTATGCAGAAGACAGCACTATTGCACGCACAACGCACGAGCTGGTGGGTCTCAGATTCGGTCTCTCCGAGAGGCTATGGTTGAGCGCTTCAACTTGTCCTTACTGGCTGTCTCTGAATGAGGCGATGTCAATCTGGTCGAGTTCAATGCTGCTTAGACATTCCGCCGAGCCCGTTCTATCATCGGACCACAAGACGTACGGCGATACGCCACCGGTACATGGCAGACATCCCACCCACATGCACAAATAGTTTTGATAACACATTCATTGTGCGTACAGCTAGGGAGTGGTATTCCCTGCCGGAGTCTGTGTTTCCTGATAGCTACAACCTTGGAATCTTTAAGTTAAGAGTGAATAGGTTACTTCTAGGCAAGCTTGCACCATCTTCGACCACATCATCGCTAACCATCAGGTGAGATAGTGGTCAAACGCGTGCCTAGCAAAAGTAAAAAACAAAAGTATACTCCTATGGATTCTGATGTGTCACGTTTTGATTAATTTATTTAGGTAGATACAACAAAGCAAATATTATTGAATGCTTAATAAATATCAGATTTATTCATTTAAGAGAAAAAGGAACAAACAAAATTTAATGCGAAATCTTTATAGATAAATACAAACTATTTCATTACAAAGTGTATACAAGCTAATAAAAATAAATAAAATATGTACAAGCTGCATAAAAAGGGGAGGCGCAGAACTCAGTGGGCATCGAAAAATTCGTCCACATCGCTATCAATGGGAAAAGTGCTCAGAACACTGGAAACATACCATGAACGTGACCGATTCTTTGGCTGAATAAAAGGCCAGTCCTCATCGTCACGTGAAGAATCGACTAATTGTTTGCAGATGTCAACAAACAAAATTAAAGCCTCAAGAAGGTAAAAAAATACAAACATACCTAATATTTATTTATTTATAAAAAATCTTCCCTGTTCGATGCTGACTGGCGCACTGATGACACTCAGTCAGCCTCTAAAACTTAATATTTTGACCAACTGCAACCGGCCGCAGCTAGTTTTAGCACGCTAAACCAATAGGTAATTGCACTTCCACTTCCAAAAATCGAATCATAAAAAATAGCAAATGTCAACTAAAAACTCATTTTTGTGCTGTTTTTTAAACCCCGACCAAGAAGAGGGGAGTTATAAGTTTCACGCTGTGTCATTGTAGCTCCTAAACCGATGCGATTTCGTTTTTTTTTAAATTAGTGTCTAATTAGTTTTTTTCTATTATCTACATTATCCATAAAACACTACGGGTTTCTTTTCTGCCTGTAACACGGCCTGTAATTTGCCAACCCTGCCTGACTACATGGATTTAGCGTCCTAACTTCTTTTCGCCACGCAGCGTGCTAACTAATGGCTGTGTTTCTATATGACGACTGCGGGGCGTTAGTGGTAAAGGGGGAGAAGCGGGCATCGACGTCGCAAGATATTATTCAGGGTTAGTGTGTAGGCGGCGCCAGACAACAGTGGATCGCGCTAAGCATACACGGCAAAATAAATACAAATAAATATTTTAAATTAGATTAGATAACTTTAGCAATGTTGAGGTTGCTAACAGTTTTTTTGGTACTAGCATTGAGTAACTGCGATGATAGTGAGTGGCAGCAAGTGCGCACCACTCAGGGAGACGTGCGCGGGCGCAAGGACCCCGACGGTGGCTCGTACGCCTTCTACAATATACCGTACGCCACTGTGCCTAAAGGAACGGACAGGTTTAAGGTACGTGTTTTTCATAAGTATACGTTTTACTTATCACTAACTAGGTAGAAGCGCTCTATCTTTGATAAGATAACCTAAAATCACGCTCATGCTACTTTATTTCAAATTCCAGGCGCCGCTCCCACCTCCGGTGTGGTTGCAGCCACTAGAAGCAGTTGACGAAGGTATTATATGTCCGCAGAGTCCTACACACTTCATAGATATTTCATCTAAAACAATAAAGGAAGAATGTCTCATTGCAAACATCTATATCCCTGATACTGAGGATAAAAACCTTCCAGTAATAGTAAACGTTCATGGTGGAGGGTTTGAAATTGGATATGGAAACATGGTCATACCTAAATATTTAGTTAAAAGCAAGAAAGTAATTGTAGTCAACTTCAATTACCGACTCGGAGTGCATGGGTTCCTGTGTTTGGGCTCGAAGGACGCTCCAGGCAACGCCGGGCTGAAGGACCAGGTGGCACTACTTCGCTGGGTGAACAAGAATATCGGTAACTTCGGAGGCAACCCTAATGACGTTACCATTACAGGAGGTAGTGCTGGCTCTATTTCTGTACATTTGTTGATGCTCTCGAAGGCTGCAGAAGGACTTTTCACCAAAGTTATTCCAGAGAGTGGAGCGAATGTAGGATCGGTTTCAGTCCAGGCCAACCCACTTAAAAATGCTAAAATCTATGCTGCCATGTTAAACTTCACTGATGTTGATGACTTCTACGCATTAGAAGAGTTTTATAAAAATGCTCCTCTAAAGTCACTCCTCGTGAGCACCTTTATCGACCGAAAAGATTCTTCTTTGCTGTTTTCGCCATGTGTAGAACGCAAATCAGGTGAAGAAAGGATCGTCGTTGACGCACCAGTCAATATTATTAGGAATGGTAAATACAAACAAGTACCTATTTTAATCGGCACCAGTAATATGGAAGGATTAATCCAGTTAATGAATTTAGAAACATGGAAAGACGCAATGAACGAGAACTTTTCAGATTTCCTACCAGGTGATTTGCAATTTGAAAATGAAGAGGATAAGAAAGAAATAGGTAAAAAAGTGAAAGAATTTTATTTTAGCGAACAGCCTGTTGGAGAAGGAACAGTACTGTCATATGTTGAGTACTTCGGTGATGTTATGTTTGGATATCCAACTTATAGATCTGTTAAGCTACATGTAGAAGCTGGTCATGATCAAATATATTTATATGAATATTCTTTTGTGGATGAAAATACTCCTGCTGTCCCTCACACAAACGTGAAGGGTGCACCACATTGTGCTCAGACTAGCGCCGTACTCGATGGAGTTGCTTTTGTGACCGCCGATGAGAGTGGCTTACCGGAAGAGTACAAACAAATGAAATCTACCATCAGGGAAATGTGGAGTAACTTCGCAGTACACGGGTAAGTTACTACTTTCAAAATTAAGATTATGTAAATATACTGCCTGCTTAGCCTTTGCCCAACTATCTTGGGATCGGCTTCCAGTCTAACCGGATGCAGCTGAATACGGAAATAATAATAAAATATAATTACGTAAATATAATATTACATTTCAATATCTGGAAAAAGAGTGCTCCTATGGAAACCCATATTTTGTGACAGCAAGTGTGGAGGATAAGCGTACTCGGCTCGCTACTGAATGCTGATTTCATATGCCCTAACGATCATCGTGGCAGACAACAGTATTATAAATAGGATTTATGATCGCAGATAGTTGTCAAAATAGCTTCTATCGATATGTATAAAAACGCAGAGGACCATTCTTTATTCGAGTAGAACCTTCATAAATTTAGAAGTGTTATAAACAAATTTATCTTACCTGCCCCTCTAGCCATATTACTGCCATATTTCTTTTCTATTATTGTTTACGCTAACGCTTAGTATTTTGTACTATTGTATGGCAATGTAAACCTGCGTAGATAAGGGTTACGAGACTTATCGCAGGTAATGTAATAGCCATACATTTTTTACTAAGCGTTAGCGTAAAAGATAATATCAAAGTAATATCTTGCACAGTTTATTTTTTTATTTGTATGTTAACATGTTCTTATTGTGAGGTACAAATAAATGTTGTTTCTTTCTTTGCTACGGCTGTTTAGTCAAATTAATAAAATTATGGTAGCTATTCCTAATAAAATGGTGGATACTAATATGTTTGTCGTATTAAATATTTAAAATAACTTTTTTCAGTACACCTGTACCGAAAGGATCGTCTCTTCCCGCTTGGCCAGCAGCAAGCGCAGACGGGAGTCCGTATATGTCTCTGGGACAAGAAGTAAAGCTTCGTGGAGCATATCTGGAGAAACGAGCGCAATTCTGGGATGGTATCTACGAGAGATACTACCGGGCACCAGTGGCACCGCCACAGCCTCCAGCAAAACACTTAGAGTTATAATGGGCAAGAGGCACAACTTAGTTCATGCACGTATTACCTACAACTACATATACGAGTATATCGTCGTTAAATTATAAAACTACGTATGTCAAAGTCGGGAACTTTTCAGGAGAACAAATGTTAATATATTGTTTAGTAACACGTAAAGCATTTAAAAAAAAAAATGAGTTACATGCTGTTGCTAGGGCAATACAACTGAGATACACGGTTTTACTATGGCTTTTCTGTACAAGACTGACATAAGTATTGGTACGCTAGTATTATATTATCTGTGGTATTGGTGTGGTATTGTTTCAAATTCTCGTGTTTGTATGCAAAACGCTGCGTCGTTCTGAAATCGTCAGCGTTAATGTCCCTAAACGCACGATACGTAACGGTTTCTCTTTTTTAAAGACTATTTCGCATGAGACGAAAGAGTGATGACTGAGCTCCGCGACGTGGTCCACAGAAGCATTCCAATACCGTGCATCCGTACAGATCAAGTCGATTAATGTGGCACTATCTCCCACAAAGTGCGTAGGCGTGGGTACGATTTGGTCCATTTTACAGTGATCAAGGAATTGCATAAGGTATTTTCGGGGCTACCATCCTAAGCGGTATAGCTTCGCAAAACACCAGAAGACCAGAATCAAGAAGAAGTATTTCCGGGGCTTGAATCCGGTATAGATTCACAAGCTACCAGGAGATCAGAATCACAAAATATATTCCGAGGCAGTATTATGATAGGATAGAGATTCACAAATTACCAGGAGACTAGAAACATGAGAAATATTTCAAGGACTGAAATCATGAGCGATAAAGACTCACAAACTACCAGGAGATCAGCATTCACAAAAAAAGTAGTTCCGAAGTTGGAATCATGAGAGGTATAGATTTTAAAACTACCAGGAGACCATAGTATCAGTAAAGAATCAGTTTTTTGGGGTTATAATCCTACGCGGTATAGATTCACAACCTACCAAGAGATCAGAATCACAAAATATACTCTGAGGCTGGTATTACGAGAGATACAGATTCACAAATTACCAGGAGAACAGAATCAATAAGAAGTAAAATTTCCGAGCAGTACAAATTCACGAACAACCAGTATATCAGAATTACAAACGTGTCATCATCATCATTCTCTTGCCCTTATCCCAATTTATTTGGGGTTGGCGCAACATGTCTTTTTCTTCCATACTCCTCTATTAGTCGTCATCTCTGTAGTCACCCCCTTTTTACCCATATCCTATTTCACACAGTACAACCATCGTATAGAATTACAAATGTATATCAAGGCATTTTTTTTTGTTTTTTTTTTTTGAGTCTGTGCGTAATATAGCATTTTGACATAAGACTCCATGAGTCGGCAGTGCGGCGGAGGTATAAAGGTATATTTTTACCAGTTATAAATAGTAGATTCATAAATTACCAGGAGACCAGAATCATGAAGAAGTGTTTGCAGGGCTGAAATCATGAGAGGTATAGATTTTCAAACTACCAGGAGACCAGAGTCGTGAATCAGTATTTTTGGGGCTAGAATCCTAAGCGGTATAGATTCACAAAATACCAGGAGACCAGAAACACAAAGAGTGTTCCGGGGCTGAAATCATAAACGGTATAGATTCTCAAACTACCAGGAGGGGTGGAATTCTCAGCGGTATAGATTCACAACCTACCAGGAGATCAGAATCACAAAACGTATTCTGAGGCTGATATTTGGAGAGGTAGAGATTTACAAATTACCAGGAGACCAGAAACATGAGGAGAAGTATTTCGAGGACTGAGATCATGAGCGATAAAGACTCACAAACTACCAGGAGACCAGAAACACATAAAGTATTCCGGGGCAGGAATCGTTAGAGGTAGAGAAATATTCACAAATTACCAGGAGAACCGAATCGTAAAGAAGTAAAATTTCCGAACGGTATAGACTCACACACTACCAGGAGATCAGAATCACAAAAAGTATTCCGAGGCTGAGTACATGAGAGGGGAACATCTTGAATAAGTATTTTCGGGGCTGGAATCCTGAGCGGTATAGATTCTTAAACTACCAGTTTTTACCCATATCCTCTTTCATAAAGTCCAACCATCATATAGAATTACAAACGTATACCAAGGCTTTTTTTTTGTTTTTTTTTTGAGTCTTTGTGCGTTAGCATTTTGACATAAGACTCCATGAGTCGGCAGTGCGGCGGAGAGGAGGGGTTATAAATAGTAGGTAGAGATTAATAAATTACCAGGAGACCAGAATCATGAAGAAGTGTTTGCAGCGCTGAAATCATGAGAGGTATAGATTTTCAAACTACCCGGAGACCAGAGTCGTGAATCAGTATTTTTGGGGCTAGAATCCTAAGCGGTATAGATTCACAAAATGCCAGGAGACCAGAAACACAAAGAGTGTTCCTGGGCTGAAATCATGAACGGTAGATTCTCAAACTACCAGGGGGGGTGGAATTCTGAGCGGTATAGATTCACAACCTACCAGGAGATCAGAATCACAAAACATTGTAGCGACATCTATGACTATTCCGAGGTTGGTATTTGGAGAGGTAGAGATTTACAAATTACCAGGAGACCAGAAACATGAGGAAAAGTATTTTGAGGACTGAAATCATGAGTGATAAAGACTCACAAACTACCAGCGGACCAGAAATACAAAAAGTATTCCGTGGCAGGAATCGTAACCACTGGACTGATCTAGCAACCACGGTTGCGAAAGATTCACAAATTACCAGGAGAACCGAATCGTAAAGAAGTAAAATTTCCGAACGGTATAGACTCTCGCACTACCAGGAGATCAAAATCACAAAAAGTATTCCGAGGCTGAGTACTATGGCTGAGTGACATGAGAGGTAACATCCTACTAATATTATAAATGCGAAAGTTTGTATGTTTGTTTGTTTGTATGTTTGTTTGTTTGTATGTTTGTATGTTTGTATGTTTGGCTGAAGGTATCGCAAAAACGGCTGAAGGGATTTGAATGAAATTTCGCACACAGGTGGGTCATAGCCTGGATTAACACATAGGCTACTTTTTATCCCGGTAAATGACAAGACTTAGCGAAGGCTGAGGTGGAAGTAGAAATCCAAAGTTAGGCTGAACGAGCGGTTTACGCTCACAAAGTACCAGGAGACCAGAAACATGAAAAGTATTTCCGGGGTTGGAATCATGAGCGGTAGTCTCGCAAAGTACCAGGGGACCAGAATCATGAAGAGGTATTTTTGGGGCTACAACCCTAGCGGTATAGCTTCGCAAACCACCAGGAGACCAGAATCAAGAAGAAGTATTGCCGGGGCTTGAATCCTGAGCGGTATAGATTCACAAGCTACCAGGAAATCAGAATCACAAAGTATATTCCGAGGCAGGTATTATGAGATGTAGAGATTCACAAATTACCAGGAGACCAGAAACATGAAAAGTATTTCAAGGACTGAAATTATGAGCGATAAAGACTCACAAAACTACGAAAAGATCAGGATTCACGAAAAAGTAGTTCCAGAACTGGAATCATGATAGGTGTAGATTCCAAAACTACCAGGAGACCATAGTCATGAACCAGTATTTTTGGGGCTTAAATCCTAAGCGGTATAGATTCCTACGACCTACTAGGAGATCAAAATCACAAAATATATTCTGTGGCTGGTATTATGAGAGGTACAGATTCACAAATTACCAGGAGAACAGAATCATGAATAAGTTTTCCGAGCAGTACAGATTCACGAACAACCAAGACATAGAAGAATTACAAATGTTACCAAAAGGCTGGGATTATGAGCGGTAGAGATTCATAAATTACCAGGAGACCAGAATTATGAAGAAGTGATTTTGGGGTTGGAATCATGAGAGGTATAGATTCTAAAATTACCAGGAGACCAGAGTCGTGAATCAGTATTTTTGGGGCTAGAATCTTAAGCGGTATAGATTCACAAAATACTAGGATACCAGAAACACAAAGAGTGTTCCGGGGCTGAAACCCTAAGTGGAATAGATTCTCAAACTCCAGGGATGGGGCTGGAATCCTGAGCGGTATAGATTCATAACCTACCAGGAGATCAGAAGTACAAAACATATTCCGAAGCTGGTATTGGGAGAGGTAGAGATTTACAAATTACCAGGAGACCAGAAATGTGAAGAAGTAAAATTTCCGAGCGGTATAGTTTCACTCACTACCAGGAGATCAGAATCACAAAAAACAAACCAAAAAAAAAGGGTGGGATCAAAAGAGGTAAAAAAAAAAGCATCTTGAATAAGTATTTTCGGGACTGGAATCCTGAGCGGTATAGATCCTTAAACTACCAGGAAAACAGAATCATGAAGAAGAGAAATTTCAGACCTGCACGCGGATGAAGCCAAAGGTAAATTGGAAGTAAAAGGTGGTGAAAAAGTTAATCCTACTAATATTTATTATAAACTAGCTTCCGCCCGCGGCTTCGCCCGCGTAAAAAGTG